>OZ020189.1:143480937-144080937 GCA_963971165.1 Philopedon plagiatum | reverse complement strand
GATTATTCTGAATACTTTTTTTAATCTAAGACAGCCCAGCTAGACTTCTTCCCCTTGCTGAAAGTCACTGGTTAGTATAGTAAACTTTTTCTTAGATCTCGCACTAAGTCTGTACCTCACAAAATGCCCGATATAATACTTAAGGTTAAACAAGTTCAAAAACTTCTTCTATCCCTTGACACCAAAAAGTTCTCCGGTATGGATGGCATACCAGCAATTGTTCTACAAAATGCGCTCCAGAACTTGCACCCATCTTAACTGTTTTTTTTTCAGATCTCTTATGACAAGGGTATCTTCCCAGATAGCTGGAAGACTGCTCGTGTGCAGCCTGTCCCGAAGAAAGGGTCCTAGTCAATTCCATCCAATTATAGACCTATGTCTCTTCTCTCCGTTGTCAGCAAAGTTATGGAGAAAGTAATCAACTTTCAAATTCTAAAATATCTGGAAAAACACAAAATCATTCATGGCAGACAGTACGGATTTCGTCACTAAAGATCTACAGCTGATCTCCTTAGCTTTGTCACACATAACTGGAACAAGTCTCTCGAATTTTATGGCGAATCTCAGATTGTTGCTCTCGATATTACCAAGGCCTTTGACCAAGTATGGCAAGCCGCACTCCTCAGCAAACTACCTTATTACGGTCTTCCTACCAAACTATCTACCTGGATCGGTAGCTTCCTCTCTAATCGGCGCAGACCTGTTGTGGTTGACGGTCACTCATCTAACTTCCATCCTATCAATGCTGGCGTCCCCCAAGGTTCAGTCCTGGCACCAACCCTATTTCTTCTTCACATTAATGACCTGCTCTCTTCAACTTCCAATCCCATCCACAGTTATGCTGACGATAGTACTCTTCACTCCAATATTCATTTTCCAGACAAGTTTCGAAGCAAGAGATGGATAATAGACGCAGATCTATGTACCTATCCCTTTCCCAAGATCTTCAATTAATCTTTGACTGGGGTGCTAAGAACCTTGTTCAGTTCAACGCCTCCAAAACCCAGTCTTGCTCCCTGTCACGCAAAAAATATGGCAACGCTTACCCCATCCACATGAATGGCCAAGCCCTACAAAGCAATGAAACATTCGATCTTGTTGGCGTCGCTTTCGAACATGATCTCAGCTGGCACAAACACAATACTTCAGTAGCCACATCGGCAGCTAAAAAGCTTGGTTTTCTCTTTCGAGCCAGAAAGTACTTCTCCCCTTTCAACTTAAACACTCTCTATGTTTCCCAAATAAGACATAACCTAGAGTACTGCTCCCACATTTGGGGAGCGGCATCACCTTCGAGCCTTAACTTCCTTGATTCTATCCAAAAGAGAGCCATTCGACTTATCAATAACCCAGCCCTCACGAGAAAACTCCCTTCTCTCGCTCATCGCCGCGCTGTTGGGGATTTATCCCTTTTCTACCGCTACTTCCACGGATTTTGCACTTAAGAACTAGCCGGTATTATTCCCCCCTTGGCTGTTCCTAACAGAACAACAAGAGGCGCGTTACGTATGCATCCCTTTACTGTCCAGCTACAAAAGCCTACAACAGACCACTTCTCTCGCTCATTCATAGGGTCTCCAGATTATGGAACAAATTGCCTGCAGATGCTTTCCCTTCCCGTCCCAACCTCCAATCCTTCAAATCCCGTGTTAATAGACTACATTTCCCTTCTCTCCAGACGCCCACGGTACGTCAGTACTTAGGCTTGAAGTTTACGTGGAATAACTTAGATAAAAAAAATGGCAGCCAAGTCATTTGTCATTTATGGCACCCTGTTGGTCTATTTTACGTTTAGAGGTTGGCTAAAAGACAGGACCGGACTTGTACTCACCGTTCAACTTAAATAAAAAACACCAAAAAGTCTAGTCTCTGAAATCCGTAAAGTTCAAAAGTAAAATGTTTAAAACCACACTATTCAAAAAAACACAAACAGAAACACCAACATCACAAATACAAAACACCAAAATCAAACGAAAATAAATCGACGCGACCTGTCAGCTTGATACGGCCCACTACCAACCCACTGCTGATCTAGGGACTTTTCGAAGGAACCAATATCAGCTGTTAATGTCATCGGTGATTGTCAAATGTCGAAACGCTGAGCTTTATGATAAATTGAACTCTACTTAAATTGAAATTTACGTGGGCTGTCTCAGATCCAAAAAAGAACTGAACAAACGTATAAAAATACTTTATGCTATTCCCTTATCGCCCTAAATAAACTTTTCGGTTGACTGTCACATTTACTGTTACTAGGAGTTGAAACCTTTTTTGCCAGTTCATAAACTATTATAACTATACTAAAGCAATCTATATTCACTATCTTTGTTTATCTAAGCATTTCACTTTCACCATGTAATATTAGCGTGATATTGGTTTTGCTAAATCCATAATATTAATTTTCCCAACTGTAATTAGGCCAAAATTTATGACTTAATATGCGCAATATTTGCAAGTGTTATTTTGGATCTATTTCTCCCGCATATAGACCCACTCAACTTGATAAGGATAAATGTACAAACAAACAATATCTGGATACGGTTGGTACTAGATATAGCATCTTATTTAAATTCATGGGTACAAATAACCGGATACCGTCAAACCTAATGGGCCTGTTTCACTATTTATTTTGGAAACAGGGGTGGACGTCGTGTGATTTACAAAAGTCGTCAGATTTGAAAATTGAAAACCCCGCCATATTTTACACCAATAAAATATTGAGCCGATTTGAGCTGCGCAATGCGGACTTGATAAATGAAAATGAGCGACAACCAGGGATGTGCGGTACGGTACGATACTATAATATTTCGGAGAGACTTAGCCCCCCAAGCCCCCCTCTACTTACGTCTATGTTTGATACATTCAGGGATCAGTAGCAAGTTGTATGGCACCAACGTGTGGATTGAAAGTAACTGCACCCAAAAAAAAATTCATCAGCCATGTGTACATTGGTTCGTGTTTAAAGTCTTTTTGGCACGAAGGTTTTCGACCTTGCGCCATCGGTCGTCTAATCGCATACATATTATGTGAGACTTTGGAAGTCTAATTACCCACAACTGCGCAGCTTCTTGGTACATTCTCCCAGAAATGAAACATGTCGACGTCAGTAATATAATTTTCAGTTCTAATAAAATTCGAGACTGGAACTCAGATTACTCTTTTTGACACCAATTTCATAAGTTGGCAGCTAGAATTAAGTAACTATCAACTGCCATTACTTTACTGCCTTTACCATTTACAAGAGCTTTTTCTATCCCATTATTAAAAAATTCCATTCTTGGCGAATTGGCGATTCTGTGCTAAAGCCTTCCTTTCCCGATATAATGTGCCCGACCATTTTTACTCTTCTTTTCTGTAATGTTCTGCCAATAGTACTTTTTTTCCTGACTCGATTTAGCACTTCGGCATTTGTGATCCCATCTGTCCGACTTATCTTCATAATTCTTCTGTAGCATCACATCTCGAATGCTTCTGGTTGATTTTTTTCTTCTTTCTCTAGTGTCTAATCTTCCCACCCAGACACAGTAACGCTCCACACATAAGCTTTTAAGAAACGCTTCTAAATTCCTAGAGCTAAGCTTATTTACAACTGTCTCTTTTCTGCAAAAGCTTTCTTTGATTGCACTATCCTACTCTTCATATCATGCTTGCTGCGATTGTCTTTTGTTATGATGCTGCCCAGCCCAGGTATGCTGCCCTTTATTTTTCTTCATTGCCGGATTTCTGATTTTTCATTACCTTGGTCTCCTTACAGTTTTTATCTATTTTGCATTCAAAAGGTATTTTCTGCATTCGGGTTGCTTGGTTTCAACTTTTTCTTGCTTTCAGCTAAGGCATCAAAGGCATGCCAACATTCAATGGGCTTATGCAACATGCATGCCTTAGTTTATTAAACGTCGAATATGACCCTGAATGTGCAAAATAATATATATTCCAACCTTGGAACTAAAATAAAATAAGGTAAACCACGATTTTTCATAATACTTGTTATGAGCCAATATTTATAAAACTTATATACTCCAAACTAATAATGTTTATGCTCGAAAAGCAGAAATTCCTATTTTTCACGTCTAGGAGCTTGCATGATTTATTATTACTATAATTTTGTTATTGTTACAAAAGAGCAAAAAACTATTTGTTTAAGTCTTTTTTAAAGTTTTCTGATATACAATTATTAATCATAAAATGAATCACCTCTTGTAATTGAAAGATTATATACACGGAAAAACCAGTAAATTGAGATTTTGTAAAAATTGTGTTTGTTACAATCCAAAGTAGTAAAACCGAGTAAACTTACATTGGTTTTGTCTGGGTTTTGAAGCCGATTACGAGGATGGGATAAAAAGTTTCCGGCCTTACAAAGAAAACAGCAAAACTTTGGCTAAAAATTTTTTTTTCTGCATACCGTAAGTATCTAAGGTTTTGGGAAAATATTGAACGACCAGAAAACAACTTAAAAAATAAACTTATTTAACCAATTCTTAACCATTACATTAATTATTTATTAGAAAAGAAAATTTCAAGTTAATGAACTGCCAGTCTTCAATTGCGCTAAGCTTTCTTTGAATATTTTAAAATCTGAAAATATAAAAAAAATCAAAAAATCAAATTTCTGTTGGAGAAAAAGTATAGTGAACCACTTGAACTGTTGATTTACTTTTATACTCGTGGAAAATGAGTATCATTCCATGCTCGTTGTACAACATGATATTTCCACACAACATTAGCAAATGAAATTAAATTTAAAAAAAAACAACAATTTTGCTGTCGACATAGGTACAGTTTTTTTCTGTTGTCAAAGTGTTAGGTGAATTTTAGGTCAAAATATGTAAAGTATTATTCTTAACGCGTTTTCTAATGGAAAATAAAACTTTATTTTTCCGACGACTGTATACAGTAACTATAGTACATTACATAACAAGTACGGAAAGTGACATCTTCTTTTTATCTTCTTTCAACCCCCGAGGGCAGCAAGCCTATGTACTAAGGTACCGTGGGTTATATATCGCAAAGCCGACTCACACACCCAGTGCTGGAAATATCCATAATGAATTCACCAGCCCTTTAAGAGGGTGGGAGAGGTGGTACCTTCTCGGTTGAAGAAGAATTCATCAACACGCATACACCACGCACACTCTTCATTCATACTGACAATCACAAATACCGGGACCTGTACTTTTTATTTTTTTATGGTACACAGAAAAAACTGCTATACTATTTTCAATAATAGTACTATTTTTGACCACTATCACATTAGTTATATTGTCTTAACAAAACATCATTGAAATATCCAAAAAATATATTGCTTTAAACATAAACCTATTATTGGACTTCAAAACTATACCTACTTCTTTGAAAACTACATTACCATTATTTCAATGACCAAAATACTATTGGAATCCAATAAATTTCTATTTAGCCAAAAAATTAAAATATTTGATTGGAATGCTTAAATATAATCGGGCGAAAAATAGTTATTTGTCGGCGGTGTGATTCAAATTACAATACATTTTATTCAACGAACAAGAACTACGGTTTAAATAAAAAATGTAAAAATTAAGTCAATAATCCTTATATCATTTCAATTAAAATAAACACTCCTATAAAACATACAAGGTACATATTAGGAAAATTATAAAAAATATTAATTCAATGGGTTCTATTGTTTGGAGGTTAAAATTCTGCTGTTGCAATTTGTTCGTTGAATATACGTTTAAGCTTGCAGCATGTTTGTTTATTGCGTTATAGGTAGGTCAAAAACAAGAGATCTTTTGCTGAAGCAACTTATTTCAGTGTTTTATGGTAAGTAAAACAAATCTAAAAAGCTTTGAAAGTGTGTTTTTTATTTGTAAATTTCTCTTGGTTAGTCTATTATAAGGACTGTTTACTCAGCCGATACGTATTGTTAAAAAACTATTAATATTAAATAAAATTAAATGATACCACGTTTATTGTTGTATTTGTATTTTTTAAACATTATTTAGCTATAAATTTAGAAGATTCGAATGCAGTGGGTAAGCGTCAAATTTGTTCCATCTTGCATCCTGTACCCCAAAGAAAATATAATACTATACCCATACAAGCGAAAAGTTTTGCAAAGAAGCAAAATCCTATATTTTGAGTGAAATAAACATACAAAGTTTAGCGTGTTCGAGTTAAAAACTGGTGTTAAAAAGTGTCATTCTTTCATATTTAAATTTTTACAGAATGTCTAAAGTCTAAACTAATAATGCTAGGTAAATAAAAATTATTTTAAAATAATAAAACCTGTTTTATTTGTTTTAAATATTAGTATAATTATTGAGATAATAGAAATTATTCATTATATTTAATAAGAGTGCATTGTTCTTCAAAACACATATACAGGGTGCCCTGCAGGCGCAGCCCGTGAAATTTTAAAGCTGTATAACTCTGTTGCTACTTATGGGACCCATGCCAAGTTCAGGTTTTGTAATAGTGCGCCCACTAGGAATGTTTTGGTAAAGGAAAAGTATATTTTGTAATTTGAGGAAAAAAGTTGAATTTTTTAATTGACCCACCTGGGAAAAAAATTAACACGCTTAGGTATTTTATTTGTTATTTTTTCTAAACCAATTTTACATCATTTTGTCGACAATTCTTATATTTTAAGAGAAAAAAATGTGTTAGTAGAAAGTTATGGTCATTTGAATTTCTTTTAAAAACTATATTTTAGGTTTAAAAAAATTCAAATGACTTGCTAAGTGTCTTAATAAGGTTGTGGGAACAAGTTATTTACGGTATGGTAGCATGTTGGTCCATATTAAAGTACTCTTTCAACCGAATCGAATCCTTTTAATTCCAGATCTATGTTGAACAAATACGTCATATTAACGAGACGAACAAATCTCGAAAGGCATAAATTAAGATGTAACACAACGTAACTTTATCCTTCATTTACATATCGTAAACATTCGCGATCCTACACCAAAGGCAGCACATTACACACGAGTGATTTAAATCGTTCCCTGTTTACTTATTTGTATCTTACTGACCACCCGCTGCTTTAGTGTGAAATAAAATAAATTATTAACGTGTATTGTAAGGCCGCTTTCGCTTGCATGCTTTTGGAACATTACATTTAATCAAATATGCTTTCAGTTGTTAGGAGTATAATGCACATTATGCGGCGAGTACATATGGTTATTATTTATTGACCTTTTTGGACATGAAACGGAATAGACGAATGCCATATTTTCAGCCTATTCTTTTGGGACAGTTATCAGTGGTGTAAGTAATTGAAGTAAAAGTAGTGAGTTAGTGTTCTTTTACACGCCACAGTTGGCTAAGTGATCATAATCAGCTAAAAGAAGTCGCCGTGAGAGTAATATATATATATATATATATATATATATATATATATATATTTCTAAAGCTTAAACTAGGTTTGAGAGCACATGGATGAAACTTGAATTGAATAAGTGGAAACACGCTAATTACACCATTAGCAGTCCATCGTGCCACTATGTGGCACTGTAGGATAATTCTTCTGCAAAGTAGGCTACCATCATTTCACTCGTTCTAAGACAGTTGACGTGTAAACGTTCCTTAAATTATTATTTTATAGTTTGAAACAATTTCATTAGCTATTTTTGTATTTTTTTAATTCATTTATAACGTAGAAACTGTCCCAAATTTTAGGATGGTTTTAAGTGAAGTGAAAGTGTATGTTTTGTTTTAATAATAAAATGTGTTTAAAGAACCATCGTAAAAAAAGGTAATTCTTTTCCTATCAAGGTATCAAACGTGAAAGATGATAATATTATTTATAATGGATTTTGACCTGCTGAACAACGTGATGTGATTAGAATTTACGTAATACTAAAGAAAAAGATTTTCCCGGAAGCATCCAGTAATTCTAATTGCGCGATCATTTTCAGCAGGTCCGAATTCACAAGAAATATAATTTTTGTCACTTGCCTTGATAGACACAAAAGAGCCTTTTTTAACATTGTTCTTCTTGGTTATTCTTTAAGAATTCTGCTTTTGTTTAAACAATATATTTACTATCTGTTTTAAATAATGCTGGGTTGCAGTGCAGGCAGAGAAATTACTTAGCCTCAACTCAATGTTGTCTGTTAATTTTTTTAATTGCAATTGCACTCCCTAATTTTTTTATAAATCCCGGTAGACGATGTTTTTAATGCCGGTTTTACATTTGTGTAGTAATCCATTCCTTCATGAATTTCAGCATGCTAACATGAATTCGTAAAAACATGAGGATTATCTTTCAAGCTCAGGAGTTACGTATTTAGTAAAAAAATAGTCTCAACTTTATGAAAATTTACATATTTAGGTATATGGAAAACTACTCATATATAAAATAAACACATCTATTTGCATTTTGGGATATTTTTTTAATAATAATGGGTTAACAATAACTGTTTGGTAAATAAAGCCGACATGTACATACTTTGTAGTTTTATTATATAATTTTTAGTTTACATATTATTCTGTGTAGGGTTTATAAGTATCAGTATTTGATTGTTAAAGATTATGATTGTTTTTTAGTTTGTTTAAAGATAATTTCCTCTAAAATATAATTTAATCAGTAAAATCATCAATTTATAGCTGGTTTTATTGGATACATAATATTTTATTGTGTAATACGAAAAAAAAAACAATAAATCGTCTTTAAAACAATCAAATTCTAGCTTAAAAATAAATTAATATATTTAACATACCACCTTTAAACTACCCACCGCGAGAAAACGAGCTAGAGCGACATCTGGTGGTACGATGTGTACTATTTTATTGATTTTTATTCAAATTTCGTGTTTCCAGGTTTTACTTAGGAGTTAACATTTGTAACCTATTATATATTTTTTGGTTGTACGTTTATTTTTATCTAACAATAAATAATACATATTTGTATCGAAGTTTTAAAGACAAATAAGCGGCCATCCATCATACAACCATCAACTTTTAGCAAGTTATCCGATTGTTCTTGCACAAATTCCATTCCGGTCATGGTTAACCATTTTTTTTAAATTTAAATAAAATGTTTATTACTCACGAAATGTCCTAACCTCTGGGAAATAATCAAGAAAATAAATTAATACTGGAGTTCACCATGTACTAGCCATTATAACACTTTGATTTACATCACGAGTGATGTCACAACTAATAGTATTACATTTTGGAAGTTTCCAATTTCGTGTAAAAATTTGTAAAAGAAAATCTTTTTTTGTTAATAAAGTCCAAAATAATTGGATAAAAACAACCTCAATAAATATTAAATTTAAGTACTCGTAGTGAATACAAAACAAAAACTCTAAGGTTAATTTAGAATATATGCCATAGTCCCTATTTTGTGTTAGACTGCTTCTGTTTAACCACATTCACAATTTTGAAAAGTATGATATACCTTTTATTAAAAATGTTTATTTTTTTTCATTGTCAAGATTTTATCATGTTGGTAAAAAAGCACAATAAACATTTTATATTGCACATTGGTACCATTTTACTTCAAATGTTTTCTGTTTTTATTAGTTTTTAAACTTCTGCATTTTAGTAAATTTTAGTCTATACAGGGTGTCACGAAATTCACTGCACATTTTGCAATGGGTGACTCCACACACTGAATACTTTTTTTTTGGTTTAATCGAACAATTGTACGCCCGCTGCTGCGTCGGTGCCAAAATTTTATTTTTGAGGAGAATATTATGTTTTAAATTTGTTTTACTAAAAAAATAAATAAATTACGCAGTAACTGTCCAACAGTAACCTATACAAATTTTATAATTGTCAAAAACACATTATACTTTAAAAAATTACTTAAAACTGTACCTACTAGGTACAGGATATATTTTTGCAAAAAACATAATTTTTGTATGGGTCCCTTTTTAAATATCCTACACCTCTTAATATTTTTGAGAAAACTCCAAAACCGAGTTCAAAACATAAACTTCGTAAAAGTTTGCAGTCATAGACGCTTTAAAATTTGACCGCATCACATAAAAACAGTAAAAGTACCCGGCACTCATTTATTACTTACGAAATGAAAACATTGCCCACTACGGTAGTTAGCAAATCGGCCGATAAGGGCGCAACGTTCTTAATTTGCATCGCCTTCAAACACAAGTTGTCTCGCTCTTGCTTTCCGTTGCTTGCCCTTTTGCTAGGATTTAACAGGCACGACATCAGTCGAAGTCAACAATAAGTCAAGTGCCTCTCAAAGATTTTGAGCGTAAGGTTGAAAGCTATTAGGGAGATTTTTCAAAAAAGAATTGCAGACACGGTAACACATACCGATAAAATTTATAGTGGCATTTTAATCAGAGTTTTTACCTCATTTGCTAAATGAATTTATAAGCCAACCAAAGATAAGGAAGAATTGTTTTTTTAATTTTCAGGTTTTTTAAATCATGTTTGAAGTTTGAAGTTGGTTTAATGTAGCTACAATTTTGAGTTGCGAAATCTCAACAAAAATTCATGTGCTATGGGTTGCCTATACTTTGTCACGAATATCAAATAACCTGTTTAACAAATATAAAATAGAACAGGTTTATTAAATTTGGGCGTTAGCATTAATCTAATAGCTGTACTGTGTTGAGTGTTGTCAGTGTTTTTTTGGTATATTGGTCTTTGGTAGTCTTAAACGTTTTTAAAAGAAGTGTATAGGTAACAGTAACAATAATTTTTATGCTAACTCAGTGACGCACCCAGGGGGAGACTGGAGGCTGCAGCCCCTCCCCAGACCAACATTTTAGACAAACAAAAATAAAAAAGTGCACTACTAATTAAAAAAATCCATCGAATTGCACTATTCAGCCCCCCAAGACAATATCCTGGGTGAACCACTGTGCTGACTTGTTACATAGAAAAAATTATTAGTAGAATTGGCAACTTATTCGGTATCATGCGTTTCTTGCCAGTGCAGTGGCGGGTACGGCTGGTTAGAGAAATGTAAGGGGCGATTACCAGCTTATTCATACCAGGATTTGCAGGTTTCAATATATGCAGTGAATTTCATAACCCTGTACACAAAGTAAATGGGTATCTAACATTTTTTTCTTTTACAGATGTTACTACTCAGCCCTCCGTTGCAGGTACGTTACGAGAAGTTTTTTCTTACAAAATTTATTCGGTATATTGTCTTTTTACTTTTTTAATTTCCCTATATCTAAAGGTTATAAAATCGCAAAAGTATTTGTTGATGAATAGGTGAATGATTACTTAGTCGATCTATCCACTTTCTCGTTATTCTTGATTTTTAATATACTTAACTACCTATAAACTCTAAAATTCGTGTACCAATAAATACGAGGTATCTCAGATTCAGTGCCTCTCCCACTATTTTCAGGGCTATTATAAGCAGAATTTAGATATTTGAGGTATACAATGTACATCACAGCATATTATGTTGTAAGAACTTCTGGTTTTACCGGAAAAGCACTAAAATGTTTAATTTTAAATAGAAACAGTGGCGCCGCCAGGAATACGCTCTTGGGGGGGGGGGGGGGCGTTGACAACAAATTTTGACAAATATTGCTTTATTTCCGTTAATTTGGGAAATGGGTATTGTATAATCTTTAGGCCTTTGGGGGAGGGGGGTTTCGTTGCCCTCTTATTTTTGACATACAGGACGAAATTTTTTTTTCAATTATCTTGTAACCTATATATAAAAAAGTCAATATCGTCTGAATTTTGGTAGCCTAACGAATCAATAGACATAATTGAAAACAATAATTTATTATCTTAAGAGTTTAGGTTCTTAATTCAAGAGCACTTCTTTTTAAGTACCTATCTTCAATTAATAATACAAAAATTTACATGAAATGACTGATTTCGTAATTGCAGTTTTTTTTATGTTATTTGTTGAAAATCGTGATTTCTTGTTGTAAAAGCATCATGCTCTTTCCAAGCAAAATTGTAAAGTTAATAATCGAAACTAAATTATATTTGGTGACAGGGCCTGGCTTTCTCCGTTGACGACCGTCTCGAATTTGATTTAAATGATTAGTACTTGGGTCCAAATGTAGAAATTTTCAAACGTTTCTCCTTCAGTTGCACGAGTCAACTTCAAGTAGGTTCACCAGTGGACAAAAAACTCGCACATATGAATAATTCACAGTCTAAGTTCGAGCCCCCTAAAAATAATAAATAATTTAATTTAGTACAATAACAATTATTTATTACTATTACTATTAAATGATTTTGATTACTTAATTGATTTTTGTTAATTACACTCCTAATTGTGTGCAAGCAGACTCTGACAGCTTGTTTAGAAATATTAGTGTATTTAACAAAAATCACGGTCTTTATTACACAATAAGAAAAGCCTCAAACAAAAATTTCTAAACTTAAACTAAGAAATAAGTCTTATTTTAGGCACAGGGCGGATCTTCAAACAAGTATCTGGTTTTAGTTTTAAGGACAACAGAACTTTTTATAATATAATTATTTTTGTCACGACGGACCCTAAAAGATCGACGCCATTTTTACAACCTCGTGCTTTATACAGGAGAGTGATAAATGCTTAAACAAAAATATTATATTGCCTTATAAAAACCATAGCAACATTATTTGACCCAGTTTTTATTTTTTGTGTCTTATGTTCTTAAAAGGACTGAAATAACATCGTAATTGGGCCGATAATTTTCGACTTTACTATCCGTATACTAATTTTAGCTCCATCGCATATACTATGAACTGAAATAATGCAGAAATAAGTCATACCCACCTTCAAATTTCGCCACTAAGTGGCACAGATTCCAATATTTCATTAATTGGTGAATTTCCGTAATTACCGCTAAGAGCACAACACAGATCTTTCCTCATCAAGTTTTGTTGCGCGACTAAATTTTGGTTGGTGCGCGCAGCTTTGTTATAAACCCTTCGGGAATTATCCAGAACTCAAGTGAAACGTAGAGCAAGGGTCTTCAGCCAAATTCGCAGTATATTGTTTAAATAGCTGAGTTTTTGTAAACATATCCCTGATACAAGGGTCCATGTGTTAAGAAAAATGTTCTTGTCTTAAAGCAATAGTTATTCAAGAGAATTCGTTACATACTTTAAGAACCTTCATGGTCTTATGGGATTGGAATTCTGTTGATTTAATGCTTTTATTATAAGACTGAATTTGTCAAGATCACTGAATATCTTGACACAAGTGGAACTTTTATTCAGTGTGCGTGTTTCAGTTTATTAATTGTGCCATAGTATTAACATATCTATTAAAATCGCGACTGAATAAGCCCATTTCGTATTCCCGCCCCCGAAAGACAGCACGTGCGGTGTAGCCGACCCATTTATTTTACATAACCCACGCCATGCACGTCTAAATAAGCTTTAATTTGTATTTAATACAACCACGAGCCTGCACTGCTTCAATGCGTTTAATTTAATTAACTTACATCGCAAAACCATGTTCTTGATTAGAAAGACCTAATTGACACACAGTAAGAAAGAAGCCTTACAAGTATACGATAATTCCAATTAAACATTGTACAAGGACCTCTATTGTTGTATAAGTGATTTTACATGGAATATGCAAAGTATGTATATTGAATGTTAACATCCCTTAACGTTCGATGCTGAAACTAATGAAAGAAAGCTTGTTTTGCTTCTCGACAACGTAGTTAACGTTATTATGTATCAGACTTTCAGTTTGTATTTTAAAGATACTTTAGTTAGTTAAACTGATATAGAGCCGGTTACAAAAACTAACACAAAACAGTGTTAAACCTAATTCACTGTTAAAAACAAAAAATTAGTCAGTTTAATATAGCGTTTGGTATAGAGAAAGTGCCCAAAATGTTAGATTTTTACACAGGGCCGGTTCATCAAAAAAAAAAAAAAAAAGAATTGAGTGAAGCAAGGATCGATTGAAGAAAACATTTTCTTTTATAACAAAATAAATGTATTTAATCTATTATGTAAGTAGTGTATTAACATAACGGGTGAAAAATATGACATAAACTAAAAATCAAAAAAAAAATCACAATAATAAAAGGACAAAAAAATAATCTAAAACAGCACGTTATTATTACTTACATAAAGATAAACAAAAAAATAACAATTATAAAAAAAGAAACTGCATAGACTCTAAAAAGAAATCTACAAAAAAAATCACGTACAGGTAACAGGTACGTAAGTGAACATCACACTCTTTTAAAAGTTAACAAATAAAAAAACATTAATTTCTAAAGGTCACACCAATTTTATAATGTAACTTTTCGGCACTTTTCTTTGGCAAAATTATCTATTATATCGTCGTATATAGTCAATATTTGTACATCATTCGCAATAGTAAGTATGGCCAAATCTGTCAACCTGACATTGCTGAACATATATAATTTTAAATTAATTTTAATTTAGAGAAAGATCGTTCTCCGCTGGCCTCAGATTTATTTATTTTTTTTTATTGATAAAGCCTGCGGCGTTTACTATTATTAAAACTGGTCTGCAAGACCAACCATTAATTTTTTTCTAAATTCTTAAAAACTAAAATCCTTATATACTAAAGTTCACCCAATGGAGTCCTAAAGTTTTATCTGTTGTGACTCATGGCCATGGCACTTAGCACTCACACACTTGCGCACTGTACTCTGTTTTCAAAAGTCTATACTAGTTCAAAGGGCTTGGTCCTCTTCAGCCTTCTAAGGTCCTGGTTGTCAAGAAGCATGATGGCTTCGATGTTAACGTGTTGATGCAGTCGAGACTCGTGCTTGAGGGCAAATCTTTTAATTTCACTAGCGACATACGGGATACCAAGATCGCGATGTAAGTCACTATTACGTATGTACCACGGTGCATTAACTATGTTCCGTAGTACTTTATTTTGGAAGGTTTGGATGCGTTTGATGTGACTCTCCTTGGTACAGCCCCATAACTGGATGCCATAAACCCAGACTGGTTTTAGAATCAGGTTGTATATCATGATTTTACAGTGTATTGACAGCTTAGATTTTCGTCCCAGGAGCCAATACAACTGTCTATATTTGAGCCCTACTTCAGTACGTTTAGTGCTGATATGTTCCTTCCATCTTAGTTTCGCATCTAAGGTCATCCCCAGGTATTTGGCAGTATTTTCATAGGGAACTATGATACCATTTATGTTGATTGGTTGATGATTGCCTATTCTTTTGTTGGTAAAGTTGACACAAATAGATTTTTGCTCATTAAGCTTAATCTTCCAATCTGTGATCCAATTGTAAATCTGGTCGCTAGCTTGTTGGAGTTGTCTGGTTACTGCATCTAGGTCTGTTCCTACTGCTAATACAGCAGTATCATCAGCGAATGTAGCCACAGTTACATTTTCTGTTTGTGGGAGATCACAAGTGTACAGTAAATAAAGGACGGGACCCAAGACGCTTCCGTGAGGCACACCTGCTTTAACTTTTTTCAGTTTGGAGTATTCATCCTCCTGTTTAATTCTGAACACTCTATCTGTAATGTAGGAGGTTAGCAACTCTACATATTGTTTTGGTAACATTCTGTTTAATTTGTTAATTAGCCCTTTGTTCCAAACTTTATCAAAAGCTTGAGCTACGTCAAGGAAGATAGTTGAGCAGATCAACTTTTCTTCTAGTGCCTTTTCTATGATGTCTGTTATTCGATGGACACTGGCCTCAGATAAATACAGGAATGCTGCCTTCCTAATTATGCCAAAATGTCGCTTTTCTAATTATTCCACCTGAGGCGGTCAGTCGCCTCGCCGCCTCAGTGCACAAGCCGGCCCTGTATTACATTCAGATTCACTAAGAACGTTTAAGATTAAGTATCGGTTTGAATTAAACTTTTAGATGATCAGTTATATTTTGACAAGTTTTTGTCCTGTCAATGTTAATAAGTCGTCATTAAAAACTTATGAATTATTCTGATATTTCAGCGATCTGCTTGGTTTCCAACTGATTTTCATCTTGGAATGGGTTGCTAGTATCATAGACTAAATAATACATAGACCAACACTGGCGTGTAACAAAAATGGATCAAAAAGCGGGCATCCATTGAGACATTTGGAGGGTTTACTGGTTTATGGCTTAGAAATTTGTTTGTCCACAATTATATATCCATGCGTTTGTATGTACTATATAGATATATAATGGTGAACAAACAAATTCCTAAACCATAAACCAGTAAATTCACATACATGTTTCAATGGATGCCCGCTTTCGGTCCCATTTCGGTGTATTCGAGGATTTGTCTATATTCTTTATAGTCTCTGCTAGTATGAATTTAGTTCTATTATGGTCGAAAGTACGTACTAAAATCGCCATTTTCTTTATAAACACCTTAGGTGGTATTTCAAGTTAGTTGTTTTATTCTTACACATGTCAGATGAAACCATTGGTTGTCAAATAAGACTAGACTAGTGTTGAAGACCCAACCCAACCTGGCGGTTAATGATTAAACAAGCAATTGCCACTACAAAACCCTTGTAGATGTTTATTTGCTCATTCGCTTTTAAAACAGACAAGACTTAACACTGAATTAAACACTATCCAGGGATTAAATTTATGTCTTTGGTAAAATCTTTGATAAGAAATTCCTTAATTTGGCAAAATTCCAATACAAAATTTTAGTGAAAAATCTTTTCTTCAATATTTGAAATTAAAATTATACAGTTACATATGTATGTACAGCAGATAAGAATTTAATTTATCTATATTAACTATGTACTTAGGTACCTACTTGTGTGGAACATCAGGGCAATATTAGTAGAGGGTAAATAATTATGTAGAGCTAGAATAAAGTATCTAGTTGAAGCCTACCTAAAACGAGACACCTTAGGTTTAAACATTAAAAAATATCTTTTTAAGTATCTAACGAAATTAAAGTCGTGACTAGTAGACTCTATTACGATTTAGCTTTCAGAATTATGTTTTTATTTTTGGAATATGTTAGTTTTGCCCTTAAAATGAGATTTACAGATATTCTAAAATGGGATACACTTTTTATGTGGTAAAATTGTGTTTTTATTTCGATAAGTTCAACTGTAAAAAAACAACACTTTCATATTGCAGAAGACATTTTGCTTTTCTGACCAAGACTGACGATGACGGTTAGTTTTTCTTTGGTATTTTTGCTTTGATAACATTGTTTTAGTAAGCACCGTTATCAACAAACCAAAAAATTATAAACATAACCTACACCACGATATCATTGCAAAAATACAAAATATCTGTTTAAATTCAACTATACTGCATGTAAAAAAATATAGCCTGCATTAATTGGCCAATAAACGTTTAACATCGGATGTTTGTTACAGTCTGTAACAAACATCCGATGTAGCTATAGTGTAGCAAAACGCGTCATGTTGTAAAGTATTAAATAAAAGTGAAAATTTGGCTAAAATTTTCTATCATTATGTGTATAATGAATTTCCATCAAGTAAAGGTCCTACACCATTAAAAAAAAATAGGTAATATAATTTCATCGGATTTTTTTTTAATTATTAACGAAAGTTAATACTTGCGATTTCACGAATGATATTGTTAACAGAATCGCGAACCGGAGGTGAGCGATTTTGGATCAATGTCATGAGTGAAATTTTATTGCTTCAAAGCAACAAACTTGATTTTAATAATCGAAAATTTTTCCAGGGAAAATTATATCACGAATGGTATTCATCACGACTATTTCACGAATAAATAATTAAGTCAAAACACAAGCAGATAACATATTTTCACTTAAACCGGAAACACAAGTTAACAATCAACATACTTATCTAATTTTTATTGTAATTGTTAACAATATTGAAAGTACAATTCTGATAAACTATGGGGTTTCGGTTGTCAACATTCGGACTATAATAAGATTAATGAGCAACAACTTCAGCGAGATTTGAATAATGGGTTTCAGAAATTGTGGTTTCTGTTTCCTTGTTATTCCTCATGTGATTCACTATTTTTGAAAAATTCTCTGAATCCATTTAGAGGTAGAGTTGGATGGACTGAGCATTTTCATGTCCCGTCAGCTTTATCAGCTGCTGTTCCTCAATTCCCTTTTTTCGTAAGTGCTGACACATCCGACGATCGATGGGATTGATTTGTAATTTTTTTCTGTTTTGTATCAAGGCCAATCTTCGCCGAAATCTTCGTCCATTTTGCAATACTGTTTACACCTACAGGCATGTTTTTAAATCAATTTCCGTTTCTCCAACTAGGATTCACGGTTAAAAATAAACGATGAGTTGTTACGCAATTATTTCGTTTATTTAAAACTTTTTTCAACAGTCGAGCTGGACAAAGACTGATGTTTGTGTTTCGCACAACCACTTACTACTTGCACAGCTTTTTGAGCCACCCTGTGTAGTTTTAGAAATCACAGGGTTATATTCCATTCTTCCTGTAAAGTTTCACTGTATGTCCATTTCATCTTTAAAATAATCGGTCAGTAAGCGGCTTTATTACCTCGCCATGCCAGTTCAAAGGTCCATATATTATGAAAGAGCTTTCTCTGCAGCTCATATGGGCAATTTGGATTCCAGAAAGAGGCCATAGCATAAATATCTTTTTTCTACAAACGTGTTAAAAATGCATTTTTTAACACACCGCAGATGCCTTAAAAATGTTACTTTATGGCACTAGTGTTAAAAGTACTTTATAGCACTAGTGTTAAAAGTAATACTATGGCAACTACGACGCCAACAATGGTTGTTGGTTTTTTTGACAAATGTCAACTTAATAATTTTATATTATATCTACGATGCTACTTAAAACTATGTGTTTCCAATATGTTAAACTTTCTAAAAATTGTAATTGTGTTTTTGTTTTTTATTGGCGTTTGTAGAAAAAATTTTGTATGATATTTGTGTTAAAAGTACTTTTAAGGCACTCATTTGAATTGCAGAATTCGGTTCGCTCATTCTGCAAACTTTCAAATTCGTGCCGTAAAATTGTACTTTTAACACTTATATCATAAATAACTATTATGCCTAAAGCTGTGGCACTTTCGTTTCGTTTATCTGACTTTTCCTGTAGCATTTTTCTTTTAGCGTTCCGCGCATCTCGCCCTTTTTTAAAACATACATCGGTAAATGGGTCAAAAGAAATATTAAACTCACTAAAATACTTTTCCTGCGACATTTTTGCGGTAGAATTCCAATTAGATCCCTCCCTTTCAGAGTTTAGAAGCTCTCATAGGCTTAAAAACCGGTACTTTTACTTTTCATAATTTTCTCGATGAAATACAGGTAACACTCTGTTAATGCTATATTTTGATTAGCTGTAAAAAGTATGTGGAATAATCACTTAAATTCACATTGTCGGCACTTTCTAAAGATTTTTAATTGAGGTGTGGTCCGCTGGCAATACTTTGGTTCTGTCAACGGCTCGTCAACAGATCAAGGCGTGTCATCGTGTCATTCAAATGTATGATTGAAAACACGCTTATTTATATCGGCGACTGTTGCTTTGTCTATATACGAGATGGGGTTATCTATAAATATACCGTGTGATAATGAGAATGGTGTATACGCTGCCATTTTTTTTGTTATTAAAATACAAATTCGATATTTAAATATTAAGATAAACTATCACTGATTCAGTATTCTTTACTACATCCCTAGTTACTAATTATTATTATTAAACAAAAAAATATGCAGTCGCCACACGCGGACTTTTTGGACAGTCAGCCAAACTGAAAGCGGTACTAGTGAATGCCTTACGTAATTTACTACTTTGGCTGTTATTGTCACATTTAAGGTGTAATTCAGTAGGACTACGGGCAATAATGGCGACTGGCGGTAATGCCACTCTCATATTTTCTAACAGCTTATGTAAGTATTTGCTATCAAACTTCTAACTACCAGTACGGTCATACCACACACATACATGTGTGAGATACAATGTAAATTCTTTAAACGTATTTTGGCAACTGAGTTGACATTTTAAGTTGGCAAGTTTTCATAAAGTTAAGTATTTTATCGTTCTCAAGGTTCTAGGAAATTTTTGTAAAAAATCTTTGAATATTGCGTTTATAGTAGTTCGTTTTTTCAAGTTGTTTCGATGTTGTTCCTGTGCTAATCAAATAAACATGATCGAATTTAAACAAAAGAAAAGCTTTTAACGTTTCAACCAATTATGCAAGAAGTTTTAGGAAATAGAAATCAGAAATTGAGGAATTTTTCGAACTTTGTTGGTCTTTAGAATCAAAAAATACATATTGTCTATATGGTTTGGGGGAGGCATGGCCCCCCGCCCCCTCCACTGAATTGGGAAATTGGATAAACGTCACCTATCAGATTGACATTGACCACTAATGTTCTGTGTTCAATTAATTGTTCAATTTTTACGATTAACCGTGTAGTGATGGTAAAAAGCGGCCATAACTCATACTGGAACGCGAGGATGTTTGAAAATTTCGTCTAAAATGTCTCCACTCACGAACACTTTTTTACACTAGCCTGTAAAGTTTCATTTATTAAACGAGAATAATAAACCGTTCATCCCTTATTTTCCCACTAGAATTTAGAACCGCTTCCAGGTATGTCCGTTGTCAAAGTCTTTCAATCGAAAAACATTCCGTATTTCAGCCCGCGGTAAATCGGATATAGCCTTAAGTGTTTTTCATTGACGGCAAGGTGTCTCTTTTCTAAACTGACGGCATTACGTCGGCATTTTCAAGGTGGTCTCGATCGAGAAGCAACGCCGAGCCGTGAATGCCGTCGTTGACATTTTTAAAAATAAATCCCTATAGACATCCGTATGGTTTTTGGGCCGCGACGCGCGACGGCAGCGTGTTACGTCAGACAATAAAAGATTTTTTTCTACGAGCGTTCGGAAAGTAACTACTTTCCCCACTTATATGCGTGCTGAAAATTGCAATTTTCCGCAGTAGTGCTGAAAATCCTTTTAGCACTAGTGCGTAGTGGCGGATACAGGGGGGGGGGGGTGCAGGCGCTGGCCCCCTCCTGAGAAGATAAAAATTGTCAAAACAAAACCAAATCTTTCCTTAGATAACAAGAAAAATTTTTATATTTCCCCTTCAAGCTCTGTTTTTTTTTTGTTTCGTTTTTTGAAACTGAACAATTCAACCAAACAATGTCTTTTTTATTTTATTGATAGATGTTACACCAAAAAAAAAGTTTTAATTACCGACTTTTTTTTTGCGCCACTTAATTAGACTTCGTTTTACTAATTACCGCCACTGGATCCGGACCCAAGAGGTCCAATTTAAAATATTTAGTAAAATATTGGTGGGAAATTCGGATCCACCGAATAATAACTGGACATTTCTACCTACATCGGGGCTATGCAATAGCGAATATGCATATAACCCAAATAAATCGGAATTTTTTTATATTCCCTACATAAAATAAATATTTGTGGTGATTGTTTTTATCAATTTATTTTGGTCTTTATTCAGAAAAAAAGGATTTTCTACTGCAAATTTTCACGCGTTTTTATGACTTATAGCGGCGTTCGGTGATTCAATTTTTTCCATCGTTTTGCTCGGAATTTTTGACACGCACATGACTCATTGTTGTAATCAGTACGACTGACCACGTGCCTGTCAAAAATTCCGAGCAAAATGATGAAAAAAATTGAATAACCGAACGCCGCTAGTGAGTACCTACATGGCGAATTCCAGTGTTGTTACAAAAACTGGCATTTTTGCGAAATTTTGACACATCATATCTTAATAATTTCGAGTAAATAAATTGCAATTCTTGTTTTCATGGCAATCTTTAAAAATTTGAAAATTCAAAATTTTTGCAAATTTTGCATGTCCCCAATGCAAAGAAACCTATTTATTTACAACTTTAACGAAAAAATAAGCGATTTAAATTAGTGGAAGGTATTCTTAGATAATTAACGGATAAAATAAACCCAAAAAGAATCACTAAATAAGAAAAATAGTGTGGAATAATGTCAGCTAAAAATGAGATTTGGCGGAAAAATCAAGAAAATTCGGTTTTTACCCCTTAAATACGCTCCTGGATGACCCATTCGGTATTCATTTTAAAGTGTGATTATTCCTTTATGAGGTAGTGTTGAAAAATTGGGAAAATTTAAATAGGAAAAAATACAGAGTGATTCAAATGTACTGATGTCCTCGGCAAAAAAGTCAAAAAATCGACATTTAATCGGCGATTGCGTCCTTCCTATAAAGAATGAAGAACCTAAAAAATATGGGTAGCATGTATTTCGACGAGTTCTTTTCGATGATGTATATGGGATTTTAATTCGAACCATTTTTACCCCCAAAAAAATCAAAAACCGTGAAATATTTGGGTCAAAAATCGAAATTCCCAATTTTTTCTAAATATATCCAATTTCGAGTGATTTTAGGTTTAGGTAAATGTATTGCATAAAGAAAGTATTTGAGATTTTAAAGTTTCACTTATGAATCCGTTTTTCGATTCGAATTTTGTTTTTGAGTTATTAGGTACCAAAGAGGGGCCTGCAGCTGGCCTCTTTTTGACCTAGAAAAATTCAAAAGAATTGCTTGCCATTTTCCGATCCTCACCAGTTTCGAAAGGGTTCTGAATCTCCGAGTCCTCTACAACCTCCGAAAATGTACATCAATTTAATTCACTTTTGGAACCTGCACCCGATTTTACCGAAACCAAAAATATAATTTAATATAACTTTAAATAACTAGGACTTTCTACTAACACATTTTTTTCTCTTAAAATTTAAGAATAATTGTCGACAAAATGATGTAAAATTTGTTTAGAAAAAATAATACATAAAATACCTAAGCGTGTTAGTTTTTTTCCCAGGTGGGTCAATTCAAAAATTCATCATTTTTTCGCAAATTACAAAATATTTTTTTCTTTACCAAAACATTCCTAGTAGATTCACTATTAAAAAACCTGAACTTGGCATGGGTCCCATAAGTAGCAACAGAGATATACAACTTTAAAATTTCACGCGTCTGTTATCAACCCGAACAAACCTTAGGCTTAGCACCCTAGGGCCTTTCTTTCACTACAACGATCCAGATACGATGCAAAAAACACTGTAAATATTCTTTTATATTTTAATTACGTCAAACTTAATTAAATCTATACGGTAAATAGTAATCAATAAAAACAAGTGTTTTCCATTCCAGATTTAATTTTAATTAAATTTCAAATGAAGGTTATTTGGTGATAATTAATTATATCACCCCCTTTGTTAGTAGGAAATCGATAGATTGAAAGTTAATAACAACTACGAGCAACTTTTTGTGTTTACAATAAACATCAAGTAGGTCCCGGATCTAAACTTATTTGATTTTTTTCCATAACATTTTTAACAAACTTGATATAGACAAGAAGATTTGAGTGTATATGTAGGTACACACGCGGGGGACTTAACGAACTTAGTGCGGGTTGCCGACAATGACATCAAAATTAAAATGGACTGATGGTGTTTAAAGTTCCATTCATTAATAAATAGGTTGGTCTTCGTTAGGTTTAACTTCGCTGGTCGGACCATTCTCCGCTCGATCAGTGAGGTTAAACGAAGCCCGGAAGGTTATTACAAGCTTTGGTGACCGCTTGGGAACGCCGTGTCCCGCCGCTCTAAACAAGGAAGGTGGTAGAGGAATTCTTTCTGGACCGAGGTAGTACCACAAGACACATCTCCTGAAAGGGCTTATGAAATTCCTACCGATGTTTCCAGCTCTGGATGTGTGAGTCGGACTTCCCCAGTACACCGACGGTACATGGTACTTAAGCTTCGGTCTTCGTGGGCTGTCAGAAGATAAAAAAAATACACAGGTTGCGCACAACATTTTAACTCCACTATGGCGAAATTCATGCCACAGAAACGCGTGCGCAGTGTATAGTCTTTTCCATAATTATTCAAGTGATAAACCGGTTCCAGTCGGTCAGCGTGCTCTCCTTGTTTACATAACGCAGCTAAAGAAGGACAGCATGCTAACCATAGAGACGGCTTCGTCTCTGATAGATTCTGAACAACATAAGCTTTAATTTGTAACCAATTTCTGGACCAGGGGAGAATTAGCAGCCAAAGTTAATGCTTTGTCTGTTTCGGATGGGTGACGTATTTTGTGAAAAGTGTGATTTGACTAGACTCCACGTTACGTTAGACCAATTCCCACGTTACGAGGTGAGTATTTCGTGCTTTTAGACTTGTAAAATACTTTACATAAGATTATAGTTTTTAAATTAAAAATAATATACTTATAGCTGTATAGCTAGTTACTGTTCGGTGGTAGAGCTGTATATTTATATTGTAAGATTTTATTCTGTGACTTAGTTATATTTCAAATGCCTATTTGGTTAAATTTTGTTATCCATTGTACTGACGAAATAATTCTCATTTTTTTATTGTCAATAAATAAATAATCTAATCGGCGCATATCTGTTGTGGTTGACGGTCACTCATCTAACTTCCACCCTATCAATGATGGCGTCCCCCAAGGTTCAGTCCTGGCACCAACCCTATTTCTTCTTCACATTAATGACCTGCTCACTTCAACTACCAATCCCGTCCACAGCTATGCCGACGATAGTACTCTTCACTCCAATATTCATTTTACCCAGACAAGTTCCGAATCAGGAGTTGAATAATAGACGCAGATCTATGTACTTTCCCAAGACCTTCAATTAATCTTAGACTGGGGTGCCAAGAACCTTGTTCAGTTCAACGCCTCCAAAACTCAGTCTTGCTCCCTGTCACGCAAAAAATCTAGCAACGCTTACCCCATCCACATGAAGGGCCCTACAAAACAACGAAACATTCGATCTTGTTGGCGTCGCTTTCGAACATGATCTCAGCTGGCATAAACACGTTACTTCAGTAGCCACATCGGCAGCTAAAAAGCTTGGTTTTCTCTTTCGAGCCAGAAAATACTTCTCCCCTTCCAACTTATACACTCTCTATGTTTCCCAAATAAGACCTAACCTAGAGTACTGCACCCATATCTGGGTAGCGGCATCACCTTCGACACTTAAGATCCTTGACTCTATCCAAAAGAGAGCCATTCGACTTATCAATGACCCAGCCCTCACTAGAAAACTCCCTTCTCTTGCTCATCGCCGCGCTGTAGGGGATTTATCCCTTTTCTACCCCTACTTCCACGGATTTTGCTCTGAAGAACTAGCCGGTATTATTCCTCCCTTGACTGTTCCTGACAGAACAACAAGAGGCGCGTTGCGTATGCATCACTTTACTGTCCAGCTACAAAGCCTAGAACAAACCACTTCTCTCGCTCATTCATACCTAGGGTCTCCGGATTATGGAACAAATTGCCTGCAGATGTTTTCCCTTCCCGTCCCAACCTCCAATCCTTCAAATCCCGTGTCAATAGACTACATTTCCCTTCTCTTCACACGGTCACGGTATGTTAGTACTTATGCTTGATGTCTACGTGGGTTGTCTTAGATAAAAAAAAGTGTTTACATTAAATTATTTACTACTTTATACCCATCTTTTTGCATGTTCTTGGTAATAATTTCAATAAATTTTTGTATGAAAACGTTTTTTTTTAAATTTTTCCATGCTTACAAATTCCAAACTTATAGCGCAACAAATCATAGTTGCCAACTCGATCTACAGCCATGCAAAGAGAACTTAAGTATCTTATAAAGCAGATATTTGCATTTGCATAAAAAATCTTGAACCCAAGCATTTTTCTTTAGAATTACTCCATTTCGTCACTCCCCACCATTATTGGTTTTGCTGTAATGTGCTAATATTTTGTAGTTTTATCAATGTTTAGAGTGTAAACAAGTTAAATTGCCAACTTTAATTTTTCATAGTCAGCAGATTTAAATTTGGCATTACATTTTACAATACGTTTTACTTGTAAACTAAGTTGGTATTCTGGAATTTTTGGCATAGTAACACTACACAGTTTTGCACCAATCACTGAAATCAAATTTTTGCTCTCGACGATCGTCTCGCTAAATATGCAGTTTGTTTGTTTTAGTACCATCCTAGTAATGCAGTTAACCAAAGGCGCGTCGAATGCACAAATCTCATTTTGATTTGGTGAAAAACTGCAGTGTATGCAGTATTTTCAAGTACCTTTACTTTTTTTGAGTCTGGTACCGACCGTAACAGGATTCTCGGATACTTTAAAATATCAACTGCGCATGCGTTTCTGTGCCGCGTGGTTGGAGTAGCCGGTCCTGGTTAAAGCTATATTGTCCAATTTATTTTTGACGTCGTTGGTTGCAGAAAGAAAATTTAATTCTGAGTGAGTAGAATACTATACTTTTTCTACGACTATTGTTTTTTTATTAAAAAGTCTGAAAATTAAATTATTAAAATTTTTGTAAATTATGTACCTACATGTAAATTTAAGAAATTTTGACCTGAGAAATTAATTTAACATAAATAATTTAACATAAATAATAAACCAACAGTATACTTTTGACACAATGATTTGCCAATTGTTTTTATAAGCTTGCTTCGAGGTGTTAGTAATTTTCTAAAGTTACTTCCTGATTCGCTCAAAGAACACTGAATAATAAAAAAGGCTCTGTTGAGATTGGTCACAGACCGTGAACAATGAATCACTATTCACTACCCATAAACAATAACCAACATTATTTTTCAAAAATTGCGATGGTTTTATTAAGAAGTCGTGAAAATCACAACTTTCGAAGCAAATTTAATTGAAATTTTACCGGACTAACACGCCTGCTGGGCTGTTTATATTTAATCGCTCCCAAGAAAATCAAAAAAACTGGTTTCTTGAAAAACGATGCGACTGATTTACGTCGAATCGAATTGAATGGACGTGATTTTAAATGGTTTTAATGGGCCCGAAGAACGACATTACAATGCAACTTACAATTCGAGATGGATCTGATTGCAGAGTACCAGCCTTATTAGCTTTACGCGAAAGAACTTCCTGATTTTCTCTTTGAAACGAATCGTCGAACAGTGCAGCGACCCATGGACAAAAATGTAAATATTGACCCTTTATTATAGATTACCAGCTAATAGGGTTTTGGGTCTCCGGTCGCCGAGTTGGTACGGCGCCAGCTTCGCAACCGAGAGGCGCGGGTTCGAATCCCACTTCGACTATGGATATTTTGTGATTGTTGGAAGGTGGTCGAGGATTTATTCCTCGACCGAGGTGGTATCACCCCACACATCCTCTTAAAGGGCTGGTGAAGTCCGTACGGATGATTCCAGTTCTGGATGTGTGAATCGGATTTCCCCAGTACACCCACGGTACATAGTACTTAGACTTTGGTCTTCGTGGGCTGTCAGAACATGAAAAAATTAACATTCCAGTTAAGGGTTTTCAAGAAATCCTAATTAGGATAATTATTAAGTATCATCTTAGTTTTTTTGGCTGTGCAATAAGGGTAACTTACAGGTACTGCATGTCCTATAATATCCATGGATTTATTAAGAATGGATACGGGATGATTTAACATTCTTTGAAGCCAAAACAAACGATTCTAAACGCCACTGTAAACACAATTTGTAAACATTCACCACATATTATTTTACCTTGTATTTTTGTACAAAAAATACGTTAGAAGCGCCAAAAGTAATAAAAGCCCTAAAATATTTTATTTTTCTGCTAAATATTAATAAATTTAAGTTAAAAAGGTTTTATTATTTATAGGTTATGATATTTCTAAAGGTGTTTATTTAAAGTCACTCCGAGTCATTTATAAATCTATAAGTCGCACTTTTTCTTGTCTAGTTCATTAGACAAAGACGTACGTGTAACCGAATGTTCAGACCGAGGTTCAGCCGGTTTCCTAAGCAACCAGCACAGACAGCAACACTTCTGAGCTCCAACACTCCAATGCTATTTTATCTCTTTCTACTACCATTCTTGCTTCAATTACGTATTTCCTTAGTTTGTAAACTGTTCCCCCAAGAGAATAACAAACAACAAATAAATATAAGGCTTCACGTTCGATACGCTCACAGTATACGGATATCGAATCCTTTCTTAATAAATCCATGATAATATCAGTTGCAATTATGCGTGAGCTGTGGACTGGTCTTTTTTGAAACTGTTGTATCTGTGGTATTTTAGCGATGGAGAACGTTAATACAGCTATGCTAATTTTATAAAAATATTATACTTACATAGATATTGATACTTGGAAACTAGGGATTGCAGCAATCCCGCAAAGTGGGATCCCGAAATCCCGCGGGATTCCGCATCATTTGACGGCCTGGGGGATCCCGCACCAGCTAGCGGATCCGCATAGCAATGAAAAAGCCGTAAACTCTTAAAAAATAACGCGAAAACGTGTATCTGCCAAATATCCGTGGTATTATAATATGAAAATTAATGAGACTGCTTAGGTATTATAAGTATCTTACTTTACAATCAAACTAATTGATTTACTATAAAAGACTTATTATCTCAAGTAGAAAAATAATAAACCTAAGAAAGTTTAAGATTTAGTACTGGTTTAAATTAAGATCTTATAGTTGACCAGTTATGTTTTGACAGGTTTTTGTCCTGTCCTTGTCATTGAAAACTTATGAATTATTGCGATATTTCAGCGATTTACTTGGGTTCCAAATGATTTTCATCTTGGAACGAGTTGCTGTAATGAATTTTAGTTCTATTATTGTTGAAAGTATGTAATAAAATTGTCCTTTTCCTAATAAATTTGCGAAAAAGCTCAGAAATAAGTTCATAGAATAAAACTAAGTTGTCTTATTCTTACACTTGTCAGTTTAAAACTTTTGATTGACAAAATAGACCGGACTAGCATTGGAGAATCTGGCTGATACAGTAGAGGTGGTACAAACTGTTATTTTTGAATAACAACTCCGTTTCGTAGCTGTTCCTCTTACGGAACAGTTCCAAAAACCTGTTACTTTTTAACAGTTCCAACGTTGGAACCTTAAGATTCTCCGAACAGCTTGTAACATGCAACGGTCTTGTAATTTAAAATCAACAGAACGCAGAATAGGAATAGTACTTAGATAGAATTACGACGGATGTGTAAATAACTTCGGATTTAAAATTTTTCATGTTGGGGATTTATCCCTTTTCTACTGGTACTTCCACGGATTTTGCTCTGAAGAACTAGCCGGTATTATTCCCCCCTTGACTGTTCCTAATAAAACACCAAGAGGCGCTTTACGTGTGCATCCCTTTACTGTCCAGCTACAAAAGCCTAGAAGAGACCACTTCTCTCGCTCATTTGTATTTAGGTTCTCCAGATTATGAAACAAATTGCCTGCAGATGTTTTCCCTTCCGGTCCCAACCACCACTCCTTTAAACCTCGTGTCAATAGATTACACTTCCCTTCTCTTCAGACGCCCACGGTACGTTAGTACCTAGGCTTAAAGCTTACTTGGGATGTCCTAGATAAAAAAAAATACGACATAAACCAATCAGATGAGGAATTTAACCTCGAAAACGACGTGCGTTTAGACGAGTCGCATGTGGAAAGCCGCTTTATTTGCCTAGACAGTAACTGTTGTTTTGTGTTACGGTTGTTTTTTTATAAGAGTGTAATTTGTGTTATTATTTTTATTTAACAATGAAATTTATTTAAAAAAACGACTTTATAAATACTGAATTGCGCCAATGTACAAAAATACCACTGCAAGTGCCCTGAAAACCTCATTTTTCACGTGCCCTGAACAGCCGATGGTGAAAGAAAGTACATACCTAGTGCAAAGCTAATAATTAAATTTTCCATAAATAGGTATCATTAAAGTCAGTATCGTCAAATTTAAGTGAGCATATTTTGCTGTACGCTTATTATTATGTTACAATAAATGATAAGTATTTGTAATGAAAGGCAAATAAGCTGTCATCCATCGTCAACTTTCAGCAATTTATCCTTCCTGAACAAATTCTTCTTTCCGGTCATTGTCAACCATTTCTTTTATTCAAATATAATGTTTCTTATCCACGAAATCTGCTAACCTCTGCGCAATAATTAAGAAAATAAATTAAAACTGAAATTCACCGTGCGAATGTGCCATTATAACCTTTTTATTTACATAACATGTGACGTCACAACCAGTAAGAATTTGAAATTTGTATGAAAATTTGTAGTAGAAAATCTTCTTTTTATTAATAAAGACAAAAATAAATGGATAAAAACTACCACCACAAAGATTTAATTTATGTTGAGACAAAAAAAATTCAGGTTTATTTGGAATGTATTCCCTCTTGGTTTTCGAAATACCAAGGGGCACGAAATTAAGACCGGATGAGAAATTTGGTGACTACCTTATATGTCTTTTGTATTCGTATGTCCTAGAAAGTATTTTTTTATAAAAAATACTTAGAAACAACAATTGTAAAAAAGCAAGTTAGACCGCTGGGTACTGCTAGTAAATTTAGAGTAAGCTTTATTATTACGCTGTGACTAGAGTCCCGACTCGGGACCCAACTCTAGTCCCGAAAAACGTCATCAAATTACGTCATTAGTAGTTTTGTCGGGACTGGTTTTCCGTCTCGACTCGGGATCCACATTCAGTCCCGAACAACGTCGCAAATGACGTCATTAGTAGTTTGGTCGGGACTGGTGATTCGCCCCGACTCTGGACCCACATCCGGTCCCGAATTTATAAGACGAATCGTATATTCACCAGTTACAAACATGATATGCAGTGTGTCTACTTAAGTTGGCTATACAGGGTGTCTAAAATAGGTGATACCACTATTGCTACCTCCGAAACGGTAAAAGATACGAGGTCGGTTAAATTAGAGAAAATGTGCCATTTTTAGTCTCTAGTCATATTCCGTTTATGGAGTTGCCAAATTCTCTATAGTTTCTTATCTACACGGGATTTTTTAAAAATGGTCAAAAATTTAATTCTTAAATATCTCGAAAACTATTATAGTTAGAAAAAAATTGTTTTAACAAAAATCACACGACTTTTTACTTTCTCTAAAGTAACGTTATTGTTTTGTTTATACAATTTATTTTTATTGAGTTACCGATACTCACTTGTTTTTTTCAAATACGGACCTGAACTTTTTGCTGCATTTTTTGAAAGAATACTTCATACCCTTTACATCTCTGTATCACTTGATTATGGTTTTCGACGTTTTGGCGAAGAATAGCATCATCAGCAGGATATTCCACCAGTACGGACCTGGCATTTTTCAACTTAATGCGCCATTTCACAACCAGAAAAAACACAAACCATAGTGATAGGTTGTGAATGTGCCTTAAAATGGAAGATCCCAGGTCCGTATTGAGAGAAAATCTTGATGATATTGCTATTCTTGAACAAAACGTCGGAAAACATATTCGAGTTATACACAGTTGTAAAGGGTATAAAGTATTCTTTCAAAAAATGCAGCAAAAAGTCCAGGTCCGTATTAGACAAAAAACAAGTTAGTATCAGTAACTCATTAAAGACAAATGTTTTAAACAAAACAATAACGTTACTTTAGAGACGGTCAAAAATCGTGTGATTTTGGTTAAAACAATTTTTTTTAACTATAATACTTTTCGAGATATTTAAGAATTAAATTTTTGACTATTTTAAAAAAAATCCCCTGTAGATAAGAAACCATAGAGAATTCGGCGACTCCGTAAACGGAGTATGAATAGGAAGTAAAAATGGCGCATTTTCTCTAATTTAACCGACCTGGTATCTTTTACTGTTTCGGAGATAGCAATAGTGGTATCACCTATTTTAGACACCCTGTATAGAAAAATTTTGTTTATTAGTAATTCTTCGGAAAAAAATTGCTCCTTATAAAAAGTTCTGCATGGTCTAAAACTTATAATGAAATCATCAGACATCAAAATTTATCAGACATATACGAGGTGTATAATAAAATATGAATTTGGCGTAAGAGCAAAGTACCTTAATTTTTTAAAATTTAAAAACTAATCAAAGAAAAGTTCTTTAGAATTAGAAACCAAATTCTATGCCGGACACAGTTCTTCCTTTTTAAAACTATTTGTATCTCTTATCTTCTTACATTTAGGTCGCCTTTCATAAATGCAAGAATATTTAAGGTAAGAATATAATAAGTCGCTTTTAATTGGGCGTTTGGTGTAATTCAATGAAACGAGTTGAGCATCATCCTCTCAAAACATACTATACTTATGTATTGTTTTCAATGTTTTCATATTGAAGAATGATATTATTTACATCAGTATAAGAGCTAAAGTTTTTTCCAATTTATAAACCATAGATTAAAAACAAATAGGTAAAAAAACAATGAGAGCAGAAATTAAAGACACACTTACCTATACATTTCTAATAGTTGTGCCACCTAAACGTCCTACTACTGTTTATAAACAAATGCATACCTTTTACATGGTAATTTATCAAGTAAACTACAATAATATTATGCGAACATGCATAACCTCAAAAGCCTTCTATTAAGACGGGACCGGATGCGAGTCCCGAGTCGGGGCGGAACACCAGTCCCGACAAAACTACTAATATAATTTAAAGACGATATTCGGGACTGGAGTTGGGTCCCGAGTCGGGACTCTAGTCACAGCGTTATTTTTATTTCGATTAATCGACGTTAATCCTGTTAAAATTTCCTTTTCACGTAATGCCACATCGGGTATAAATTAGATCATTTGCGTCCGATAATGTTCCCTTTATTACCTTGCTTACCAATTGCTATTCATAAGTTATTTAACATTCAATTAAGTTTCTATATAGCGATAGATTGGTACACTCCACTTGCGTCCCAATGTAATGTAGTTATCCCTAATATCGAACTTCCTTGCGCCATAAATTAATCGAATCACCATTATTAGTTTCCCCTACTACAACTTCGATCGAGATTTATTGGAAAAATCAACTGTTGCTTAAGAAATAAATACAGGATGATTCAAAAATACAGTTGACAAACTTTGGAATGTGATTGCTGAAAATATACAAAGATGAAAAGTTCCAATAAACGATGCTTCTTAACAGCGTCTTTTAGGAGATACAGGGTGTCCAAATTTTTTAAAAGAACTAGATATTTTAAAGTAATTTCTAAACTACTTAAGATTTTCTTGTGAAATTTAGTAAATAAAATCACTTAAAAACACTTAAATATGCTTAATTCAAAAGTTCAGTAGGTTTTTGGAGTCGTCAGATGCACTCATATTGTTTGTGAAAATTTTGCTACGCAACTGTTCAATCGCATTAAAAAAGAGTTTTCGTGTTTTTCTCTTGATACGGGGGATAGTTTAAGAGTAAATAATTTTTGTTGGCCTAGGCTAGAAAAACGATTAAACCTTTAAAGTAGGTACCTAACATTTAATAACTTAATTAGGAAGTTTCCATTTTTTTCATTTTCTCTTAATAAATAGTCCTAAAAATGTAAAAAACATATGTATTTTTTGTATTTAATTATCTGTAGAAATAAAAAAGTTATCGTCCTTCAAAGTCTGAGATGCTACGCTCACGTTGGCTGAGGCTCGATGACGTCAATCGACACCACGCCGTCAACAGCGGAATAGGCGCCCGTTTAATCTTTAGTGTTATTCTTACCGGACAGGATACAATGCATGAAAGTAAACACGCGAAAGCAGCAGCGGGCCGCTAGCCCGGCGATCACGGGGCGACAGAGTTCTGTATTTTGACGTCACGGCCGATAAAAGCCGCGCGCGAAGTTATTAATAAGAAATTGAATAAGTTCGTCAATTTTGAAGATATCGAGATAATTTTTTTTGTTTGACAAGTTAAGTGAAAGACTATTACATGATGTTGAAGTTACTCGCTATTTCTGACATAGGAAACTTCCTAGTTAAGAAAATAACAAAAATCGAATAAATTATTGAAAGTGTACACCTTCAGCCAAGATACAGGCATCTAACCTTCTTCGCATAGAATGTCGGACACACGCTAAAATTGCTGGAGTGTTTCTTAAAGCTCCAAAGTTTTCAAACGTATTAATTATCGCTAGTTTAATTTTAAACACAGACAACGAAAAAGAGTTGAATTTAGTGCAATAATAATTTTGAAGAAATCATATTTCCTGTTTATTGTTTCATTTTTCCAATAGTTCTCATTTCAACCGGACTAAAATAGCGACCAGATGCACCATATTATCGCTATTTACCAGAGGCATCGAATGAAAGAAGTGTTTATATTTTTCGCATTTCGACCGTTTGATGCTAATGTGACAGCTAACATTTCTATGGATTTATTAACATAAGGATTGTGGGAGAAATCGTGGGTCAGATCTCTACAGGGTTTGTCACGACTTCGGAGTTTTGCACAAAAAAAGCTTTTACGAGGATGAGATGAAAAGTTTCCGGCCTAACAAGGAAAACGGCAAAATTATGGTTTAAAAATTATTTTATGTTTCTACGGCCTCCGTGTGGCTAAATACATTTATTTCAGCGAGATTCAAGGGCCTTCATATCATCGATATAAGTTGATTTATCCAATTTGCTCTTGATAATGCTCGTGTGCAGCCTGTCCCGAATAAAGATTCCAAGTCCCTTCCATCCAATTTATAGACCTATGTATCTCTTTTCTCTCTGTTGTCAGCAAAGTTATGGAGAAAGTAATCAACTTGCATAGTCTAAAATATCTAGAAAAACACAAAATCATCCACGGCAGACTAAACGGATTTCGTCACCAAAGATCCATAGCTGATGTCCTGACCTTTGTCATACATAACTGGAACAAGTCTCTCGAATGTTATGCCGAATCCCAGATTATTGCTCTGGATATTTCCAAGTATGGCATGCCGCTCTCCTCAACAAACTTTCTTCTAACGGTCTTCCTCCCAAACTACGTGCCTGAATCAGTGGCTTTCTCTATAATCGGCGCATATCTGTCGTGGTGGATGGTCATTCATCTAACTTCCATCCTATCAATGCTGGCGTACCCCAAGGTTTATTCCTGGTATCAACCATCAACCCTATTTCTTCTTCACATTAATGTCCTGCTCTCTTCAACTACCAATCCCATCCACAGTTACGCTGACGATAATCCTCTTCATTTCAACATTTATTTTTCCAGACAAGTCTCGAATCAAGAGCATTGACGTACAGATTAAATTGGACTTGAACCAGAGAAAAACCAAGACAGAGAGAGTATTTCTAAACGGTTTTAGAGTATAAAACGAGTACGCCCTTATTTGTCGAAGGTCGAAGCGTATGTAGGTGGTTTGTTTTTATTTTAGTTATAAGTAGTAAATTTAAGCTATCAAAGAGTTAATACTTAAAAAAAAACAAATAAATATTTTATTAACCAAAAAATGACTGGTAAATAAATATTTTTGAAACAGCTCGTTTTAGTACGTTTTTGGCTCGTTTTTCCACATCGTCTACCTAAAAAAAATTATGCTTGTGGCAAGACGGTCCGTGGTGTTGTTGGCGATTTCACGATTTGAGTTTATATTGGTTTCGCGATATTTTTTGGTGTTTCACGATGTGGAAAATGGCGAATAGCGTAAAAAATGGCAAATAGCGCGAAAAACATTTAAAAAAGTGTTTCTTCGAGGTTTTCGTTGGCTGAAAAAATTCAGATCAAATCCCTTGGAAAACCTACACCTGATTTAATCGTTTCTCGATCGAAGAAAACAGCAAATCATTGTTTTACAAGACATTTCTCCCAAGAGGTGTAAAAAAAACCAGTGGATACCTATGCGGTTGTAAAACTTTGAATGCACTGTTCTGCTTTTCATGCTTATTGTTTTATTCAGAAGGTATGGATAAAACATGGACTAAGGTAGGATACACAAATTTGAAACATTTACATCAAAAGATAAGACACATGATGTTTCGGCACGGCATCACATGCATTGTTTGACTAAACTTGCTTTATTGGACACAGTTAATATCACCTCTCAATTTAATTCCGGGTACCGTCAAAGTATCAACAAATACAACGAACAAGTGGATAGAAATAAATATTATTAAAGAAGGAAAAAAAGGTACGAGCTCGTCCTAATAAATGACTCACGCTTATCGACTTGAAATACGAAAGTGCAGATGCGCTGTGAAAATATTTTTTTGTAATAAATGTAAAATGAAAACAAAACTAGACTATATTACAATTTATTGGCATCACATGGTATAATTAACATTTTTTCATAGTTCGTTTCAGTAAAACCAGGTCTCTTATAATTAAAAATATCTCTAAGTCTAGAAAAGCTCCTTTCGATATCACAACTTGTAACAGCTGTATATTGGAACAAGCCATCAAGAACATTTTCATATATTCTGTCAACATAAAAAATGTTGGCAGTTTATCTACACCTATTAAGATGGTTGTATCATGTTCTTAGAACATAAAAATTAAGTTGTGCCGATATTTTGTAAAACCAAAAACAAAAGTAAAAGTTGAAAATTTTTTTTTTATTTCAGTACAAAAATCTCCACACAAAACAGTTGGTTTAGGCGCGGCCCGTGGAATTTTAAAATTGTATATCTCTGTTGCTACTTATGGGACCCATGTCAAGTTCAGGTTTTTTAATAGTGAGCCTACTAGGAACGTTTTAATAAAGAAAAAAATATTTTGTAATTTACGAAAAAAAGTTGAATTTCTGACTTGACCCACCTGGGAAAAAAATTAACACGCTTAGGTATTTTATTTATTATTTTTTCTAAACACATTTTACATCATTTTGTCAACAATTCTTAAATTTTAAGAGAAAAAAATGTGTTAGTAGAAAGTTATACCTAGTCATTTGAATTATTTTTTAAATTATATTTCAGGTTTAAAGAAATTCAAATGACTATAATTTTCTACTAACACATTTTGTTCCCTTAAAATTTAGGAATTGGCGACAAAATGATGTAAAATTCGTGTAGAAAAAATAATAAATAAAATACCTAAGTGTGTTAATTTTTTTCCCAAGAGGGTCAATTCAAAAATTCAACTTTTTTCGCAAATTACAAAATATTTTTTTTACTAAAACATTCCTAGTAGGCTCACTATTTAAAAACCTGAACTGGGCATGGGTTCCGTAAGTAGCAACAGAGACATACAACTTCAAAATTTCACGGGCCGCGCCTGGTTGGTATGCCCCCAGGGCATGTAGGATATAGAAATGATATATGTATGCAAATATCCGCAAAAGCCTTTTTTTTCACAATGTAAAACTAACAACTAATTTTTCCACTACGTGGGACGACTATGGGTCCAGTATTTGCTAACCAAATTCCGTTCTTTAGACATTATGTTCCAGTAAATGCGCTCTCCTGTAAATTGCGCCCTCTCTAAGCCAGGCTGTAAACTTTTTATTCCATCCTCGTATATTGGATGTAGGGTAATTAATTAATTAATAATTATAAAAGTGATAATCAAAATCAACGGAGACCCTAAAATGTTCAATTTTCAGAAATTAACTGGAGAATACAACAAAGAAATGTTCGGCGGTTTTAAGCAGCTTAGAGCTGAGGAGATTTTAAATTTAAACAGCAAATAATGTAAAATTACGTTTGAAATTTCGTTACGTCCTAAATAAACCCCTGTGAAATTCTTCCGATGATTAAAAATTTACAAGTGTTTAAAATTAAGTCGATGATTCTCTGTTTTCAATTAAAGGTGTTTGTCAAAGTAACTGAAACGGCTTAGAATTTATTCGTTTAATATCTTAACGAAATTTTGTTTTCAAGGAAAATAAAACGAAAATTTTTTTTATTGACTTCTTCTTTTATGACAACTTCTGTTTTTATTTCAAGTGGTAATACAGGTTTTCCTTTGAAAGGGTTGCGCTACAGATTACTAATAAAATATAAGGTCAAGAGGAAAAAAAATTGACGTAGATGGAGGATTTTTTTCTGTAGTTAATGAGAATAATGGCTAGTCACAAAAAAGCGTAGAGAATTATTTTATTTTGTGAAAACGGAAAGACCATTCTTATTATTTAACAAAATTTAAATTCTGTCGCTTCTGATATAAACTTCATGTTGATACTAAAGGCTAATATACAAAGAAAAATATAAACTCAACAAGCAACGTTGTTTAAGCCTTCCTTTGCATTCTTTAAATTCTTTTGCCGGTTGCAGATATCTTGGGCAGACCATAGATAATTTTTGGGATGGCAATTAAGTCCTTTATTCACTGCGACCTTTGCTGATTATTGTGATTCCCCTTATTTTATACGGCTTGGTCCAGTTTTGCCTATTGGATTAGCCCCAAAAGCCCTGCCAGCGGCCTCTTTGTATAGTTTTCTGCACTAGGGTATTCAAAGCTCACTTATCCTTGCCCGTCCTTCACATTGGCATAAGAGGTGTATCGAGGTTTCTTCTTCTGTCCGACAGATTCTGCATGGCGCTTCGTCTGCAATGTCCGGTTTCAGACCTTCTAATGAAGAATTAGATTAGCCCATAAGGTCGCAACGTTCTTAATTTAAATCGCCAATAGCAAATAGCAAAATTTTCGCTAAATTTAGCTGACGCTGAAAATTACACGCTCTTGCAAGAGATTTTTCAGCTTGCAGAAGAATTGCATCGACTTGCACACTTTACAATCGCTTTACATTTACATCTCAATCTCAATTCATTTGATTGCTTCGGCAACAGGGATGTTGCCTACGCGGCCAGGCCCGAGAAGAACATTTGTTCTTCTCGGGCCAGGCTATGAGCGGGGCTGTTGTTGGCCCTTGGGAATAATAATAATAATAATAAACTTTAGGCCATGAAAGCTTTAATTTAGTTATTGAAGGGTGGTAAATATAGTTTATTTACAACTATTTTTTACATTCATCTCGCTGGGACAAGCAAAGGCAAAACCACAATACAGGTTAGACCGGAGAGACGGAGAGACGGATTTCCTTTCTGCAACACTAATATCAATATCAATAGGTATATTGGTTGTTTTTCATGTCTGGTCCTCAAACGAAATATTTTGTATTGCATTTATATATTGAAATCAAAATAGAAGTCTTCTTCAAATTTTAACAGTTTGAGGCCACAATATTTTACTATACACGATTGTGTTTATTATATTCACAATGTATCTTTGAATTTAGTCTCCTTACAGTTTGAATATAAGATTCTTTTGAGTTTTTTTTAGCTATCTCAGTATCAGACTTTAATAGACAGCGTTTTCAATAAAAAATCTTGCTTCGTCTGTGGCGTTTTCGTATTCTTTCCAAGAAATGATCCGATATTGAAAAGTTACGATTGTGAGCTTAAGAATATAAAATACAATGTCGTGCATGCAAAAGAACTCCAGATATATAAAAAAAAGTATAGAAGAAAATATATTAGGGTGTTGCAAAACTATACAGATACATTTTTTTAGGTGATTTCTTGGATTTATTTAAAATCCTTATTAGTATAGGTTCCAAAACGCTTTGTTTCGATGATACAGGGAAATAAAACTTTCATTTTATTTTGTTTTTTATTTGGCTTACATTAATTTTAGTCACGTGTGCAAAATATTTTGCGCCCTAGTGCGCATGGTGTCACAGTAACATAAATAAATATTTGCAATGAAAAAAAGTGTCACTTCGCAAACTGACATTAATGCGCAAGTATTGTAATTTTTTGGCGGTTGTAGAAAACAGTGATTTTCCTTGGGTTTCATCCAACCGAAGCAAACCCAAACAAGTGCACAAGAACAACATAACAACCAGAACATTATTAATTTCTACTATTTGATATTAACAATATTGACATTGAATGAATTTGTGGCATTTTGTAAATGAATAATTGTCGATGCCAATTCATTTTTGGCACTATCTGTAGAAGCTGCAGTATTAACGGACCACATCGAAGATATGAAGGAAGACGGGTCAGTATATATCTGAAGGGAAGGTGGATGGTTTCTTGCTTAGGCTACAACCGCTGCAACCTGGCACTGTTTAAAATTTTATTGCACATGTCCTTTTTTTGATTGGTGGATTGATTGGGAGCCTGTCAAATGTTTTATATTAGTTTTTCCTGCTCCGATATAGGCTAACATAGTGGCCATTACCATTACTTATTATTTTATACAAATTTTTTATAAAAGAAAGTTGTTTATAACCTTAAAATAAAGACTAAATGTAAAATTTCAAATAAAAATTCTAAGATTTAAATTTATTCTAGATAGCTTCTTTGGTGAACATTCTTGAAAATATCGTCACGAAATTAGGATACTGACAGACTAAATAAGATGCTGACGTAACATTGACGTTAACTAAATCGACTTGATTTTTTAAACGGCTATTATTATTCCAAATTTAAATCTTAAAATTTGTATTTCAAATTTTGTATTTAGTCTTTGTTTCGCATAGGTTATAAACAACTTTGTTTTATAGAAATTTTGTCTAAAATAATGGTACGTCTCTGTTGAAGCATTTTCATGTTTTCCTAATATATTAACACCCTGTATATTTAATCTTAAATTTTTATATGGTAAACTCATTTTTGGACAAGCAGAATTTAAAAAAAAAATGACTTTCCTTCGTAAAGTCGATAATAAGTTTGTTTTCCTCTTTCCAACTCCATCTATGGACACACTGTATGTATGAAAATCTAAAAAAAGTTTAAAAAGAAATGAACTTTTACTCTTCGCACTAGTGTGGAAAAGTACACTTTGCGCACTAGAATTCGTGCGCACAGTAACTATACTTTGCGCACGCTGGTAGAAAAAACAATATTTTCTGGATCGAAAGAGAAAATCATGCTTCTTAACAGCGATGGGCTATTAAAGATTCTGCTGGGTTAAGCTATTAGCAACTCAAATTAGGCCAAACAGCGTTATCATAGCTGCAAACAGCTGATTTTTAGGGCGGACAAAGAGGGTCACTAGATGACAAAGTTGATAAAGATGCAAAATATCACAATAATGAAGACAACGACAAATTGAAAACATTGACCACAATGGTTCTTAATTTGAATCGCTAATTCATAGGAATAGAATGAGATTTACTGGATTTTTCGCGTGAGAGCAAGACTAGATTTTGAAAGCATGAAACTGAAGGTTTTTGCCAATCTTAATCTAAGATTAACCGGATATTTTGTAAAAGGGATGTGTCCAGTTTAAAATTTGAGATTTGTTCGGTGAAGTGGATACTGGAATGGAGAGTACTATAATTTTCGATTACCGCACTATAAGAATTCATATAAATTTTACTTACTAGCCCGTGAGTACTTTTCCCCCAAGTGTGCTTATTAAACATAATGTCATGTATAGCCAGAAAAAGCGATTATAGTAATACGATCTTAAAATCTCGCCAGTCGACCACCGATGCTCAATTAACTTCTATTATCTTTTAATTAAAAGGCGATCTCTCGTTTTCTTTTGCACATCAAAAACTTCAATCAGAGTCGCCGCCGGTTAAAATGGCGGTCAATGTAAAAACAATGAAGCCTTTGAGAAAACATGCTCTTATTCTGAAGAAGCGTATGTATACAGGGTGTTTTACATTTCTTTGAAATCAGTAAAGTTCTGTGAAAGGGGATTAATAATTAAACAATTATTTTATGTAATCCTTAACTGGACATAGGTACGTATATTTGCGGATGTATGTATAGGTCGCCGTCGCGACGTCACAAAGAAACCATTTATTTGCAGAAATTTGCTAATTTGTCATATACAGGGTGTTTTTCAATTGATGGCTAAAAATGCAAGGTGTGATTCCGTAGCTTGGGACTAAAGTAGGTATTTTAATCCTAAGGACAAAATGTGGTGCCCGAGCCGCAGGCAAGGGCATCAATTGCACGAGGGATTAAAATATCCTTTTTCTACGATCGTGCAAAAAGTTAGTACTTTTTGCACTATTTACTGTGCCAAAAGCTTAATTTTTTGCACTAGTGCAAAAAGTAACTTATTTTTTGCACTAGTGCAAAAAACACTTTGATACCCTAATGAATACGAGTATTATTCCTTGCATTGTAAAATATTTCTTAAATTGTAAAATACTGTAATAAAAAATAAACCGATCGTAGAAAAAATATTGTGTGTAACATGTGCAAAAAGTATATTTGTTGCACTCAGCATGATTGCAGCTCTCGACTTCGTCTCGAGCTGCAAACTTCATGCATCGTGCAACAAATATATACTTTTTGCACTAGTTACACAAATAACTATTAGTGGCATATACGCTATTTTTTGCACTCCAAAAATTATAGGAGAAAATTAAAAATATTTTTTAATATTATTTTTAAAAAAAATCACAAAAGTACATGCATATCTGTAATAATCATTTATTATAAAATCATAATGGCTTTTCTACTATGGAAACTAAAATTTTGTTTAAAATTGTCAAACAATTTTTGAGTTTTTACCCGAAAGTTCGAAAGTGTAAGCGATTTTTTCATTAATGAAATTGAGAGAGATGCTGCAGAGGCTACGTCTAGCGTTACTGGCGCCCAAATCAAGATAAATATATGAAAAACAATACGAAGATTTTGCAACCCGGTGCCATTCCAAGAAAATATCTGAATATACAGTAAACGTACTCCTAGCATATTTTGTTTAAAAATTGAGACAAAGAGTATAGATATAGGTACATAGATACCAGTCTCTTTGACCTAGATAATTGTTGACGTTTAAATAGGTTAGTTATGTTTTAATATAATAAATATTGCGGTTCTAACGTTACTTTTTGGTCATTTTATTGTTACTACAGGAATAAAAAATACTTTTTAGGGGCTTTAAAGCATTTTTAATCCCTGAGGGATTAAAAGTGACACTTTAGTCCCTAAAAATTTTGAATATTGTGTTTATAACGTTACTTTTTCAGTTTTTATTGTTACTGCAGGGATTAAAAATACCTTTTAAAAGGATTAAAAGCATTTTTTAATACCTCACAAGTGACATTTTAGTTCCTAAAAATTGGGACTAATTACGGAGTGAAAAAAGTCCATATAAACATATGTCCTAACTGCTTAACTTTTGAGATACAGGGTGAGTGGACCTAGGAAGCCAAGACTGAGGTCTTTCCCGACCTATCAAACGATTGTTAAAGGCTTGATTCAAAAATGCACGAGCCTGAATACCAAAATGTGCAGGTGAATCATCATGCAGGAACTACATTTGTTGTCTCAATACATGGACATCTTCGAGCAAGATTGGTAAATTTCTTTCAAGAAACCGGTAATAGGACAGTCTATCTAGTCTTGCTGGAAGAAAGAACGGTTCTATCAGAAAATCTTCAACGATTCCACCCCATACATTTGATGAAAACTGCTCCTGGTAATCTGTCTCCATAATTGCATGCGGATTTTCCTCTGCTCATAAATGATTCTTTTGTTGAATTTTCCAATTGCGTTTCGGGAAAAATTAGCTTCATTACTAAATAATGTTTCATTACCAAATTCCAGGAGTGGATTGTTCGGAGCTAGAGGAAGATATTTTAAATACTGTTGAAGAGTATCCAGAAACTAGCTCTAGGAAAATTGTGGTAACACTGAATATGTCCCACATACTTGTTCGAAAAATTCTTGTTGATAATTCGTTGTATGCTTATCACATTCAACGAATCCAAGCACTACTTCGTCGTGATTTTGCGGTGCGTATTAGCTTCTGCCAGTGGTTTCTACAAAAACTTGCTGAAAATCCTTTATTTGATAATCAAATATTATTTACTAATGAAGCTAATTTTACGCCTACAAATAAACATTATTGAAGCAAACAGACGGACATGCATAATACCTATCCTCCTAGCGTGGTCTCATAAAAGCATAACATTTCAGTCAGTTCGCATTAAAAACAAAAAAAAAATGTAAAAATTGCCCATTGAGGGCCGGACAGCGAAAAATGTTTGTAGCCTAGAGGGTGAAACCTGACGCAAATCCATTAATGGATTTTGGCAGATAATGGTAAAAGCCGCAAGTTTAGTGCAAAATAGCGGAGCTCTTGTTTAAAATAATTACAAGGTACTTTGTTGGGTATTTGCTTGCAATGAGAATTTTTAGGGATATATTACAAACATTTTTTAAAAAACGCAATCTTGTGAAAAGAGACTGACTATTTTTATTATCGAAGAAAATTTAAATATTCCAATTTCTTGTGACGTAAACTTTCGTCGATTCGAAAGGTTAATCTGCAAAGAATAACATCCAGCTACATGATTTCAGACACCCTACTAATTATTGTTAGTATGCTACTCATATGTGGCCTAAATGTAGAGGACAAAATTTGGTTAAATATCGTGTTGTGTTATTCAATAAAAATATTCGAAAGTATCATTATTTTCTTGTTTTTTTACAGAATCCAGGCTACAGATATTTCATCCGGGTTCGTGCATACCTGGGAAGTGTAAGGGAGAGACGGCATGTAAGAGTTTTCCCAATAGTACGTACACATGTGTGTGCACACACGACTCACTTCCACCTACCCTTAGTGGCGAATGCCCTAGAAGAATAGGTAAGTAAGAAACATATTTAATACATTATTTAATAGTTTTATTACCTCGTAAGAGTAGCATAGGCAATGCCTATTTTTGGCTATAGGAGGCCCTAGGGCTTTACGCTATCCTTGGCCCCTCACAACTTCAAAAAGTGTATTTTCCTTATTAAGTTACGCAACACTAATTTATTATGCTTTAATGATATCATAAAGAAAATAAATTAGTTTAGTTACTACAAATATAATAATAATTAATTATTAAGTCTAGAAAACAGTCAACAGCCTTAAAACAGGCATATAAACATAAAGAAAAATATTAACATTATTTTTTGATTATACAAAAAATAATTAAAGTAGTACAAAGCACAGAAAAAAACACGTATTAAAATATTAACATTCTCTTTTGGCTTATACGACAAATAATTAAATTAAACCAAAAACGAAATAAACAAATTAAAAACTAAGTTATTTTGTGCGCATTTTTAATTTTGAAAATTGATTAATCATTTTATTGCAGCCTATTTGTTCTAGCACCTCAATTTCCACATTAAGTAGGTCTAAAAATGATACATTTGTTGGTTCAAAGAACTTCTTACGTAAGTGCGTCTTTACCCTTTTTAAAGTGGAAAATGACCGCTGGCGCGATTCATTACTAATTGGGATGGTCAAATATATTCAGAGTTTCAGAGTAATGTTTCCAAATTGGAGAATGTTGAAACGGTGTTGGCTTTAATCAAAAACTTTAAGATTTTTTCAGGATTTCGAGCAATTTTGTTAGAATTACAATTATTGCATTATATTTCGTCTTTTAGATCATTAATGTCAACATTATATTATTATATTATTCAATATTTGTTAAACTTCTTTAAAATTTTTCGTTACATGTTGATCTCTTTAGATTTTAAGAACCAATACAATATTTTTTTGCAATAAAAAAGTTTAGCAGCTCAGTTTTGTAAATAATAGTTATTTATGATATAAGTGTTAAAAGTATAATTTTACGGCACGAATTGGAAAGTTTGCAGAATGAGCGAAGCGAATTCTGCAATTCAAATGAGTGCCTCAAATGTACTTTTAACACAAATATCATACAAAATTTTTTCTACAAACGACAATAAAAAACAAAAATACAATTACAATTTTTAGAAAGTTTAACATATTCGAAACGCATAGTTTTAAGTAGCATCGTAGATATAATATAAAATTATGAAGTTGACATTTGTCAAAATATCTAACAACCATTGTTGGCGTCGTAGTTGCCATAGTAGTACTTTTAACACTAGTGCTATAAAGTACTTTTAACACTAGTGCCATAAAGTAACATTTTTAAGGCGTCTGCGGCGTGTTAAAAAATGCATTTTTAACACGTTTGTAGAAAATAGTTATTTATGATATAAGTGTTAAAAGTATAATTTTACGGCAAGAATTTGAAAGTTTGCAGAATGAGCGAAGCGAATTCTGCAATTCAAATGAGTGCCTTAAAAGTACTTTTAACACAAATATCATACAAAATTTTTTCTACAAACGACAATAAAAAACAAAAATACAATTACAATTTTTAGAAAGTTTAACATATTCGAAACACATAGTTTTAAGTAGCATCGTAGATATAATATAAAATTATGAAGTTGACATTTGTCAAAAAATCTAACAACCATTGTTGGCGTCGTAGTTGCCATAGTAGTACTTTTAACACTAGTGCTATAAAGTACTTTTAACACTAGTGCCATAAAGTAACATTTTTAAGGCGTCTGCGGCGTGTTAAAAAATGCATTTTTAACACGTTTGTAGAAAAAGTTTATTTTTGTCTTGTACTATTTGAATAAGTAGTGCGCGGGGCCCCTCTGAAAATGGGGCCCCAGGCCCGTACGTGGAAAATAGGCCCTGCCAATTGGCAATATAAATATTATCCAAATAAATTTGAAATGTTTTTTGTATTCTCTGCATAAATTAAATATATATCTATGGCGGTTGTTAATAACCATTTATTTCGGATTTTCTTAGGAAATAAGAAGATTTTCTTTAACACATTTGTTGACAAAATTCGAAACTTGCAAAACGTGATCCTGGTGGTTGTGACGCCACATGCCGTGTAAAAGAGCTATTTTGGCTGGTGTACTGTAAATTCAAGTATTAATTTATCTTTTTATTATTTCCCAAAGATTAGGAGATTTCGTGCGTAGCATAACATTTAATTAAAAAGATTGATCAACAATGATCGCAAGGACAATCGGATTTTTTTCGGGATAGCAAACATTAAGTAAAAAAATCGCTCCTTATGAAATCCAACATCTCCTTTAATAAATTTAAATATCGGAGTTAATTAAAAAATTAAATGTTATTACAGCCTAGTTGTGAATGTAATTTTCAATTTTTTTTATCTGAGACAACCCACGTAGACTTTAAAGCCTAAGTCCTAATCTATTGATAAGGGATTTAAAGGTTTGGAGGTTGGGAAGGGAAAATTTCTGCAGGTAATTTGTTCCATAATCTGGAGACCCTATAGGTATGAATGAGCGAGAGAAGTGGGATGTTCTAAGCTTTTGTAGCTGGACAGTGCAGTGATGCATACGTACCGGGCGGCATTTTCATATCTAACGTAGTGTATTGCAATCCGAACATGCACGAAGCGGTCTTATATATCACGTGCAAGATCGCTTGGCGACTGCGATACTGATCGTGATGTATGAAATATTTATATAATGTTGTCATTTGTATGGGTGCAATTATTTTTCTTGTTTATAAAATGGATTCTGTTCAAAAAGTGAGTACAGATTATTTGCAAATTAGCAACGAACTGATTAGAATGAAATTTAGGACGGAAATTGAAATTGAGGTAGGTATTTTTGATTAATTTTCCCATATTATCAATATAAATCAATAACTCTTATATCACATAACCTCTAAGGTAAACAGTCTGGATATTTTATTAGGGTAGCATTTCTGCAATTTTATACATGGTGCCCCAAATCTGAGATATGACGTAATGAATAAAAAAATAATTAGAAGCAAAATAGTTAAAAATTTGACACTCAACAACTAAAAGAAATTTCTTTGATTTACTGACTTTTTTGCTGGTTGTTTGTAAAATATGTTTGAATTATTCCATAAATGGGTTACTGAACTTATGAATGCATCAAAAGTATCCTAGTCAATAACAAGAACTATCAGAACACCGCCTAATAAAGCCAAAAAGCATACTTTCAAACGAATTTTCCTGATTATTTCACTCATGTGTTAAAAGTCCCGTAAGATGAGTAAAGTTTTTTAAAATTACAGCGATAATTTTTTGACGTTACGTCAATTAAAAAAAATTGCACCGATAATTTTTTCCTGTCATTTTATTGGTTGTCATATTAATTTCGATACAAACAAATTGCTTGCAATTGTTATAAACCCGTAGTTACTGTTAGCAACCGTCGGCATGATTTGTGTTTTCGAGCAGTTTGTGTTTTCATTCGTGAAATAATCCCCTAAATACCACTCGAGCTTTAAAATTACTGATAATTTTTCACTCTTACGTGTTTTCTTTGCAAATTTCACTCGTCCTCCGGACTCGTGAAATTATAGAAAACACGCAATCGTGAAAAATTATCTGTAACTTTTAAGCTCTCGTGGTATTATCCCCGATAATTTATCATTTAAAAATGAAATAAACATCATTTGCCCAGACAGGTACATATGTATCTTAGTAATTTGAATAGACATAAAAAATGGTATCGCCTTGAAGATATTAAGAAGATTATTAATAAAAATTTACCAAATATTAGAATCATAGCAAAGGCTTATTATTCCACGTGCGGTATCGCCAAATTACTTGCGACCACGAACGTGGCTTATAAAATGTATTTCGCTAAATCCGAACTGCGATAAGCTACGTTTGATATGAAAATGCTACCGGGCGTCGTGCTATTCTGGTAGGAACAGTCAAGGGTTGAATTATAGCGGCTAGTTCTTCAGATCAAAATCCGTGGAAGTAAAATATAAGAAAAGGGATAGATCCCCAAAACCGCGGCGATGAGCGAGAAAAGAGAGTTTTCGTATGAGGACTGAGTCACTGATGAGTCGAACAACTCTCTTTTGGATGGAATCAAGGATGTTAAGTGTCGAAGGTGATGCCGCTCCCCAGATGTGGGAACAGTACTCTGAGTTGGGTCTTATTTGGGAAACATACTAAGTTGCAAGGGAAGACGTATTTTCTGGCTCGAAAGAGAAAACCAAGCTTTTTAGCTGCCGATGTGGCTACTGAAGTAATGTATTTGTGCCAGCTGAGATCATGTTCGAAAGCGATGCAAACAAGATCGAACGTTTCATTATTCTGTAGGGCTTGGCCCTTTATGTGAATGGGGTAAGTGTTGTCGGATTATTTGAATGGCAGAGAGCAAGACTGCGTTTTGGATTCGTTAAACTGACTGACTGAGGGTTTTGGCACTCCAGTCTTAGATCAATTGCAGATCTTGGGAAAGGGCATATATATGCATCTGCCATCCAGTTCTTGATTCGAGATTTTCCTATAAAAATTAATGTTGGAGTGAAAAGTACTATCGTCAGGTAACTGTGGATTTAATTGGTAGTTGAAGAGATGATTAATCTGAAGAATAAATAGGTCTGGTGCTAGGATTGAACCTTGGGCACTCCAGTATTGATAGGATAGAAGTTAGATGAGTGATAGTTCACCACGACAGATATGCGCCGATTAGAGAACAAAATACTGATCCAGGTACATAGTTTAGGAGGAGGACCGTGAGAAGGTAGTTAGTTGAGGAGTGCGGCATGCCATACTTGGTCAAAGGCCTTGCAAATATCAAAAGCAACAATCTTGGATTCGCCATAACATTCAAGAGACTTGTTCGAGTTATGCTGAATGAAAATTATCTTTGATTTGACTTGCAAAGTACAATAACAGAAAATAACTGAAAAGTGAATTGAAATTTGACAAAATAACTAAAAAGTCTGTCCCCACAGACCTTTCGCAAACATGTTGAGGAATATTCCTCGACCGAGGTGATACCAAACCACACATCCTCTTAAAGGGTGGTGAGCTCTGGATGTGTGAGTCAGAAATTTCCCACTTCGTAAGATGGTTTCTGGAAACTCTGTATATTTCTTATTTCATGGCTAAAACACTCAGTTCGTAAAGACAATACAAAATAAAATAGTTATTCGGTAAACTTTGGTAAGGATAAAAACCGAGACATAAGGAAGTTGTGTGTCTCCCCTGTACAAAGATGTGACCTCTTTCTAGTAATTTATCGCGTTTCAACACAATAGTTTTTACCGCACTAAAATGTATTATGCATCTATCGCGTGCAATGCATATAAGATTTGTTTAACATGTTTAAATGAAAAGAGACTTTTGACCTTACCATTTTAGGAATGTTCGTGTCTTTGCACAAAACATACGGTTTACAGTAAGGATGATATACGATATGTTCATTAATCAACGTGCCACAGTGTGAAACTCGTCTGTCTGTTGGGGTATATAGATTTGTTTTGCTTCTAGGAAAGAATTCCACAATACATCATTGTGCGGTTTTTTTTGTTGAAACGTTTATTTCGGAAAGCCAAAAAATCACTATGTTGACATGCAGTGATAAAAAATGCATGCATATGGCCAACTTTAAAGACCATATTATTAAAGAAAAACTAAACAAGAAAAAGTCACGAGCATCATAGGAATGAAGGCATCACGCGTGCTCTGTCGCAATTTAAAATATTCCTGGCCTAATTCTAAAACGAGACAAAGCTCGCGTGATGCCTTTATTTCTATAGGTTTGTTCCTTGGATGAATAAAGAATGGATACGGGATGATTTAACATTCTTTGAACCCAAAATAAACCATTCTAAGCGACACTGTAAACACAATTTGTAAACATTGGTCACATCTTATTTTACCTTGTATTTTTGTACAACAAATACGTTAGAAGCATCACAAGATTTACTAAAAGTAATAAAAGGCCTAAAACACTTTATTTTCTGCTAAATAATAATAAATTTATTTAAAGTCGCTCCGAGTCATTTATAAATCTATAAGTCGCACTTTTTCTTTTCTAGTTCATTAGACAAAGACATACGTGTAACCGAGTGTTCAGACGTATTTCCTAAGCATCGATTGGTAATTTTACGTCAACCGCTCAGCTGTTGAGAGGACAACAGAGAAAGCAACACTCCTGAGCTCCAACACTCCAATGGTATTTTATCTCTTTCTACTACCATTCTTGATTCAATTACGAATTTTCTTAAAGTTCGTAAACTGGACCTCTGGGGTAGGATAATTTCATAACATACAAAAAATAAACAGGCTTCACGTTCGATACGCTCACAGTATACGGAAAACCGAATCCTATCTTATTCATCCAGGGTTTGTTCCCACAAAGAGTCCGTGATCAGGTTTTGATCAGAAATATGAGTAGAGTTGCCCAGGTAAATATTACATGTTGCACAGCGACAGGCGTTTAGTGTATGTAACTGACTCATTGTTTCTGACAGTCAGAAAACTGTACACACTGCTTGTAGGAACAGCCCTTATGACGCCCGTGACTTTATCTTGCTTGATTTTGTCTTTACCCAGATGGCAAATATAGTCCCTGTCAACTATAAGTCATATTCGTATAAAATCTGGTTTTGGATATGCCGACTGTCCAAGATATCGCCAGTATTTAGTCCAGGCGAATAGGTTTGTGGAGCCGTTTAAATAAATAACAAAATAAATTCGATATTTGTACAAAATTATTGTTTAAATTTATTGTAAACAGTGTATTTAAATTAGCTTAAACCTTGTTTCAGGCATTCTGAAATTGCAAGGAAACCTAGAGCAATACAATATTCGAAGAATATACATAATTAATTCAATATGACTTAAATTCTTATTTCGGCTGGCGATTTTTTGCTCGGGTCTAAGAGTTATTTTAGAGAGTTTTTATACATGGTAATAATATGACCTGTACGAGGGCGAACAAAAACATCATTTTTTAATTTAAAACGCCTGGGGTTGAAATAACAAATTTTTGTTATTTAAAAAATTAAATCGGCCCTAAAAGATGTATTGGCAACAAGTTTAGCACTTGTTCCTCGATAAAATATTTCTTAAATCATTGGTAATCTCATATCTACTACAGCTGGCAGCCAGTGTGATACTTTTAGTACAAGGCGCGACTTCTATTGAGGAGACGCAGACGTATCAAAACGGGAAGCCGCTAACAATCAGACTATAAAACACATAGAAACGTAACACTAAAAGTCAAACATCTAGAGTAGCGATGTTCAATATACTACAGTACCTATTTTATGATTTTTTCGGTGTTTATTTGTAGGTAAATAATTTCTTGGCAAATCTAGGCACCTTATTAAAAAACTTCCTTAATAAAAAAAGTATATTTTGCCTGTTGCGTTGATATCACTAGTTGCCCACAAAATTTTGACCCACCTGTGAAAAAACTCACGGGCCGCGCCTTCTAGACAGAAAGCAATTTTTTGTTTTCTAAAGAATTTTAAAGATTTTTACATTATTGCATAAAAATTCGGTTTGTAATTTGTTTGATTGGTTATAATTGAAATTTTAAAATAAAAGATAGAAGATTTCAGATAAAAAGTAGAAATTTTTAGTTTAATTATTAGTCATGTTAACAAAAATTCCAGATTCGCCACAAATTACTGTTAAAAATTCTTGTAATTTTGTTCAACATTACTTATTTTTCCCACTGGCTGGTTCTAGGAAAGAAACAACATCAGAATAAAAGCAGCCAGCATATTTAGATAGAAATGGGAACACTTCAAACATTGTTCCTTATATTTCGTGTGATCTTTACTTATTTATTTTGTTTCATGAATATCATAATAGCTTTTTGTTTTTGTTTTACGCACATCAAACAAACTTCTTAAAATAAAATAAGTACATATCATACATTTAACACGGTCAGCATCAGATTCTTCTAAATTTTTTGAAATAATTACTTTGTTTGGAGTAATTATTTTGCTACAAATAGGATCTGACTATACGTATGTATGTACATTGTACATGTCGATTGTATTAAATTTTATATTAAGTATACAGAGAAATCTAAAAGTAAAAAATATGAATCTAAGAAATCTAACTTTATTCAAGATTTAAGCAGTGCACTAGGATACAGGATAAGCCACTGACCTTCAGCAAGGGGAGACGCAGCCGTTCATTTGTTTGCTTCATAGATTGCCCGAGTGTAGGACAAAGACCAACCGCTGTAATTCCGCCTCGCGGCGCGCCATCGTAATGGCTGTCAAGGTCGTCTGTATTGCACCAAGCAAACCTCTAACCTCTAACAAAAATGCATTGGGAAACCCTTCCCCCACATTCCCTATAGCCCAGACTTGTCGCCTTGTGATTTTCATTTCTTTGGACCCCTTAAAGAAGCTCTAGGCGGTATCCGTGAAACGGAATACTTATGGAATCACTTCGATGTCCGTCTGTGTGTCTGTCACAGGCGATTTTCTCTGAAACTATTCGACGTAAAAATTTGAAATTTGGCACAGAGATAGAGTGTGGTGGCTCAATTATAGACGTGAAGTATAAAGGGTTGAATTTTGATTCTGGGGGTTAATTTCAGGGGGTTCAACAATATGTATGATGTATGTTTTTTATTCGTTTTATTTTTAGGGAAAAACGCTTAAAAATTGCTGTCCCCGACCCTAATCACCAAGAGGAGCGCTGAGAAAAATCTGAATAAATCATGAACATTGAGAATTAGGTGTAGTTGGCGGTAAAATTATCAAAAAGTTGAATTTTGATTCGGGGGGTTAATTTCGGGGGGTATATTGGGCAATGGAAAAAAAATTCAAAGGCATCGTGTATGGTGTCAAATGAAAGCTTATTGAAGCACGAATCCATACGATGTATTTTTTATTGCATTTTTTAAATAATTTTTCGGGAAAAACGCTTACAAATTGCTGTCTCCCACCCTTATCACCAGAAGGATCGCTTAGAAAAATCTAGAAAAATTCACGAACATTGAGAATCAGGTGTAGATTGAGCAAAAATTATTAGGATTGAAAAATTCCACCCCAGTCAATTGTTATAAACAATTTAATTGTATATTTCCTTATAACTGCTGAACCATTGGTTTTAGAGAAAAAGTTTTTCAACAAAAAATATTTCTCACGATGTAAGGAACAACTTTTGTTCTTACACGTTTTTCAAGATTTCTAATTTGGTCCACCCAGCTCCGCGCCAACGCGATATGATACGGCGCTAGTACCGTCGGCGGCGGGTAGCGCGGCAGATGGAAGGAGATCCGGCGGCCGAGGCTTGCTCAGGTTAAGTGGAGGTTGATGTCACGGAACACTAATTGTGCAAGTACAGCTGGCACTTGACCGATACTTTTATATTGACAAAAGTGCATCGACTTAGAAGGGGAGTACGTCGAAAATTGAAGCTGTTGTTTAATTTTTTTTACTCCAGGATATATTTGAACCATTTTCATATTGATACCTGACAATTAGGCATTGGATACATTTCGGCTGTCCCAAGGAAAAACACAGTAATTAACATTGTCTAAGGGAGATATGTCTTGTTCCAAACACAGTAACTGACGTACACCAGAGGACTTTCCCAAGAAAAAACCTAGTAAATACTAAAACCACAAAAAATCAGTAACTACTTCGTAATTACTGGGTTCTTGCATAGAAATTGTAATTACTATATTTTTGAGCGGTCGCTTGTTAAAAATTTAATCTGGCGTTGTACCCCTCCACCATTACACCTGCTCAGTAACAGTTCTGAAAGGCTCTACTGCCTGGTTTGTCCAGTCTGAGTTGATCCAGAAGAAAAGTAACCGAGAAAACATGTCGTCGTTAGCGACTGCTGTTGCGTCGTGTAGTGCATGAACACACTTGATGGTTAGTTATGTTTTACATGTTCAAGGAAAAGCTATTAAAGTGGCAAGTCTAAATAATTTCAAAATTAAAGAATATTATGTTTCTGGTCTAGCGTTTTTAGAACATTGACGAGCTGCAACTTTTTACAATTAGTGTAAAATTTAAAACTTCTTCATGTTTTACTGACTTCTATGAAAGTAAAGGACAAAGAGGAATACCTATATTTAGAAACATTAAAAAGGTTTGTCGCAAATAACGAAACATCAAATCAAAAGAATGAAAGTAATGTAGAAAGTACTTTTAATGACAGTGACCACGACAAAGTGTAACAACCTTCCACAAGTGATAGTGATGCATTTGACGTTGGTTATCATCAAATTTTTGTTCTGGGTTCTGGTGCGAGCCAGAATAAAAATTGGGTGCTCTATACATCACTCGTACATGAAGTAACCCGTCCAACTGGTCCAAATCAGATTATTATCCGCTACCTAACAACGAGTCATACACATAATTATGAGCGCAGATGGTATCCATGGTAACACAGACAAAAAAGAAAGAAAGCGCTGCATTTTCGGTTTTGAAGAACTAATACAAGTTGTAACGTCATCCAGAAAAACCACCAAGGTTCTCCGACTACAAAACTTTTACTTATGGTTAAATAAGGAAAGAACTCCAAAAAAAGTTTGAAGATCCTTTTAAGGGTTTTCTACTTAACGATTTAGTTGAAGTATGCTTACCAAAGGCAGTCACTCTGTTAAATATCAAACAGACTTCGACGATGGCTACCAAGAATTAGATTGTGTACAGAAAAAAATATATTTTGTCTGTTTACACTCCAAAAATACGTCCTAATTGCGGAATAGGTTGTAAAAAAAAGGAGAAAATCCGGAAGGAGTTGGTCACACCAGAGGCGTGCCGCTGCGGGGGGGTTAACCCCCCCCCCCATTGATCTCTTATAGTAGTTATAATAAACATTATACAGCACGGTAGTATATACATATTTATATAAAAACAATGGTTTTGTCTTGTATTAAAAGGACCCTTTTATTAATACTTTGTTTTATATGTTTTAACAATGTAGACCTATTGCTTTTCTCATGAATTAGAAGTTGAAATCAGAACTTTTCTTGTTTCAATATATTTTCTACTTAAAACACAGTAATGACAGTTTTTATGTGGTTTTAGCCGAAATAAGAAAGCTACCGAAAAACAAGGCAATTACTGTGTTTTTGCTTGTTATTATATTAACTTATTTTTAAGATATACCTATGTAAAAATAGTTTTTTGGCGCCGAACTACATTTTTGTTGGATTATTTAGTCATTTGTGTCATTAAAAACAATTGCATAATGCAAGTAACTTTTACTAAATGTTATACCATTATCACATATCTTTAAAAATGGTGTAAGGCTTGCAAATTATATTAAAAATCTATGTTTCAGCGTTTTAAATAAAATTCAGTTATTTTATTTAGATAACATTTTTATCCAGTTTCTAGAATATGGATATATATACTATTTTATTCCAATAATCTTTACTGAAGATGTTGTCAAAGATAAAATTCAGTAGATCCGTATCTATTAACACACCCACTGATCTCGCGTGGGTCTAAAAACACAATAGAAAAGAACTATATCGCATTATATCCCGTTTAGGCAACATGCGGTGCCAGAAAAAATTATAATCACGATTTACCTTTATTTATGTACACTACTCGCATTATGAAATAATACTTATATACACATGGTGTAGGAATTTTTTAAAATCGGTTTTCTTAAAAGGTTTTTTGATCTAAAATATTTAAAAAAATATGTTTTTTCACCGCAGTGGCCATCGCCTTTCCCTGTGAAAGCTTTCTAAGCTTGCACTATTTTATATCTACAGGAGTTGAGAGGCGTTGCTTAAAAGTTTACATGTGAAGCGTTGCTCTCTACGAGAGTGAAGCTTGGACGCTGGGGAAAGAACAAAAAGACAGAATCTTTTGAGATATGGGGTGCTTCAGAATAATGAAGGAGGTAAGTTGGGGTAAGTTAGGGTCACAAATGATGAAGTGCTTCATCGAGTCAAGGAATTAATAACTATTTGAAGAACATTTCTCAGAAGAAGGGACGAAATGACCGAAGACATGGCATTCTAACACCATTCTTTTTTTGATCTGAAAGAGCCCACGTGGACCTAAAGCCGAAGTCCTAATGTACCGTGGGCATCTAAAGAGAAAAGTAATGTAATCTATTGACACGGGATTTAAAGGAATGGAGAGGAGAAGGGAAAACAGCTGCCGGCAATTTGTTCCATAAGCTGGAGAGCCTAGGTATGAATGAGCAAGAGAAGTGGAATGTTCTGGGCTTTTGTAGCGGGGTAGTAAAGTGTTGCATACGTAACATGCCTCTTGTTGTTCTGTTAGGAACAGTTAAGGAGAGAATTATAGAGCCTAGCTTTTAGAGCAAAATCCGTGGAAGTATAGATAGATAGCTAGATAAGGGATAAATTCCCAACAGCGCGGCGATGAGCAAGAGAAGGAAGTTTTCTTGTGAGGACTGGGTCATTGATGAGTCGAGTGGCTTTATTTTGGATAGAATCAGTTATGTTAAGTGTCGAAGGTGATGCTGCTCCCCAGAAGTGGGAACAGTACTCTGGGTTGGGTCTTATTTGGGAATCAGAGAGTGTTGGAAGGTGAGAAGTATTTTTTGGCTCGAAAGAGAAAACCAAGGTTTTTAGCTGCTGATGTGGCAATGTGTTTGTGCCAGCTGAGATCATGTTCGAAAACGATGCCAACAAAATCGAACTTTTGCATTGTTCGTTATGGCTTGTGGATGAAATGGCAGAGTGTAGACCAGGCAGAGGTGGGCTTAGACTAAGTTATTTAGACCAAGCCGTCGAAGACATAGGTAATGAGGACAAGGATGGAGAGTTGCGTCCTACCAATCTTAGCATTAAAGGCTGCAAGAAAAAGAAGAGATAAATTCTCTAAATAATTCCAAAAATTACAGCACTCTTGTTTACCGATCGATGGTTCCTTATTTTGTTAAAATTAAAAATATCCTTGTCTACCTGAAGTAAAATAAAGTGAAAGTACAGTGAAAATACAGCAAAAAAACTAATTTACAAAATCAAATAAAGTTTTTGCGAAACCAATCTTATTCTTTTTCAGGTAATTATTGTGCTTGTTTTAAAATCCTGTCTAGATTTTCCATTTACCTAATTTCAGTGGATTTCTTGTACCACTAAACTGATTTTTTGTTTAACGATTATAAAGTATCATACCATTTTGTTAATCGTACTGTGAATTAATTTGGAAAAATAATACGTAACTACTGAAGCCCATAAAATTTGTAAATTATGTTTAGTGTGGTACTAAATAAAAGATAGCTAGAAATGCTGCTAAATAATAAATTTTCCAAAAGAAAAATACCTTTTATAATATGTGGGAAGACCGAAATTTTGCTGACTGACAAGGTCGCTTTTTTCCGACCCCGACGCGACGTGCTGAAGTTATTTAGTGACGATTTCAGCATTCGTTTGTTGTTTCTGTTAGAGTTTTAAACATCTTTTCAATCTAAAGCAATACTCACAAAGAGTTTTGTGATAAAAAAATACAATGCTGGAAAAGTGTTAAAAGAAGCTGCTTTAATAAATTTTTCGCTTAGTTATTAAATTAGCTGATAAAAGCGCTGCTACTCAAACCACGACATTGTTGAGTTCTTAGTTATTTCACCTGTTTATAGGTTGGTTATTGGATTAGGGATTAGGGTATGAGGGCGTTAAAATTCCAAAATCCTTTATTAAATTACTTAGATAAAATAGGATATTATTTTCCTACGTACCTATTTAACAATGTATTAGGTACTGGATGTATTTTTGCACGATACATAAATTCTGTATGGATTTTTGATTACTATCCTATATCTCCTAACATTTTTTAGAAAACCAAATGCAAAACGTATCATTATTCGCATAAAAACTGTTTTCGTCGCTACTTATAACACTAAAAATTGCTTTCCTGTCCCTCTCTCCCGTCTCTTTCTTCTTGTCGTTTTTCTGGGATTATTTGACAGGCATGTGATCAGTCGAACCGTTTACGACAATAAATCATGTGCCTCTTAAAGATTTCGAGCACAAGGACGAAATCTATTAGGGAGATTTAAAAAAAATCAAATGCAGACACGCTAACGCTAACGCTATCCATAACCGATACAATTTAGAGTGGTATTTTAATCAGAGTTTTTTTTTACCTCATTTGCTAAATAAATTTATAAGTCTACCAAAGATGAGGAAGACTGAAAATTGGTTTAGTTTTTAGATTTTTTAAATCATGTGATGGAAACACCACTTTAAACTTTACCGTTATGGGTTAGCGTGTCTACAATTTCTAGTTGCAAAATCTCACTACTCTCTCGTCACAATTAACCTCTTTTCTCTTATGCAACAAAGAATAATAAGTGTTATTATGGGTTGCCTATACTTTGTCACGAATGTCAATGTGTGCGGACCCTGTTGTGCTTTTTAATAAATAAAGAGATTTTTAGTTTTCAGTTTTTCAATAGTGACGATAGTTAAAAATACCGTGAATTATTTTAAGCATTATATTTGATCAGTTAGTTAGAACGTTTTTTTCTCAATGGCTATACCAACTGTTTTGTTGGCGTTGTATGAGCGTGTTCCTTACTAGAGGAAGGGATCTTTACAGATTCTACTTTAAAAGTAACAAAAACATTAGTTTTCAGTTTTTAATAGTGCGGGTGGTGACAAAATACAGTGGAATCATTCAAGTATTGCGTTTTATTCGTGTACTAGAACTTCTGTTAGTATTAATTATTAGTCAAGCGTTGGTTTATTGCATTAACTTGATGGCTGAACCTACTGTATTGTCAGTGTTTTTGTTGTATTGGTATATGTAGATCTTAAACATTTACAGAAGAGGTGTATTGTAGAGGGATTTTAATACGACAAGTTAAGGGTATTTAATTAAAAATTGGTCTAGAACGAAATCAGATTAAATTTTATTAATTTATTTCCAAGGATTTAAATTAAAATTGGTTTAATTTACAGAATAAAAAATAAATTACCCAAAAAGAAAATTAAATAATTTGAAAATCGCTAAAGTAAAAGGGCATAAACTAGGTATGGTGATAAAGAGAATCGAAAGACCTTTCAAACGAGGTGCAACTCGGCCCCCTTTCCATTAAAGAGTTTAGGGGTGAAGCCAACCCTAGCCAAGGGGTTGCAGGTAGGGGTTTGAGAGTTTGAGTATGTGCTCAAAAAGTTCCCCCCTCGAAAACAAAATCGACATGTCCGAGCGTTTTTTTCGTAACAAATAGTAAACACCCAAAAAGGCCGACGTCGTTTTCGTTTGGCTACCTTGTATAAGTTTAATACTTTTCAACTTCAACGTCCGGCTCATAGCTATCCAGATTTTCCTGAGGTATTTCTGGACCAACAGCTTTAGACACAATATCGTAAAACCACTGATCGTTCCTAGGTACATACTTTTCAGCCAGAGACCGAACGGTCGCAAGTTTTTTTTGATTAATGAGAAGAGCAGGGATGGGGAAATGGCGGCCCGCGAGTAAATCCGGCCCGCGTCATGTTTCCATCCGGCCCGTGATCAAAACGAGCCATCAAATAATACAATATACCTTGAGTGCGTTTTGCGGATTAGTTGTAGCAACATAGAGCCAAATTTCGACGACATAATTACCGAACAATCAAAATTTCATTTGTCACATGCACCAACATAGTACGCCTAAAAAATAGATTAATATATTTGATTCTTTTTCCGTTACTTATAACAAATTCTATTTGGCTCGCCTAAATGTAATTATTTTATATGTCCCTCCACTGAATCTATTTCCAAACCCTGGGGCAGAGGATAGTTGTTATAGGTGTATAGCGCATGATTTTTTGAAAGAAAATGTTAACAATGAAAACAATGTTATACCTGTTGTTATACTGCGCTTTACTATACTAGTTTCTCACACATGAAAATAATATTTTTTCGAAATAGAAAACTTTTCTTGTTGTTTGTTTGTAACAGTTTTAAAAAAAAAAAAAAAATTTAAAATGTTCAGAGAAGTTCAGAATAATATCCTGATTTACTTCTACTACCTGAATTTCTGAGATGTATTTCTGACCAAATCTCTCCAACCTTTGGGCGTATAAGCCACTTTCTTTCCACGCTTTTGTTTTTCGATCAAGCCGAAAGACCGGTCACACGATAAAAAAACTGTGCCCTGATTCTGGAAATCGATGCACTAGAGCAGACAGCTCCATCCGTGATTTGCTGCAAGAAACAGCCGGTACTTGACCCAAAAGATTTTTGGGTCCATTTATAGCTATATTTACTATTCAAACCATGGATTTATTAGGACTGGATACGGGATGAGTTCACATTCTTTGAAGCCAAAACAAACCATTCTAAACGACACTGTAAACACAATTTGTAAACATTGGCCATATCTTATTTTACCTTGTATTGTTGTACAAAAAATACGTTAGAAGCATCACAAGATTTACTAAAAGTAATAAAAGCGCTAAAATATTTTATTTTTCTGCTAAATAATAATAAATTTAAGTTAAAAAGGTTTTATTATTTATAGGTTATGTTATTTCTAAAGGTGTTTATTTAAAGTCGCTCCGAGTCATTTATAACTCTATATAAATCTATACGTCGCACTTTTTCTTTTCTAGTTCATTAGACAAAGACGTACGTGTAACCGAGTGTTCAGACCGAGGTTCAGCCGTTTTCTTAAACAACCATAACAGACAGCTCCAACACTCCAATGCTATTTTATCTCTTTCTACTACCATTCTTGATTCAATTACGTAGTAATTCGTAGTCGTGTCTATGTTCGTAGTTCGTAAACTGCTCCCCCAAGAGAATAACAAAAACAAAAACAAACAACAAAATATAAGGCTTCACGTTCGATACGCTCACAGTATACGGACATCGAATCCTTATTATAATAAATCCATGATTCTAACCAATGGCGCTGTTCGTTTTATATTCCAAACGATCCGTCGTGCCAAGTAGACTAAAATCCAGCTAAAAAGTAATTTTCAGAAAAAAATGGCGTTGCCGGTTTTTGCACCAAACAATTGTACATAATGGTATCCTTCTTTCTAAATGGGTTTCTTCATATGGCTTGTATTAAGCAAGATTCCTGTGTAAGAAATATCATACTTAAAAAGAGTTTTGGCATTTCTGCTTTATGAACAAGTGTTTAGAAAATTCGCCGATAGTGCGTCGCGTCGTCCGGGAATGTAGTTGTATTCTATTATACGTAATATATTGGTGACTCTGTTACATCACCATTATTCTTGTGCTTGTACACTTATACACAGTTCAATTTGTGACCACTATATTGCGTACCATGCCAAGGCAAGAAATGTAAGTCATCACATGATTTGGTAAATTACCGAAGCATGAGTTTGTTTTGATTATAAACAAAAGGCTTAAAGAAGGTGGAAGAAAAAACAACGATTACAGATTTGGTTAGATGATGAGGTCTGACATGGGTGAGATAATGCATTAATTTGATTTTTCTTTATAATACTCAATACGGACACGTGTATTATATGGTTAAAAAGGCACGGTTCAATGTCCTTACAATTGTTATGTTTAATTAAAGAATAGTAGGTGAAACGTTCCTAAAATGACATAGTCAGATAAAATGACGTAGGTAGACTATTTCTCCCCCTAAGCAAAATTTAGAACATGTTGTGCCATCTGTAAGTTCGCGCCAACTATTATTTGTTGCTTTGACAGTCGTTCGTATTTTTCGGCAACTTGTGATTTTTAAATCGAGCGTCATTCAATACGCTGTGACTAGAGTCCCGACTCGGGACCCAACTTCAGTCCCGAATACCGTCATCAAATGACGTCATTAGTAGTTCTGTTGGGACTGGTGTTCCGCCCCGACTCGGGACCCGCATCCGGTCCCGACTTAATAGTTTAATAGAAGGCTTTTGAGGTTATGTTCGAATAATGTTATTGTTATTAGAAGTTGTATGTGGTTTACTTTACTTGATAAAGTAGTAGGACGTTTAGATGACACAACTAGAAATGTATACGCAAGTGTGTCTTTAATTTCTGCTAATGCTAATTTATCGGTGAGAAATTGGAAAAAACTTTAGCTATTATATCGGATACTGATGTAAAGAATTTTATCAATCAATATGAAAACAGTATATCGTCGTTGGCACTCTAATACCTGCTATGTGCATTTTTTCCAATATTGAGCTTTATAACGCAAAATGACATTAAGTCGACACATAACATATTATGTTATGTGTCGACTTAATTGTAAAACATGTTATGTGCTTAACTGAATTTAAAAATCTAAAAATTGCTGTTGCAATATCTGTCATGTGATTTAGTTGGCTTGAAATACCTGCTATGTACGTATGGCGTCACATGACAGGTATTTCTGCCAGTTATGCAGTGGCATAACTACCGGTTTCAACACAAAGCAGATATTTCTTAACCTCAAAATATTTATTTTGTTCTTTGTTGTGTGAGTTGTGTAAAGATTCTCCAGTTAATGTAGTTCTGGTTTGACTATAAAAGTAACATTCGTTAAATTACACAAATAATGTCATCAAGAGCAAAATTAATGTTAAAATTAGCACAAAAAATGTCAACAGAGGAGCCGTGTACAGAAAATGCTAGTAAGAAAAACCTTTGCTGTTCTATTATGAGCATTATCAAAGTTTTAAATTATTTTAGTGATACCAAAAAGTACTTCCTCTCAACAAATTATTTCTAAGCTTGCGGAAGTTGTAATGGTAATGGATATTCCCCTCGAAGGAAGCTTTGAATTGCCCGAGAACATAGTTAAGCAGCTCCAACATGAAATCTTGGTGCTGCCCGAAGAACATCCTCCTGCATCCAATGCAGTTGTGGCTGATTCAAAGGTAAGTAGTGATCTAGTGACCACTTTTGATAAGTTTTGTAAATTATTTAAGTACTAGTATTTCCATAAAATTGTTCTTACCTATGCAAACTACACTTTAGGGCTACAGGGGACTACCACCGATACTGCGCAGATAGTATTTATGTACATCCTTTATCTAGAAAGGCTTAAAACAGGGTCTTACCTAAATTTCTAAATACTTTTTACACGATTTTGTATTTTTTTAGATACCACAAGATAAAAGCCGATCAAATAACTTAACAGCGGATAGCGAGGGTGTGACAAAAGATTCCAATGAACAAGGTTTGCATAAAGAAAATATATCCGACGAGGACACCATGGGATCTGAGGGAGAATACAATTTACCAGACGAAGGTGACTCAAATTCTGAATCCAAAAGAAAATCCAATCTACCAGATAAATACTTTTCAGATTCCGAAAGAGAAATCGATCCACTGGATAAAGATAACTCGGACTCTGAAAGACAGTATAGTCTACCAGATGGAAATCGTTCGAGTTCTGGGACAGAACAAAGTGTAATAAACGATTCTGATGACGAAAATAGACATAAAAGAAAACCACAAGCTACAAAAGAAAGCCAAACAAAAAGGTTACGCGGACAGAACTACAAAGGCTACACACGTTCTTCGATGGAAAAATAATTCAAAATATTGAGCGACATAAGAGGACCATGAAAAATCGTTGTTCACATGTACAATCAAAAAAAGTAACAAAAAGGTCTTTGCGCTGTGCCGAGGTTACTGAAGAAATGCGGAAACATGTGTTTGACTACTTTTGGAATCTTCCAAGTTGGGAGGCACGAAAAAGTTACTTAGGAGGTGTCGTAACATCTAGAAGTATTTTGCGTAGAAGAAAAGAGAATAGAAATTTAAAGTTAAAAAAGAAAGAGGGCCACGATTGTTATATGGCAACAGAAACGGGAGAGAAAGTTATGGTTTGTCGAAAAATGTTTTTAAATTCTTTAGATCTGGGAAGAGATACTTTCCAACGTTGGTGCAAATTTTGGCAGGATTCTGAAGAAGTGGAAGAAAATAGAGAAGAGGTAGAAAACGAAAAAATAAGTAAGAAAGGTGTAAATGGAAAGAAAGCCAAAGAGGTAGCGGTAAATTGGCTAAAAAGTTTACCCAAAGTTCCTAGCCACTACTGTAGATCTTCATCCAAAAAAGTGTACCTAGAATCAGTATTTAGAAGTAATCTGCATATCTACCAAGAATATCGAAAACACTGCATAGAAAATTCTAACCATTTTATTTCTCGTACTCTGTTTAGGAAAGTTTTGAAGGAAAATAATATAGCCATACATAAACCCAGAAAAGATCAGTGTGACACATGTTGTGCGTGGAAGGTAAAAACCATTGTAGAAGAAGAGTATATGGAACACATCGCTAAAAAAAATGAAGCAGAAGATGCAAAAAAACGTGCAAAAGAGAGCGCTTGTGATGAAAAACTAGTAGTGACTATGGACTTGCAAAGTGTACTTTTAGCTCCGAAATTAGAAGCATCTGCAATATACTATAAGCAAAAATTACAACTACATAATTTTACTATTTATTCATTACATCACAAGAAAGTTGACCTGTATGTATGGCATGAAGCCAATGGAAATGTATCTTCAAATGAATTCACTAGCTGCATTATACATTATATAAAATCAAGCGTTGAACAAAAGTCATCATATAAACATGTCGTTTTGATATCGGATGGATGTGGATATCAAAACAGAAATAAAGTACTGTCAAGCTCCTTACTTAGACTAGCAGCTGAACTAGGAATAGTTATTGAACAATTAATACTCGAACGTAGTCATACAATGATGGAGGCTGATGCGGTTCATTCGTCACTAGAGGCTTACTTTAAGCCTCCTATAACGCTCCCAGTGACTATATAACACGAATGAGACAGGCTAGGTTGAACCATCCATATAATGTACATAATTTGGACTATACTTTTTTTCTTAACTATGAGAAAGTGTCAACTAATCGCAAAAGTATTAGACCGGGGCGTTTTGCGAAAGTCACTGATATCAGGGCCATCTTATACTGGGTGATTGATGGTGAGTGGCCTATTAGAAGTTCTGGCGAACTAGTCAACGGATCACTTTGAAAATTTGGTAGTTTACATAAGTGGACATGACCTTTCTTTTAAAATTATTTTTGGCCTTGCGGTGTTGCCGCTTCTACTGAAAAGTATTAGCACATATGATAATTTAAATGGAACACCCGGTATATTATATTTTTTTTAGAATCCCTGTTGGTTTGTTAATAAGTTTCGTTAACATATTCCTATGTCTATCTAGTATCGTTGTCGAGATAATAATTATTTTCTTCTTTTTTTCTCGGAAAACATGGTAGTCAATAAGGGCTGATATTTTTGAACTCATGACAGATAGGACACTAGAATTTGGTAGAGAGCTAGGTAATACCACGAGGCTATTCACTCGGTGTCCAAATCGTAGTTATATTTGTACAGGGTGTTTCAAAAATAAACATATTTTGATGGTTTGGAAAAATGATTAAAAGTACATTTTTTTAAATGGAACACCCTGTATTTTAACCGCGGTCCTAAAAGCTCTGTAAATTTCCTATCTTTCAATATATCATGTCCCTATACCTATCTCGAATAGTTTTTGACTTATTAGCATTTATTTGGACAATTTAACTATTACAGATAACATTCACGAGTTTTTAGGAAAATTTGAAAAGTAGCCTTTGGAAACTGTTGTTTTTAAATGGATGACACTTTTCTATTATTTATTCCGTTTCGTTGTCAGTTGGTTGCCGTACTTGAAAATTCTAATTTAAGGTTTTAAGAGAAATGGAAGAAAACAATAATTATTCAAATACAGTACTTATGAATTTATTTGTTTTACATGGTCAGTGTGATAAGATCATTAGTCGTACTTGTAGAAAATTCAATGAAATGTATCCAAATTTGCCATCAATGAACAATAAGAAATTTAGACGAATTCAAAGCAATTTCAAAAATTTTGGTTCTTCCTTGAAAGTTCCCAGAAATTTACCCAGACCTGTAACATCTAGTGAGGACAACGAAATTAACGTTTTGGCTTATTTTCATGCCTATCCGCAGGCTTCAATAAGATGTGCCAAAGAAGATTTGGGCTTAACCTATTTCTGCGTGCAAAAAATATTGGCTAAACATAATATGCATGATTATAAGTATACCAAAGTTCAATGTCTTAAGCCTGAGGACTGTCCACAAAGAGTTTTATTTTGCGAAAACTTGTTAGTTCATATTCAGGAAGATCCACAATTTTTAAGGAAAATCATTTGGACTGATGAATCAAAATTTTCTCGCGAAGGAATTTTTAATAGGAAAAATATTCATTATTGGGCGAAGGAAAATCCTCATGTAACGAGAGATACTGGATTTCAAGAAAATTTTCGATTTAATGTTTTTTGTGTAATGATGGACAACAAAATTCAATATTTGATATATGATGAAAATTTAACTTCCAGAAAATACTTAGAAATTTTAACTACATTTGTCGAAAATTTCGTGGACAACCTTCCTCTCGCCCAGTATCGCAGCTGCTGGTACCAATTGGACGGGGCTCCCGCTCACTGCACTGACGAAGTTAGTGCGGAAATACAGAGAATGTTTGAAGATCGTTGGTTCAGGCGTTTGGGACCTTGGAATTGGCCTGCAAGGTCCCCAGATTTAACACCTCTGGATTTTTACCTTTGGGGCACTCTCAAGAATATTATTTACAAGACACCGGTAAATTCAAGGGAAGAGTTAGAAGATCGGGTGAATCGGGCATTTCAAAATTTGGATGCTGGTGAACTTAGACTTGCTACTGGACATGGTGTAAACAAGCGAATTTTAAAATGCTTAGATGTCAACGGCCAACGTTTTGAACATTTATTAAAAACTAATTAAATGTTTTTTACTTTTTTCTTGGTAATTTTGTTAGAAGTCAAAAAAATATTATTATGTACACTACAACTTAAATATGATTAAGTAATTTTAAGCATTTAAGAATTTACTAATTGTTTAAAATTTGTCTAAATTTCTTATTGTTCATTGATGGCAAATTTGGATACATTTCATTGAATTTTCTACAAGTACGACTAATGATCTTATCACACTGACCATGTAAAACAAATAAATTCATAAGTACTGTATTTGAATAATTATTGTTTTCTTCCATTTCTCTTAAAACCTTAAATTAGAATTTTCAAGTACGGCAACCAACTGACAACGAAACGGAATAAATAATAGAAAAGTGTCATCCATTTAAAAACAACAGTTTCCAAAGGCTACTTTTCAAATTTTCCTAAAAACTCGTGAATGTTATCTGTAATAGTTAAATTGTCCAAATAAATGCTAATAAGTCAAAAACTATTCGAGATAGGTATAGGGACATGATATATTGAAAGATAGGAAATTTACAGAGCTTTTAGGACCGCGGTTAAAATACAGGGTGTTCCATTTAAAAAAATGTACTTTTAATCATTTTTCCAAACCATCAAAATATGTTTATTTTTGAAACACCCTGTACAAATATAACTACGATTTGGACACCGAGTGAATAGCCTCGTGGTATTACCTAGCTCTCCACCAAATTCTAGTGTCCTATCTGTCATGAGTTCAAAAATATCAGCCCTTATTGACTACCATGTTTTCCGAGAAAAAAAGAAGAAAATAATTATTATCTCGACAACGATACTAGATAGACATAGGAATATGTTAACGAAACTTATTAACAAACCAACAGGGATTCTAAAAAAAATATAATATACCGGGTGTTCTATTTAAATTATCATAGGTGCTAATACTTTTCAGTAGAAGCGGCAACACCGCAAGGCCAAAAATAATTTTAAAAGAAAGGTCATGTCCACTTATGTAAACTACCAAATTTTCAAAGTGATCCGTTGACTAGTTCGCCAGAACTTCTAATAGGCCACTCACCATCAATCACCCTGTATTTACCAGCTGGCGAGATAAATACAAACTTCGACATAATCAAGAATGGTCACTCTATGAAAATCAACGTGCAACGAATAATGATAGCTCTGAAACTCCGCAAAAGCTTTATGACAGGCCAATAAAAATATCAAAACAAAAATATAAAAATTTGCAGGAATTGAAAGAAGTGTTGGAAAAAGACTATCATCCTTTTTACGATAGCCTGCCACACCACAATTAATAGGTTAATTTTTTGTTATATATTTTATATTCCTAAATAAAACTTTCGTTTCATTTAAATACAAGTTATTTTCATTCTTCCTTCAAATGTCAATTATGAGTCTGTAACCATAATATTTAGGCTATAAATAAGATTTTTATTTAGTATCATAAACCTATTGACAATATATGCTATGTAAAAAAAAATGCCAACAAATACCTGCTACGAGTGGAAAACAGAGAAAAAATAACACCACCCGTTTTTTCTTTGTTGATAAACTAACTTTTTGCAGCATTTCTAAACATAGGTTTACATATCCATTTTGATTTGTAAAAAAATAATCAAAACAAGAGTTTTTCTCATAAATATAGGGTTTTTCTTAGTTTTTATAAATATCACGATTTTCACATGGCAGGTATTGCAGTGTCAACGACTATATGTATATAAACTAAGTTTTGGAAACGTGGTGCTAAACTTATTTCGTCGAATTACACCAAACGCCCAATTAGAAGCGAAGTAATAAACAAATAAATAAAAAAATAATGAAATAAAAAATTTAAAAATGAATGCATAAACTTGACTGCATATTTGAACATAGTTTCTAATTCCAAACAATTTTCTTTTGTTACAGTTTTTTAAATTTTAAAAACAGTTTGCTCTTAAGCCAAATTCATATTTTATTACACACCTCGTATATGACTGATAAATTTTGATGTCGGATAATTTTATTATAAGATTTAGACCATGCAGAACTTTTTATAGGGAACAAGTTTTTTACGAAAAAATACTAATAAAAAAGTTTTTCCTATGTAGCCACCTTAAGTACTTAAACATAGATACTGTCATTACTGTCACTGTGTATATCATGTTTGTAACTGGTGATTTAGGTGAATGTACGATTCGTCTTATAAATTCGGGACCGGATGTGGGTCCCGAGTCGGGGCGGAACACCAGTCCCGACAAAACTACTAATGACGTAATTTGATGACGTTATTCGGGACTGGAGTTGGGTCCCGAGTCGGGACTCTAGTCACAGCGCATTCAATAGGGAATAAGCATAAAGCCAAATAAATCTGAAGAATTTTTTTTATATTCTCTACATAAATTAAATGTATATGGCGGTTGCTGTTATCCATTTATTTTGGTCTTTATTAACAAAAAAAAAGGATTGAAAACTGAAAATTTTCGCGCGAATCGAAACTTGTAAAACGTGATCCCATTGGTTGTGTCGTCAAAACTGAACTTATGACTCACTATGAGTATATGGCGAATTCCAGTGTTATAGAGTCATCGACAACTCAATGAAAATGGTATTTAATGCGTAACTCATCCAATGAAATATCCCTGCACTTAAAGTAGGAGGTTCCTAAAATCTTATTCATGAGTAAATAAACTACAATAATTCTTTATTTTCATGGCAATCTTCGAAAATTCAAAAATTTTCAAATTTTAGATGTCCCCGATGCAAATAAACCTATTTATTTATAACTTTACCGAAAAAATAAGCCATTTAAATTAGTGGGAGGTATTCCTAGATAATTAACGGATAAAATAATCCCAAAAAGAATCACTAAATAGGGTTAATAGTGTGGAATAATGTCGACTAAAACTAGGATTTGTCGGAAAAAAATCAAGAAAATCCGAATTTTACCCCTTAAATACGCTCCTGGATGACCCATTCGGTATTCATTGTAAAGACTGATTATCCCTTTAAGATAGCACTGAAAAATTGGGAAACAATTAGATAGGGAAAAATACAGAGTGATTCAAATGTTCCGATGTCGAGGGCAAAAAAAGTTAAAAAATCGAAATTTAATCAGCGATTGCTCCCTTCCTATAGAGAATGAAGAAACTAAAAAATATGGATATCATATACTTCGACGAGCTCTTTCCGATGACGTATATGGGATTTTAATTTGAACCATTTTGACCCCACAAAAAATTAAAAACCGTGAAATATTTGGGTCAAAAATCTAAATTTCCAGTTTTCTCCAAATATTTCCATATTCCAGTGATTTTAGGTTTGGGTAAATGTATTGCAAAAAAGTATTAAAGTTTCACTTATGAGTCCGTTTTTCGATCTGACGTTTTGTTTTCGAGTTATTAGGTATCAAAGAGGGGTCTGGAAATGGCATTTTTCGACCTAAAAAAATTCAAAAGAATCACTTGCATTTTCAGTTTCAATGGAGTTCTGAAGCTCCGGGTCCCCTACACTCTCCGAAAATTTACATCGATTTAATTCACATTTGTGACCTGTACCTGATTTCAACGGAAATCGCGGAAATTTCGACTTTGACGTTTAATTGCTCCGAAACGAAACATCCTGTGTAACTGAATTTTCTACCGAAGCTAGTTGAACTATTCCTCTATCAACCCAAAAAATTCGATTTCTCTCCCTCTGACCGTTTCCGAGAAAATCAAACCTGTTCGACTTTAAGTTAAGCTTTACGTTAACATGTAGATTTTTGCTGATCTCCTGACGTTACTTTTCAAGGACAAATGTGGCTGCTTTTTAAATTGTAATAAATTATACCTAAAAGTAAACATTGTTTGTAGCTAAATTATCCTAGTAATTTTCTTCAAAATATTTTTTTTTGGGTTTGTAATGACTTCATTAAACGATTTATGCAATAAAAAAAATATGTGCATATTCCTTATTTAAAGGTATGTACATATGAGTGACCATAAAGTCATTTTGGCACATTTCATATTCGATCATTCTTCAGTTCTGGACGACACTTTCTTAAGTTATTGTACTTTGCAATTAAAATTAAAGATGGTTTTTCCTCTACGGCATTTATCGTTTTCACTTTTTTTGACACCCCGTATAAGCTAGGTCAAAATTTTTGATTTGGGTGTTATTTTCTCAACAGGCAATTTTCTCTAAAGTCAAAAACAAAAAACCTTTCCAGTGGACACGCTGTATTAAAAAGGCAGAACAGCCTCATTCAGTCCTATCAAAATGAATATTTAGTGAAGGAAAAAAGAAAAACAATTTTTAAAATAATCTAAGTAAATCGATGAATGTTATGTCTCTAAATTATAGACACCTGCTCTTAAAGTACTCAGAAAACCGTTTTCTTGAAATAACAATAGTTAAAAAACTATTTTTAACGCAGATTTCTGTTTGAAAAAATATAAACAGTTTGTCATTTCCCAGATGTTCGCAGGCCCTCGGAGTGCAGTAAAGTTTTTATAGGAGACAATAAACGCAGTTCAATTGGCATTTTAAGTGGCACTTATCTTTTTCCTTCGTTATATTGTTCTTGGCAATGCCTGATGTTGTTTTAATTTTTATTTTTTCGTTTTTAATTACAAAGGTGTCAGTTGCATCGGGATTACGCTTATAGACGTAACTACAGAATCCTCCATTTGAGTGCAAATCTTTTCTCAGTCGTTGCGTTATTGATTTTACTATCTTATCTAAATGCAACCATAAACTAGAGCGAAAAACCTGAGGAAATCGGAAAAGGCTGAAAAGTGTATAAGAGTTGCTTCTAAAAATTCGAATTACAGCCGTTTTTGATGCTAATGCCCCCCACAGACTACGATGTTTTTCATCCGTTCGCATTGCTGCGATTCGAATCGGCGTGCCAAACTGATAGTGTATGGCCGAAAACGGTCGTGCCGAACCGTCCGTTCTCATATCTGTCCCATATTGAATTTCAACACCGACGGTTCAAATCGCCGATGCGAACGGATGAAAAACATCGTAGTCTGTGGGGGGCTTAATACAGTTCAAAGCGGTTGAAAAACATTTTATTTTTTTTGTCTCGTTAAACGGTGTAGTCATACATACAGTGTCACAGCTTAAATGATGCAGTTTCATTTAAAACTGTTTAGGTACCAATTTAAATACAAAAATGCATTTTTAACGAAGGTAAGCCACTAAAAATAAAGACATAGGTCATGGATTTATTATATAAAAGGATATGGGATGATGTAACATTCTTTGAAGCCAAAACAAACCATTCTAAGCGACACTGTAAACACAATTTGTAAACATTGGCCACATCTTATTTTACCTTGTATTTGTGTCCAAAAAATACGTTAGAAGCATTACAAGATTTGCTAAAAGTAATAAAAGCCCTAAATTACTTTATTTTTTGCTAAATAATAATAAATTTAGGTTAAAAAGGTTTTATTATTTATAGGTTATGTTATTTCTAAAGGTGTTTATTTAAAGTCGCTCCGAGTCATTTATAAATCTATATAAATCTATACGTCGCACTTTTTCTTTTCTAGTTCATTAGACAAAGACGTACTTGTAGCCGAGCGTTCAGACCGAGGTTCAGCCGTTTTCCTAAACAACCAGCACAGACAGCAACACTTCTGAGCTCCAACACTCCAATGCTATTTTATCTCTTTCTACTACCATTCTTGATTCAATTACGTGGTAATTCGTAGTCTTGTCTATGTTCGTAGTTCGTAAACTGCTCCCCCAAGAGAATAACAAACAACAAAATATAAGGCTTAACGTTCGATACGCTCACAGTATACGGATATCGAATCCTTTTATATAATAAATCCATGACATAGGTACATGTTTACTAAAAACTGATTTGTTTATATCAACAAAAAACTAATAAACAATAAAAATATCATACATTAATATTACAGATAATTTTATATCAAGCAAACCAATCAAACAGTAAAGCGTGGATGACATCGAATTCTTTTACAGAGGAGCTACTTTAATGGGATGCAAAGTGAAAAATAAGGAAAACAGAAAAATTTTACTTTTAGTTTATAATTGCCCAGCGCATCCCGAAGTTCCCCTAAGCCAAATTAAATTGGTTTTTATGTCGCCTAATACCAGCTCAAAGTTGTAACCCATGGATCAATTCATTCATTCATTAAAAAGCTATTACAGAAAAATTATGCCAAAGAAGATGTTGGAAGCAATTGACAATGGAAAAGAATTTTCAGTAGGCATTTTAGAGGCTGTAAACTTTATTCATCTGGCTTGGCAAAAGGTCACTGGAGAAACCATTACAAACTGTTTTAAACATGCAGGATTTCTTGAAAAAGAAGATGAATTTGATTCAGATGATGAATGATCAGTAAGTGAGTGATTAAAAAAGCATACAGAAGATTCTACGGACATTCAAAACACCATTGAAGTGGAAGAAGAAGATCCCGAGCTCTACACTGGGCATTGTTTTAGGCGGTCTTCAGCCATTTTGCTAGTAGACTGTGGAGTAGACATCACCAATCTTAGCACATCCGAGCCTCCAAAACTAGGCTACCACTTCCAAATAGAAACAACCAGCAGCAACTAACCTTTAGCCACCTCTTGTTGAACATACACAAGACATAAATAATTCTGGAATGGCAAGAAATCTTTCTATACCAGATAAAAACCAGTTAGATTCAGCCATTAACACATTAACTGTTTTTTGACCATTAATATTCTTAATAACAAATGAAAATAATATAAGTTGGAATTTTGAATTGTATTTTCACTTTGACGCCTATACTGAAATAAAATATTTTTAAAAAATACCAAACTCTACAACCGCAATTATTTCTTCCAAGTCCACAAGAACAATGTACAAAGATATCTGCTATTAAAAAAAGGAAGAGCCAGTTTTTTTGCTTTTCAGTTTTATATGGTTATATAAAGCTTATTCAAATTTGTTACTGAAAAATCCAGAGTTAATTTCATGAAATCAAGGCTGTAGAAAAATGTGAAGCCTACATTTTAAAAAATTTCTAGCCTGAAGACATGCAAATTGCAAAGTGATGTAGGTAATATTAAATTCTTAGCAAAACAAATTTAGTTCAGACTCAAGTTTTAAATTTTACAAATCATTAGGTCTCGCCTACATCAATTTTTTAATTGAGAACAAGTTCATTTTAAAACAGTCTGGGCTTATATTAAAATCGTTTACATCACTTTTTTTTACTAATTTCCTTTAAAGGAAAATAAAATAAATACCGGTGGGATCTTTGAATGCGGTTAGATATATTCCCCCGAGATTTCTTTTTTGTTTGATGGCGCAAATAAAAAAGTTTCCTCGAAGTTTTCCAGTCGACCCAATTTCTGAACTTTTTGCCACAATAATTGAGTTCTAATATTTTATTTAATAGGGCCTTTCTTAGAAAAATGACGTAATACATCATCAACAGCCAAAACTTTACTTTAGATACGCTGTAGTTTTAAGAAATATTCCACACTAGAGAATTTTATGGAATTGAGTTACAAGTATTATCTATTATTTCGCCTTGATATTTAGTGATATTTCCATTTTAGTAATGTAAATGGTATTCATCTAAATCTATGTATGTATCAAATGTAAAATGAAGTGTTTGTTTAGTGAACCATTTATTTGTATGCTTTGGTAGCTTTGATCGATTCAAATTTAGATTTTTCCTTTCAAATGTGGTCGTAAAAATTGTTGATCTTTATTTATTTATAGCCCTTATTTTTTCTGTTGATGGTACATAATACAAAAACTGCCTCATAGAGGAGGCAAGTTAGATCTGGAGAGTCGAAATAAGTAAAAAAAGTATGCAATGGATGAAACCAATTGGAATGGGTCCCTAAAGATGTCCAGATAAACGTTATAAAAACATTTTGTTAAAATTACGAAAAATGATGATTGGTTTTCATAAGCGGCGAACACGCGAAAATGCATTTTTCGTAAAACAGACAACTGGAAATTTGCCGTAACAAAAAAAAAATAAGAAGCTTATGGAGACACCCCTCACAGAATTCGTAGATAGTGATCTCAGGAAGAGATTACAATACTTACTTTTTAATTTTGTAAAACTTGTGCTGCGGCCGAGTTCCCCGCGATGTAATGCCACTGAAGCGGCACTTACGGTGGGCAGGCCTAAATTAATATGGCTATTTTACCCTAGTCAAAGTTTACAGAATATCCCTAGTCCAGCCGAAATAAAATCATTGTAAAAAGATTGAAATTTTTTCACATAAATTTCACATAAATTTCACAAAAATTTAAATGTTATTTTTTTTTGTTTCAGTTAATGAGTTACCAGGAAGAATACCAAATGTTCAACCTCCTTCCATTATTAAACAAATTATGGTGTCAAATACAAATCATACCCAGACACTTCCAGTGGTAAGTACATTGCACAGAACTAAAAAGCTCGAATTGCGAAATATTTTATAGATGTAATTTTTTTAAACTTCCTTAAGGCTGGGGTTTTTATATTTTCCATGTTGGTTGGCGAAGTTGTGACCTCAACAAATCTCTTGTTCAACATAAAGGCTGTAAATCTGATTCTAAAAATTACATGATATTAATTCTGTTGGGGAAAACAGCACCATTTAAATTTTTAAGTGAACTACTTTGAAATTTATTTTATTTTTAATGTGATACAATCACGTTATTTTTCTTTTTCAGAAAAACCAGTCATTAGCAGTTACAGAGAGTACTCCATATTTAGCAAATTTTGCAGTGCCAGCTGTAGCATTAATTTTGGGATCGGTGTTATTTGTTGTAGTAGTTTTTTACGTCAAGATGAAGGCCAAAAGAAGACACGAAGCGGTAAGTTTAGAAAAAAGTTGTTTTCCTAATTATGACCTATAAAGTGACACTTTTCAAAACCGATGACAGTTTTGAAACATCTTACTTTTCGTAACTACTTACAAAAAGTAAAACATTTCCTAACTGGCGATGAACAATTGAACCACCAGTTGGAAGAAGGAAATGAATCCATACTATTGATTTTGGGAAAATCGAAAAAACTTTTTTACTTTCTTTTTTCATTTTTTCTTGAATTTAACTTGTTGATAAAATATAGTTCAGTGCAGTGGCGGCTCGTGAGTTATTCAACAGGGTCGGCAAAATTTTAATCTGACAAACTCAAGGATTTACTGGGTTTTTGCCCCTCAGAAAGTATGAAAAAATATATACCTAATATTTTTTTTCATGTGTGTCATCATAGGAGCAATAGGTTTTTAAGGGCCTAAGTTTTTTTAAATATTTCTTTATGTATTTTGTGTTTTTTTTTGGGTATATTTATTTATTTTTTTTAGCTACATTGCAAACAAAAAAAAAGTGATATTAAATTAAGATTACATTGACATTAATAAAACACCAAGAGAATCAAAGTCATGTATTCCCAAATTAAGAACATCGTGTTCTTGAACAAAGACGATGATCTTAATTCAAGAGTAGCGGTCTTGGTTCAAAAGTAGGAGGACTTAATTTAAGAATACCGTGATGTTAGCATAGTTCCATGAGTAATATCCCTAATTTTAAGATCACTTGTTTTCTGTGTAGGTATATTGTGTTAATACAATAGAGATTAACTTTGAAAATTTTGAAATTTTATAAATGTTTATAAATTAATTCCATTCGTCTATTTTTTGACGTAGCAAAATGATAAATAACATCATCGTAGAATTCCTGTGTTTTCTGTATTTTTTTCAATAAAGATTTTTCTATTGCGATTGACGACAAATTGGTTAACCGTTCTTGCTTCATAGTATTACGCGCGTAAGTTTTAATACGTTTTAAGCACGAAAAATCGCGCTCATTTGATGCCGATGTTGGCGCTAAAGACAGAATTAAAGAAACCAATTTAAACATTTCGGGAACAGTGTTTGTCAGCTGGTTTGAATAAATAAACATATACATTTCAAGTAACTTTTCCCAATTTCCAAATATTTCTTGATCCGCATATAATACTCTTAATTCATTTTCCAATTTTGTGTTATTAAAAAAGGTGGGATAACATGTTAATAAACTATCCATTAAGTACTTGGGAAAATCTGTAGCGAAATCTGCAAATTTAGTTTTCTCAAAAAGATTAAAGAACTTTAGATGTTCAAAATTTGCAAAGCGAGTCTCTAATTGCATAATTACAGTATCAATGATTTCAAAAAACAGACGCCTATACGGATTTTCGCTTGGTTCGCTACGTTTCTGTCTTTTTGTGGGGAGCTCCGCGACGTCTAAGAGATCTTTAATATCACTTAATATAAATTCTAAGTGATAATCTTCTTGACGATATGTTTTAAGGGTTTCTATGAGTTTGGTTATTCTTCTTTGAGAGTAAACAATATCGGTAGATTGATTCTGTAATATTTCAAAAACTACATCCGTATGAATAAAAATTTTTTTGAAAACGCTTAATAACACATTAAACTCAAAATCGCTTAATAGGGATTTTAAACCGACAGCTTCTCGTACTGAGATAGCGTCTTTTTCAAAATCATCCCCATTAATGATTTCTTCAAAAACTTCTAATAGCTGTCCGCGGAAGTCTGCTACGGTAGTCACTAGTCGGGATTTAAAATTCCATCGTGTCTGGCAAACACTTGGTAGTCTCTTTTTTAAAATGCGCTCTAAAACGTGGGTTCTTTTTGGGGAATTTGAAAAAAAAGCCGCAAATCCGCTTAAGTTGGCAAAAAAGATTCTACATTCCTTAATTTTTTTACAAGTATCTTGCAAAACTAAATTTAGCCGGTGGGCATGACAGTGAGTAAATAAAGCTTGCGGAGCAATGCTTTTAACTTTACTTTGTAGCCCGTTTAGTTCCCCCGACATAACAGCCGCGCCATCGTACGTTTGACCAACTAATTTATTGGGCAGATCAAAATCTGAAAATTTGTCTTTCAAAACAGTAAAAATATCTTCCGCTTTGTGACTTTTACTCACATCCCAAAATCCCAGAAATCTCTCGTAAACTTCGCCATTTAGTGCATACCTAACAACAATGGATAACTGAGAACAACACGATATATCTGTAGTTTCATCTACTTGCCAAGAAAAACAGCATGCTTGTTTAAGCTCATTTTCAATTGTATTATTCAAAACATGGCTTATGCTTTCAATTATTTCATTTTGAATGGTTTTGGAAACTCCGCTAAATGTTTTTGAATTTGACAACAACTCCTGAAATTCTAGATCGTAAGCTTTTAGTAAATTTACAAGTTCCTTATAATTTCCCTGATTTAAACTATCTACCCTCTCATCGTGGCCCCTGAATGGTAACTCCTGAGTTCCAAGGAAAATGGTTATATCAATTAATCGTCGCAAGAGAGCGTGATTTTTTTTAACCGCTTCATTATGTTGTTTAATATTCTCGCGTTCAGCGGTATTTAAAGCCGGGTAAATATTTTGTTTACCAAATAAATCTAATTTTAATTGGCTATACGTGTGCTCTTTTGATACATCGTGTTTTTGAAGTGCCCTAAATAAATCTTTCAAATTATCATACCCGCTTCTACTCCAAGGATTTTGATTTTGTCCAATGTTGTTTTTAGAGAAAAGTAGACACGCCCAACAAAAAAGTTTATTTTTGGCTTCACTTCCAGTAAGCCATTGGTATTTTTGATACCAGTTTACATTAAATGATCTATTTGGACCTTTCCCGCCAGACGCAGTATTTATTAATGAAGCCATTTTAGGCGTTGGACGGCCATTGTTTTTTACAATAATTTTTTCGTCATACGGTAGCGATGCAAAGTCTTGCGATAAAAGTTCATTAACAATATCTTTACTTTTGGTAATACTTACAGTATGAGCTGCATTTGAAGCGGTTCCCTCCATTTTTTAAATACTTACGCTGTTACGCTTACTTTACCAAATTTTTCGAGCCGCCAAAAAATCACTTAAAATCTTTAAAGGTAAGTACGCACGGCACAGCACAAGACAGTAACACACAATAACTAAATTACTTAGGCACTAAATCAAGTGTTCACACTAAGGAAAATGCCGAAAATGGTACCGAAAGTACATAAAATCAGCAAAAAACAGATTAAATCAATACCAATCAATTCACGCACAGGATGCACTGTCACTACTGTCAGATTGTCACCCTCAACCCCCATCAAAACAAATTTCCGCAGTTGCCAATATCGCATCATCATGGTTCTTGTGACCGTTGAAAATATAATTTTAAGAAAATAAACATTAAAAATCTAAACCACATCACAAAAAAAACATTCAATAATATACACTACGTATTAAATTGTAATTAAATTAATATTTTCTATTATTCCAGAAGTACAAACAAGTTTTTTTTAACTTGATTGTATTGTATTAAAACCCAAATAAATTTTCCATGGATGAAAAAGTGCGCAAATTGGCAACCTGCGGCAGTTCTAAATCTGCCGCAACGGCCACTTGAAACCCCCTATTGAATAGTATTGAATATTTTAATAATGTATATTTGGTTGCCTGTTTAGGTAGATTTCTAGAGCGGCATGCCGCAGTGGACGTTTGTAATCTGTGAGAAGACCGGCTATTATTACTTTCGGCCGTAGTCATTGCCTAATATGGCGATGACCGACCGGTGAAAGAGTGCATAAGTTTGTAAATAGAAATAAACAGGTAAATTAAAAGGTGAATAACTGAACCATTGTTTTAAAAAAATAGTTAAAATTAAAAATATAGAAATTTTAAATATTGAATGAGAGATTTATTACTGCCTATTTTTCTCTATTTTACTGGGTCGGCACTGCCGACCCTGCCGCCCCTGGCGAGCCGCCACTGGTTCAGTGTGTTTTAAGTCCAGTAGGATAATTGGACGCCATATCGTGGTTTTTATTAGAGTTATCATAATAATAAGGGACTTGGATTTATTTCCTTCTTCAAATTTATGATTTTTTTAAAGAGAATAAACACAAAAACCACATGAAATATTGTTATTTACTGGACATATTAATAATAACAAAAAAGACGTACTTAAACGGTAGCTTACGTTAAGCTAAATTTTTAAAAACTTAAATCTACGCGATCCTGAACCCAAATATAACTTTCTAACTTTCGTCTTCCGCGGGAGTTTCAGTTGAAGTAGTTGGGATGTCAGTTAGAATTATTTTTTATCATCTAGTATATACTGAATAATTTTGCGGATATCTTCCATCTTTTTTTGATTTATTGGTACTTGACCCTCGCTGCAGTGGTCGTTAATGCAGGGTGTACCCCTTTGCGGAGCACAAAACTGTTTTTACCAGTCCATCAATGTGTTCTAAGGCTGTTAACAAACCTAAGCAAACCTGAACAAAAAAGGTCCACTCTCAGTAATACCAGAAACAGTACTGAATAACTGAATTAATATATGACAGAGTACCTACAATAGTTTGAAGAAGGGAATAAATCCAGGATATATTTCCTTCTTAAAACTAATGTAATATGTTACAGCCTGTCTCTGCGTAACGTGTGAGGTCTTTATGTCCTTCTTAGCACTAAGACATGGGTGTTGCCTTAAAAAGGCTAATTTTAATAAAAAGTCATTTTCCCATATTTTGGCGTTTATTTCCTTCGTCTAACTGGTGGTTCAATTAATATCATAACTAGTTGACATACAATGAATCATAAAAATATAAATATTTCGTAGGTATTTCTCTCTTGACTTCTCGGGTACAACAGAAGATAAGGCGTTTTAAGCTGCCTCTTTAATATCACCACCCAAGCAAACCCAAGCGACACTTCTTTAAACATTCATAAAACTTCAAAACGACATCATGGCAACCCAGACAACTGTCTACTATATTATATCCAATTTAATTTGTGAATGACGACAGAAAAAAAAATTGAACAAGAATTCACCCTATTGGTCAGTTCCGTGGATAGTCTACTCCAGAACATATTTTAGCACTCACAATATTTATTTTTATTTCTTTATGACAATCACGGAGGAATCAGATTTCTTTTTATCCGTGTTGGCGAAAGTGCATTAGAAAAAGACAAATAAAAAAAGATTTGTTCGAATTTTTATCGTACTTTTCAAGCTTGTTTAAGTATTGCTGGTTATATACTTTTAAAGATTAGCCATCGCAATATTCTTTTCTTTCCAGGTAAAATTCCCAACAGAATCCGATTTCTTTCTATCTGCAATAACAACTTATGGTACAGGCTTAAAATATGTCATGTTTATGTTTCTCCTAACCTAACTTTCCACCAACTGTAAAAATTTTATGAGTATGAGAGAGAAAGAAGACAAGAGACATAATTGATCTCTCCGCTGTAAAATAGGATTTTGTCATCATTCTCAAACCAAATTGGATAGAATGTAGGTACCTATTTTTGTTAAAATTGGAAAAAATCTTATATGCAACACATTAGGAAATGCAATTTTGTTTAACTCGTATAATTCCGAGGAATCTCGCTTCTCTCGTCCCTCAAACATAATACTCGTAAAACAAAGTAAAGCATTTCTTAACTGGTTACACAAATATCTATTGTCTATTGCAAAAAGTTATTGTTTTTGGCATACCCCCCCCCCCCCCCTCTCCCGCTCATCGCCGCGTGGGGACTTATCCCTTTTCTACCGGTACTTCCACGCATTTTGCTCTGAAGAACTAGCCGGTATTATTCCCCCTTGAATGTCCCTCACAGAACAACAAGAGGCGCGTTACGTATGCATCCCTTTACTGTCCAGCTACAAAAGCCTAGAACAGACCACTTCTCTCGCTCATTCATACCTAGGGTCTCCAGATTATGGAACAAATTGCCTGCAGATGTTTTCCCTTCCCGTCCCAACCTTCAATCCTTCAAATCCCGTGTCAATAGACTACATTTCCCTTCTTTTCAGACACCCACGGTACCTTAGTACTTAGGCTTGAAGTCTACGTAGGATGTCTCAGATAAAAAATAATATATATAGTCAGTCGCGCACCCAGACATTTTATTCGGGGGGGGGGGGGGGCTGACTAGATAGGGTTGCCAACTTTCGAATATAATATGAAAGAACAATCTAGCGCCGTAGGCAAATCGCCGAAGATGCAAATTTTTTTTTGGGTGCCACGCCCAAAAGCTGTATAACTGCAAAGGTGCGCCGCAGGCGACAATCTGGAGTAATGGGTGTGATGTATAGCATTCGTTATTTTGGCAAGGGGGGCAACATCTGCAGTGGAAGATCAAACACATCTCTAGAACAAGACCAAACTACAGAATTAGTTAATAAAACAGTAAATAGAAAATACCCAGTGCCGCCACCAATGATCCAGAGACTTTTTACAACACCAAGGGAACTTCTTAGTATCATCCACTGGTTGGCTAATAACAGAGCACCTGGAGAGGATGAGGTTTCATACGCACTGATCAAGAACATGCCCAGGAAAACGGTAGTTCAGCTTGCTTGCATAACGAATTCAGTGGTGTTACCACAACACTTTCCTAAACAGTGGAAAAAAGCCGTTATAATCCCTATACACACACCTGGAACGGATGCTGCGAAGGCAGAATCCTATAGACCGATCGCCCTACTAAGTGGACTATCAAAAGTAGTGGAAAAAATAATTTTGATAAAATTAAATAATTTTAATTTGGAGGCCAGCAAAAGTGGTGCAGGCGGCTTTAAATAAAATTAACATAAAACAAAATACGGTGTTGCTCGCTCTGGGCATTAGGCGTGCATTCAGCACGGTGTGGCTAAACGGACTTATTAACAAACTGATAAAATTTCATGAATTTCCACTGTTCATAGTAACTTCGTAAGTAACTGGGAGAACATTTAGAGTCAGGGTGGAAAACTCATTCTCTCTACAACGGGTAATACACGCGGGAGTCCCGCAAGCAGTGCCGGTTCATCCATGGGGCGATTGGGGCTGGCGCCCAGGGGCCCGGGCCCCGGAGGGGCCCGGAATTAAGTTTGCTTAAAATGAAGTAAAGTGGTTTGGGGCTCTCAATTATTTTTCGATGCGATGCCCGGCTTCCGGCCCATCCACCACTGAAACGAAGCATGGGATCCTAAATACAACAAAAATTATCAAAATTTGCTTCGACTTGCAATGCCACTGATTAAGCGAATACGTGAATACCCGAATGACCTGATCAAAATCAAGGCCTGGCACGGGGAACAAGCCGATCACCATAGCAACGAGCGATGCGGTTCTTTCGGGCGGCCACCCGCCATTTCGCAATTGAAGAGTTAAGCGTTGTTGTCTGGTTTAATAGTTTGGAATTCTTTCTAAGGCCCTGTGTTGCAAATACTAATACTATTTAAAAAAGTTAATTCTTTCTTACATAAGTGAATACTGAATTTAGGGATAGTACTGGCTTAGAAATCAATCGTGATTGTGAGTATCTATATTTTATTTCGCTTAAAAAAGATAATAAAGACAATAGGAGGCAATACTTTCTGAAAACTTGGCAATATAGCCCGCTCAAATGTTTCCACATTCCGTTTGTAGCTTATAACAAGTGGGTAGTGGATCAAACTGTGTACTGGGCAGTCGTATAGTTTATTATTATTATATTGTTATGAACATACGGGGGTGCGACGTTGCCAAATTTACGTTTTCCCTTAGTCAGGGAAATTGTGCACAACTTGGCAACACCGCATGGGGGGGGGTGCCTGGGGATGACCCCCAACCACGAAGTCTCAACCCTCTAGGGCCTAAAATAACCTAGATACCCATTAAACCCCATGTATTTTTGTTATCCACCCAGCCTCTCAGTAGTCTCAGTCGTCGAAGGGGTCACTACTTATCGACGGGGACGGCCCGTCCTGTATACAGGGGCCCGTCCCGGACGGGCCCCTGTATACAGGACTGACGTGAAAAAAACCAACAGCAATGGGGGCCCCCTATGTCTCCAGTGCCCAGGGCCCGAAGTTAGGTTAAACCGGCACTGCCCGCAAGGTACTGTATTATCACCAAAATTACTTAATCTGTATACTGCAGATATACCTGTCTATCCTTCCACAAATCTGGCTATGTTTGCGGACGACGTGCTGGTTTATGTCAGCTCGTTTTACGCAAATGTAGCCAAGGCTCATATAAATAACCATCTCCGCCTCCTCATTCCGTGATATGAAAAGTGGCACATGGGGATCAATGAAAGCAAATACGAGTGTATAGTTATTACTAGAAAACGTACAAATAATGTTATTCACATCGCGTTAAAGATCAAAGACGCCCCAATATTACGTCGGTGAACGACTTTCGTTTCTTCCCCATATATCATTATTTATTCTACAAAAATCCTTCCTTATTATGCAAAGCCTATATTCAATCCTTTCCTCAAGATCCCACGTTTTCCCTCGAAATAAATTAATTATTTATAACCAAATCATAAAGCCGGTAATAAAATATGCCGCCCCCGTCTGGAGCGGTATATCAGACAGTCAGATGGCAAAGCTGCAGCGTTGGCAGAACAAATTCTTGCGTTGCGTAACATCAGCAAGAATTGAGGACTTGCATCAGGAAACGAACAGGATAAAAATTAATCAACATATTTACAACGTAGCAGAAAATTTCTTTAGAAACAAGGTGCAGCTCTCATCGTTAACAAGAGATCCGACTCGCGTACGTTATGCTGACGCAGTGTGTGATGCAGTGTGTCCAGTTCATAAGCCCATTTATCATCGTCTACCCATTTACTTCGAGGACATTCCAATTCAAAACGTTATTGCAGACTAAATCTCCATCTTCTACTTTGCATAATTTAAACTGAATTCAACTCCCTTCACAAGTCCCGCCCCAATCAATCCAAACGCAGTTACAGATTGAAACTTAAACTTTCTATTTCCGAAAAATTCCAAGGAAACCAAAGAATAGCGGCAGGTATCCTTAACAAGCCCTGCCCACATTCCAAGCAGCCGTAAATCCTGTTCGACAGTGGTGATTGGTTACTGTAAATAACATAAATATAAAAATTAGAATAAAATGAGTTGTACATTAGGCCAAGCAACAGAGCAAAATATTAGCGATATTTTGACATTAATACTATTAGAAAACCGCCTGTGCCATCATCTGAAAAACGATCCGTAGATGATTCCTGTTATATTTCCAACTCTGAAATTTTTTCCATAATAGGGAATATGCATGTAATCCAAAAAATTCTGAAATATTTTTTTTTGTATTCTCTACATATATGAAATGTTCATGACAGTTGCTGTTTTCCATTTTTTTTGGGCTTTATTAACAAAAAAAAGGTTTTATTTTGCAAATTTTCCTGCAAAATCCAACATCTCGTAAAACTGACTTCTTTTGTTTGTGACGTCACTTTTTTTATGACGTCAACGTTTTATAATGGCTAGTCACGGCTAGTGTAATGTAAATTTCAGTGTAAATCCATTTTCTTGAGTTTTTCCCAAAGACTAGGATATTTAGTCGATAGAAAACCTTTTATTTTATTAAACAGACTGGTTATAAATGACCAACACGGCATTTGTGCAAAGAAAATCGGAAAATTGGCTGGAAGTTAGTGCTGGTGGATTTGCCTTTACAATTTAGTTAAAAACACTTATTGTTTATTATACTATAAAAATAAATGTACAGCAACATTATGATTACTTGAATTTGGCGATACTGACCTTTATAGATACCGCTTTATGTAAAATTTTTGATTAATTTTCCACTACCTAGTTTCTTCCAACACCGGCTCTTTTGGACACGACAAAATGAAGTTTTCGAAGCCATTCGCTATGGATTTTTTTTTATACTGGGACAATATAATATCTGTAGGGTGGTTTTTTAATATTTCCTACTGTTTAATAAAAAGGATTACTAACAAAATACGAATATAATCAAAGATAAACAATGTAAACAAACTTAAGGACAAGAGCTGACCAAATAAAGGGGCCGACACACTGAAAAACCAACGTTGCCACCGCTGCAAACAGCTGATTTCAAATGGTAAAGAAGAAGGGCTCACTTGAACAATTTTATGATCCAGATGCGTGTTCGATTGACAAAAATTGGATCACCAGGATCACTTTATGTCACTCCAATGCTATTTTATCTCTGCACTGCCATTCTTGATTTTTAATATCAAGACAAGTAACACAGACAAAATAAACGTCCAGACCAGGGACGGAGAATGCTAGTGAACAATATTTGTTGTGTACTTGTATTGTTTACTGGTCCTCCACGGAACGATAAACCCAAAGCCGGTAATCAAGTGAACTCCAAGACCAACGGAAACCGGTTATCCTTTTTTATTTGCAACTCCTAGAGAAAGATAAGTTATCACCTGATGTCAACGTAATTCGTGGGTTATAAATCGAATAGTCTCGCCTAACAAACTTTTGTTCTGTGGTTTCGCTAGACACATGTCATTTGCTTTCGCCGTTTTTTAATTGAAGTAAACAAACACACGTGTGTTTCTTTAGTTCAATGCGTTTTTGCACTTTTCAAGTGTTTTAAAACCTTCACATATCGTGTTCGATATGTGTTTCTGTTATTTAATGATTATTAAATGTATACTTTGTCCCAAATGCGACACAAAAGGTGGAGGACCATCATTTCAAGGTAAGTTTGGCGTTTCTTGCACAAGGGAAGCTGGCTAAATACCAAACATAGTTTTCACCATGATTAAAAATTTTTAAAAAGCTGTTGGTAGTGTTGGTTTTACCTTTTGGAGGGATAGCTATTGCACTTTCTCGGATTTGCCACAATGTATTTAGTTATACAACAAATATTACATTACTTTTTAGTAGATATCCTAATAGGGGAAGCCGTTATTCATTCAGTCACTTAAAATAAAATGTGAAGATATAGACCAGTAGTCAGAGCATAGATTTTACCTGAAGAAAATCTGGAATAGGAATCCTGAAACGGCGGTTCCTGTTAAGCTGAAGTACGTATTTGTAAGTATAGTTCATGCCAAATATACAACTTTGTTTTATTTTTGCAAAATAGGGGCATTACTTGTTTGCTAAGTATGTAGCTTTTTCACAATAATTTATGTATTGGGACAATATATGACTGAACTGTCTCCGTAGCCTTAGTAATGGAACCTATAAGGGGTTAAATGCCAGTTCTTGTAACCAATTATTTTTCTATAACTTCAATGAAATATCCTGTTGGGTTGAAAAAAATAGCTAAAGAAATATTCAGTGAAGTGTCACTGTGATAAATTTATGCCAATATTTTTTACTAAATTTGATTGTTAAAAATTAATAGAGAAATGTTCAAGTTTCACTCGAGTATGTATTTAATAAGTAAAAACAGTATTTTACAGAATAATAATCTTTAAAACCAGAGCTAAGAACGTTGCATAATGATTGTAAATTTATCAAAAGCTTTTCTGTAGGCTTCAAATTGAGTGGAATTACAAAAGTGTGCAAACTACCTATTTTCTAACCACTTCTAAGCACTGTTTTATATTTTCAAATTAATTACCGACATTAACAAAGAGAATCATTTTTTTTTTTAATTTTTAGGCACTGTTATCCATGACGGGTTTATCCAGCACATTAACACCCACAAGTTTTCATAGCTACAGAGTTCACTCAGGTTTTTAGCAGTTCATATCCAAGCTGTGAAGAAAAAGAGCCATCAAATTAATGAAATTAGAATGGTCAATGATATATTTACGTATTAACATGTTGGACACAGTGTATGTAGGATGTAGTCATAAATAGAATATTTTTGAGGAGTGTTACACTAGGAATAATTTCTTCTTTGCAACTTATTTTACAATGTAAGTAAGAATATTTAAGGAACAAAGCCTTTTATAGCATCGAGAATTTCTTGGAGGGTGATTTTTCAGATCTCGTCTAAGTGTAAGAGGAGCATAAGACTGATATTTGGGTTGTTTAAATTCTTCAAAATTTTCTGAAATATGTTCTAATATGTTAGTCTTGCTTCGTTAAGCATTTCCGTTTGTACTTTATACTTAAATGTTTATTTGTAATTTTAATATTTTAATGAGCTATTTAAGAAATTTTAACATTATCTCATTATTTAGTTGTAGCATAAAGTCTTGACGTGTGAAAGTACTTTTGTATGCACTATCATTAATAAATATTTGTATTTGTAACCAGTGATATGTAAAAAAAAGTGCCTATTGATAATAAACCATAGAAAATGTAACAAATTTAATTTATTTTTCTGTAACTACGACAGTTTTTCTTGTGACAATTATTTATAATGTAAAGCCATATGACCACCTTAGTATAGCCATTTTTAGAAATAATGGAATAATTTCTTTTTTTATGCATAGCTGCTTTCATTGACATTATACTCTAAGGAATGGAGTAATTCTGTATTAAAATATGGGAAATTGGTCTAGAGGTGCTAATTTTAAGCTATATAAATTTTATTTTGCACATTAAGCTCTTGATGATCCCAGATATTTTTGTATCATTTTAAACTACACATATTCTTGAAAAATAAGCGCAAACACCATCACCTTTCCTATAATACTTTGTATAATATATCCTAGGGCAGGTTGTGTAGACTATTTAAGGGGTTTAAAAAATATAAAAATCGTTCAAGAGTAAAGTATCCCTATTGCGAAAACACAGAAAAACGTTATTAAGAAAAGTTGTTTAGAATTAAAAAATATGTCCAAATACGAAGTCATAACCTTCTATTCAAAAAAAAAATATTTTCTTGAGTAGAAATATAAATATATGTAAATTTCACAAATTTTCTTCAACTTGATGAAAGTTATGCAGAAATGATTTAAGTGTGGTTAATTTGAAAATGTCACACAAGTCTTGGACAATAAAGGTTTTTTTGAGTTTGAGTTTATTCTAGCTAAATATAAAAAAATCATAAGGGGATAATTTAAAATTAAAAAAAATATATATAGAAGGCATTGGAAATATCTTTTAATTTTAAACACCTTTTCTTAATAACGTTTTTCGAAATAAGGATACTTTACTCCTGAACGATTTTTATTTTTTTGGCCTGTCCTGTATGCTGTTTGACTTGAAGCCATTCTAAGAGTCACACTGGACTCTTCACACAGGCCTAAGTATTCTACTAACGAATCGTGGGCGTCTGAAGAGAAGGAAAATGTAACCTATCGACACAGGATTTAAGGATTGGAGGGAAAGGGAAACATCTGCGGGCAACTTGTTCTATAATCTGGAGACCCTAAGTGTGAATGAGTGAGAGAAGTGGGATGTCATAGGTTTTTGTAGCTAGACTGTAAAGGGCTGCATAGGTAACACAGGGTTGTTTTATTAGGAATAGTCAACGGGGAAATGACAGAGTCTAGTTCTTTCATGTCGAAGCTTTCTAAATGTGGAAGCAGTACTCTAGGTTAGGTCTTATTTGGGAAACATAAAAACTGTGTACGTTTAATATCGCTGCGGCCGCTAGCCGCTAGCTTCTGCTTCATATTTATACTAATCTTATAAAGTAGAATAAAAACATTATTTTATCGCAAAATATTTTTATATTGTTGAACAGCTGTACAATGCATTTACAAAAATAAATGATTTGATGGAATTTCAGTATTTGGTTTTTTATAAAAACAGCATGTCTAAGAATATGCAAGAACCATACATTAGAGAAAATGAGAGAATATGAGAACAAGAAATAAAAGGGATTATAAAAAAACAAAGTTAGTAAGGTGAGTTAATCTTGTTAAAAAAAAGTTTGGGGGGCTTTAAAGAATACATGGCATGGCACTTTCATCTGGCACTTTTGTACATTTGTCAGTCTTCAGTTTCAGGAACTACGAATCTGTGGGTGTTAGCTCCTCTGGTCCTAGGCACTCTTCAAATCTGTAAATAATTACAAAACAAAACATATATATATATATATATATATATATATATATATATATATATATATATATATATATATATATATATATATATATATATATAAGAGGAGAATTATTGTGGGCATGTCCGCTGAATGAACAGAATGAAAAGTTAGAATGGTAACAGGTACGACACGTGTTTCTGCTCATTGGCTTCATCAGGCCCACGTATGTGACCGTGCCTCTCAACATAAGTCGAGACGCACAACGTCACATACGCAGTTACGGGTGTAACCTTAAGAAAAGAGAAAATTTTTTTTTAACGAGGACCACAAACAGGAGCCAGTACACCCATTTGTGGCTTCAGCCAAAAGACCCCTTTTTTGGGGGCAACAATTAGCGTCGCCGACGGAGGCAACTATAGCCAACTGCCGTGGTATCCTATAAGCCCAAGAGAAGAAAAAAAATTGCTAGAAACTAGCGCGGATCGATACATAAAAAAAAAGAGGAGAATTATTGTGGGCATGTCCGCTGAATGAACAGAATGAAAAGTTAGAATGGTAACCCGTACGACACGTGTTTCTGTGACGTTGTGCGTCTCGACTTATGTTGAGAGGCACGGTCACATACGTGGGCCTGATGAAGCCAATGAGCAGAAACACGTGTCGTACGGGTTACCATTCTAACTTTTCATTCTGTTCATTCAGCGGACATGCCCACAATAATTCTCCTCTTTTTTTTTATGTATCGATCCGCGCTAGTTTCTAGCAATTATATATATATATATATATATATATATATATATATATATATATATATATATATATATATATATATATATTTATACACTCCCAGAAAAAAAACCGCTATCCTAAAATTATTTACTTTTTAACAGAATATTTTACTTTTTATTAATAGTTCCGTAAAAATAATATTTTAAAAATGGGGTGCTAACTTCACGAGGGACCAACCTTACACTTTTTTAAGTCAAAAATTTAAGTTGTAAACCCTTTTTTAAAAAGTGTGAAGTTGCCCCCCCCCCCCCCCCCATGAAATACTTTTTAACAAGAGTTCTGCTTTAAACTCATGAGTTCCCGTTAATGCTGCTATAGTTCTACAGTTCTGCAGAATCAGAATGATATTTTTTTGTTTACAACTTACATTTTTGAGTGTTAAAAAAGTGTGAAGTTGGTCCCCACGAAATATTTTTTAACAATAGTTCTGGTTTACAACTCATGAGTTCCCGTTAGTGTTTCCATAGTTCTACCGTTCTGCATCAAGATAATGATATTTTGTTGTTGAATATTTTACTTTCCAAAGAGCACAAAACGTAATATTTTTTTTTGTAAGAGTTCTGACCTCGAAAACCATCAAGAACTGTGGACCTCCTTTAGAACTATTAAGCACTCTGGCCAGTGATGTGAGTCTGTCATATGACCTCGTCATTTTGTGCGGTCATGACGTCATGACCGTCACATCACATTAATAAATGACCATCAGGTCATTTAACCTCTTAAATTTCATGCTTCGACGTAAGAGTAAAAATTAAGCAAGAAAAAGCCACGAGCGTCATAGAAATAGTGATGTAAATGAAATAAAACGGCAATGTTTTTTTTAAAAACCGTGTTTTTTGTGAAAAAAAAACATAAAGCTTGTTTTTTTTCTTCAAAATGGCGTTTTTTTTTCACAAACTGACAAATATGCAAGGTTTTAGAGGAAAATAATTAGAAATCCATATGTGATTACATTTGTAACGATAAAGTAAATAATATGCAATAAATTTGTCAATAAGTAAACATGTTTAAAAAACAACGAACTAAAACCACCTATTTATCAACAGGAACACAAGAACAGCTAAAACGCCCAAGTTTGGTAATACTAATAATATTACTAAAAATAGAAACAATAACTAATAATGAAAAAGTTTTTTTTTCGGCTATCCTAATAAACTAGGTTGCAAAAATTATCATGTATCCTACTGAAGTCAAAAAAATCTAAATTTAAAGAAAAATAGAAAACGAATTACGTACTATCTAAAAACTTTTTGATTCGTTTATAAATAGGATATATTATTAACAATAATAAAAAAAGCTTAAAGCAGATCACCTGTTGACATTGCACACTAGCGGTTTGTTCTTGTGTGTTGCACGAAACTGCACTAATCTGCACTGACTTTTTGCTTATGGGCTTCTTCCACGAATAAAAAATGTGCAGGTTAGTGCAGTTTGGTGCATCACAAAAGCACAAACCTTAGGCTTGTACAAAGAAATGAAGACATCACGCATGCTCTGTCGCGTTTTAGAATATTCCTGGCTTAATTCTAAAATGAGACAAAAACGAAATAACTGACGAATTTGCACATGACGTAGAAGAACATGATGAAACTTAAGGACATGCTTTTCTTTTTTAAATTTTGTAAGAATATTCTTTTTTAACTACAAAGTATTCTTAAACTTTTAGTTTTATTACTAATGTAAATTAAGGGTATTTTTTATAAATGACCTATATGACCGTCACATGATGGTCATTTGTTACGGATGATAAATGACCGTCATTTCACATCACTGACTGTGGCCATACTTTTGTTTTTGCAATAATGGGGGGCTGCTTGAAGTTAGCACCCCATTTTTAAAATATTGTTTTTACTTTTATTTTAACGGAACTATTAATAGAAAGTAAAAAGAACTCTAGATCTCTTCATAGAAAACTCCATTAATTTTTGATAAATTTAGCATCTTGGCTATATTGGGAGTGAAACACCAGACATGATCAAATATGATTTTGTGAAAAAGGAGTTGCAAATGTGCTGCAAAAAATTTCTTTCTTTCCTGTGCAACTTTGTGAGTGCACGAGGCTTGAGGAAAACCCATATTAACTTGAGCACATCCTAACATTTACCAAGTAGTTACTTTTCATAATCAAATTTGGTACTTACTTATGTTTAAGTTCTGCTATGGTCATGCTGAGATTACAATAGCAAATTCCGGGAGGAACCCTTTTAATCTTGTATGCCTGGCATAATTACCTAAAATATACAAAACAATTTGAAAATATTACAAAACGTTTCTACATGTAAAACTAGGAGCCTTAAAAATTCGAAATAGCCACGAGAAAAACCTACATGAATTTAGTTTATTAAAGAAAAATATAATTATTTAATAATAAATATCACGTACTACCCAAATTTTACAATATCCTATTAGTTATTATTGTTAGCTTGATAAGCTAACTCCAATATCAATAACCCCTATGTAGGGACATTTTTACATTATTAAAGCAGTTTAAGCAGTTTATAAAGTAGGTATCTAGGTACTATCGGCTAAGTACCTGCATAACAGAAACTTAAAAAATGCTGAAATCGGATTCTCTATAATTATAATAACAACAATACTTTCATCCATGTCATCCAAAAATGAACAATAGCAATATCATTCTACTGTAAGTTTGCCTAACATTATTTTATACCAACCTATTAAATTATAATAAGTAATGTGTGTATAAAACACAGAACATTTAATACTTTGAACTCAACGTTGCCTTTCAAAACGAGAAAAAGTTATTTAAAAGTTTTTAAATGGCTAAAAATAAAAGTGTAGATGTACCTACCTGCATCAAATGAAATGTTTGTGTCTTCAGCTTCTCATAGGGTTTCATCTAATTAGACCACGCAATTTTTACAGCCTCTTTTCTTAAGCAGCGATGTGAACTTACACTTTCTTAAGTTTTATTTAACTTTTATTATATCCAACAGACGATCTTTTTACGCTTATAAAAACATTACCACAGCTTAATAACACAACATAACCTTGGATGAATAAAGACAGTCCTTGAGGTAATCAGGTTATAAAACTTCACTTTAAAAATGTTGTAATAGTCCAGATTCATACCAAAATATTTCCAAATACAATTATTTAGCTACAATTGTCTAAACTAATAATTACCTATTATTTAATTCTAAAATGTCTAAAAAGTTCTTAAATTAAATAAAGACAAAACGTCAACTTACAGTTACAGAAGTGGCCGGTAGGGGAGCGGGGAGCAGAAGGCATCGACATGGCGGTGTTGCCGTATCCCCTTTTAAGTCGTTACTTTAATTTGAGTCGCCAACACGTTCAATGTAGATTGCCACTTAAGTTTCGTGACGTAACTTTTTTGCTGGGCAAATGGCTCCTTTTGAAATTGTAATAAATTATACCGAAAAGCAAAAATTTTTTTTAGCTAAATTAACGCAGTAATTTTCCTCAAAATAGCAGTTTTGGGGTTGTAATGACTTTCTTAAACGATTTAAGCAATAAAAAAAAAATGTGCATATTCCTTATTTGTTATAAACATTTTTAAGCAAAAAACGCGATTTTTTTAGTTTTTTGCTTATAAAATGGAAAGTAATGAATCAATCTTAATGGTCTAAATGGACGATTTGTAGAGAACAAAAATACGAACAAAATGAGATGCCGAACGTCCCTATAGGATAAGTAGCAACGGAGAAAATCCGGAAAAACCGGAAAATTAAGAGTTTTGTTTTTTAATTCATAAATGGACCATTTCTAAAAGCAGAGGGTTCAACCTTCGGGAAAAAGTAGTAATTTATAGCTACTTTATGTGTACAAAACCCCGACGATGTCCGACGATTAGTTTTGCCACAATCGTCATTTTAATTTTTCAACACACTATTTTGCAACAGGTCTGGATGCTCTATGGATCGTTCGATTTTAATTATTGAAACGGATTTGAAAAGTACGAGTTTAATTGAACAATATGTATATTTTAGATTTTCCATAAAATTCTACGAAACCGGTTGAAAATGCACATAAAAATGCGTGAAAATGGCCGAGCGCGCGAAATCTATCAAGAAGCGGGAGGGAAGCGGAGCGAAGGGGAGTCAATATTCGCGCGGTAGGCCATTTTCACGCATCTTTATGTGCATTTTCAACCGGTTTCGTAGCATTTTATGGAAAAACTAAAATATACATATTGTTCAATTAAACTTTTACTTTCCAAATCCGTTTCAATAATTAAAATCGGACGATCCATAGAGCATCCAGACCTGTTGCAAAATAGTGTGTTGAAAAATTAAAATGACGATTGTGGCAAAACTAATCGTCCGACATCGTCGGGGTTTTGCACACATAAAGTAGCTATAAATTACTACTTTTTCCCAATGTCTGAACCCTCTGCTTTTAAAAATGGTCCATTTATGAATTAAAAAACAAAACTCTTAATTTTCCGGTTTTTCCGGATTTTCTCCGTTGCTACTTATCCTATCGGGACGTTCGGCCTATCATTTTGTTTGTATTTTTATTCTCTACAAATCGTCCATTTAGACCATTAAGATTGCTTCATTACTTTCCATTTTATAAGCAAAAAAGCTAAAAAAATCGCATTTTTTGATTAAAAATGTTTATAACAAATTAATGGAAAAAATTTCAGAGTTGGAAATATAACAGGAATCATCTACGGATCTTTCAGATGATGGCACAGGCGGTTTTCTAATAGTATTAATGTCACGACAAATTTCTCTATTGCTTGGCCTACATAGGAATGAATGCAGTGTGAAAGAAAGAATGAATGGAAAAGCACGAATGAGTGTTAATATTGGAAATAATAACTATTGTAAATACTTAAAACACTAAATTTGTATCCACGATGATTATGTCTACTATGTAGGTACCTGATTAGATCTACCTGTTTTTTTCCCTCGATTTTCTCCAGTAGAAAATATGGGTAAATTATTAGATAACAACATTATATCCCTCAAATCACTTCAAACACCATGTAAAGCAAATACCTTATGACGTCAAAGGTTCACCGGAATAGGCCGTGCATCATAATAACCAAAGTTACCCAGGGTTTCCACCAGCCATTTCCCTGGCTGCATTGACTTGTTGGTCGCGGCTCGCGACGCGCGAAACACTGTTACGCATAAGTCCACAGTCCGCAATGCCACTATACTTCTCTCTCTCTCTCTCTCTCTCTCTTATATATATATATATATATATATATATATATATATATATATATATATATAAGATAAAGAAATAGCGACAGGAAAATTTATAAAAAAAAATGAAGAAAATATCGGGGACGCTGTCTGTAAGGTAGTGCTTGACACGTGTTTCGTGCTTATTAGCACTCTTCAGTAGCACATAACCAACTTATTAGATGGGAAACTTGGAAGATGAAAAAAAAATCACAAAGAGTTCACAGACCAGGGACCTGCTAGCACATTTGCGTTTTTTTTGTCAGGAGACCCAGGGTTTTCCGGGCAACAACCAACATCACCACGGAGGCTGCAAATAGCACCTGCGTGAAACCTCTAACCCCAAGGAATAGGACAAGATACTTTATCTAGCGACAGGAAAATTTATAAAAAAAAGTGAAGAAAATATCGGGGACGCTGTCTGTAAGGTAGTGCTAGACACGTGTTTCGTGCTTGGCGGTGGCTGCAGCCCCCCTTTCGGTGCGCCACTGCATACCGAATAATATTTATCCATCGAGGCAAAGCTGAGTTAAATGACAACTGCCATACACACACTTTTTGACCAGTAAAGATTATCTAGTAAACAGTATAAAGTGCACTGGAATGTACCATTTTATGTTAAAATAGGCCGAAACCACGTTAATAAATCAATTAAAGATCTTATTGAAAAACAAATTATGATGAAAATCTTTAACACAAAAATCTGTTTCTAATTGTAAACTAATGCGCATTTTGTTTTATCTGTCTTAATAATTAAACTATTTAAGAGAGATAATTTAACTATTTAATATCAATTAATGCTAGTTTTTTTTTATTTTAATAATATATAAGTATAATAAGTACCTCAGTAATGGCTTACTTTTTCACCTCTAATACGCCCAGCGGTAATTGACACTCGGAACGAAAGGACAAAAAATTCCTGTGACGCCGTTGTTAACTTTTAAAAATTCGGAATGCTAAAAAACTATAGGCGTACGCGTACTACATAGTTTTTTAGTATTCCGAATTTTTAAAAATTCCCTACGGCATCATAGTGATTTATTTTTCATTCCTTTCGAGTGTCAATTACCGCTGGGCAGACTATAAATGTATAATTAAAAAAGCTGCAGTTGTATATTATGTATCTCTGTTGCTACTTATGGGATCCATGCCAACTTCAGGTTTTTTAATAGTGATCCTACTGGGAATATTTTGGTAAAGAAAAAATAATTGTAGTTTGCGAAAAAAAGTTGAATTTTTGAATTGACCCACCTGGGAAAAAAATTAACACGCTTAGGTATTTTATTTATTATTTTTTCTAAACAAATTTTACATCGTTTTGTCGACAATTCTTATACTTTAAGAGAAAAAATGTGTTAGTAGAAAGTTATAGTCACTTGAATTTTTTTTAATTATATTTTAGGTTTAATCAAAAGACAAATGACAATAACTTTCTACTACACACAGAATCTGCTGTATAAATTTTCCACATTCGGTAATGTTATTTGCTGGTCCGTAGGTATATGTCGATGAGCGTATTATAGAAGTTTTTCGCTATGCAACATATTTAAATCGCCTGAAGACGACGCCACGTTCTTAATTTGCGTCGCCACTTCTTCGTGAGATTTTGCAACTAACAACGCTAACCCATAAACGATACAATTTGAAGTGGTGTTTCTATATCACATGATTTATAAAAAAAAACTAAAAATTAAAAAAATCTAAATCTTTGGTAGGCTTATAGATTCATTTAGCAAAGGAGATGAAAACTCTGATTAAAATATCATTCTAAATTTTATCGATCATGGATTAGTTTTAGAATAGTAAGTCCCTATATCAAGTAAAAAATCACAACTACTTTGATACAGCAAGGAATTGTATTTATATTCAATGTCAGCGTCTGGATTTTCTTTTTGCAAAACCTCCTCCAGAAAGTTTGTTTTGAACTCGATTATAAACAATGTATGGTTTTATTTTTAACCTGAAAGGCAGAAAGTTTAAGCTAGTATGAATTATGCTCATCTAATTAATAAATAACGTAAGTCTGTGACGTCAGACTCTTTAGAAGCGTCAGGGCCGGCATTTAGGCACTTTTTAAAATAAAAAAATGTGCGATTTGAGGGAAAAAGTATTAGAGATATCTGTAGACTACCCCAGGAGTAACCCATTCAAATATATTCAGTGAATTTTATAATTTCGAGTTAGAATGTTCAAAAATGTTGCAAAATCGTTGTGACTTTACCTAGCATTTATATCTTGTTTTTATAATTATAATTATAAAAATGGATATAAATTGAAAAAAAAATTGTTTTATTAATTTTTAAATTTAAAATGCAGATGCTAGGAATTGGGGCAATCTTTTTTTACAAAAACGTAGTTAAATCACTCATCACTAACCATTAATTTTAATTGAAATAAAATATATTTAGTGTTAAATGCGGTTTTTTGTTACACGTAAATAGCTAATATAGGCACTTCTGAATCCATTAGAGCCCCTAACTCAATTTTTGATTTTTTGGCACTTGCGGTGTTTTTGCTTAGGACGGCAGTGTAAATCTGCGAGTGGCTAACATCTAACGAAATATTACGCAAGGTACTAACGAGTATTTGTTCGATTCTTCACATTACTTGGACCGAGCGTTATGGAAATGATTAATTATTATCAGGAACGCCGCGCGAATAAAGTTGAGAAAAGAGAGCATCAAATGGGACTCTTCTAGTTATTGAGACAGGAATAAGGGTCATGCCCTGGAAACGTTTGGATTCAGTTTAAAGTTGAAGTCACGGTGCCAGCATAAAGTGTATCAATCCTACATCCTTTAACATTTACAATTAACAATGGAGAACTTGGTATATTCGATTAAAAAACTTTTACCGCCTCTTTAACTCTTGCAAATGCCACTGTTCGCAGGTCGGCTGTATTATAGATTCATTTTGCAATATATAATATATTGGAGAATGGGGAATATTTTTTTAAATCAGATTATTTTAATTGTATCTTAATAAAAATATTTATTTGTTTTTGTTAACTTTTCTTTATTTATTTAAACACTTTTTCTCCAATTCTATTATTGCGAATTATTCGCTAGACAGGCACCAAGTGTTGAGAGTATTATTTCTTAGAGGGGTAGGAAACAACTATATGTAAGTGTTAAAATATATAAAAACTATATATAAAATAAAAGTTAATGAGGCTGTGCTGCCACTGTTAATGCCTGCTTAACAAACACGAGATTTTTACAAAACAATGCTGTTTGTGTTCGGTAAAAGTAAAAACGTGAGATATTTTGCTATAAAAATATAAAGCTCACCAAAGTAAAAAGCTTCTTCCCGGCACCTAAGTATTTTGCCAGATTAGAAATTTACTTTTTATGGTTTGATTTAAATAAATCCCTCAAAGTAGACAACCAAAAATACTTGCACAAACGAAGGCAACTGTAATAAAATATTTAAACATATTCTTTTTTATTGGCAACAACATTGTTTTTATTTGTTTTTTACTAATGCCCCTTTTACCAGCAAGGATAGAAAGAGATCGGATTCCGCTGGGAAAGAAAATAATATAGTGATGACTAATATTTAAAAGTATATAACCAGCAATACTTAATCAAGCTAGGAAAGTACGATAAAAAGTTGAACATATTCTTTTTTTATTTGTCTTTTTCTAATGCACTTTCGCCAATACGGATAGAAAGAAATCTGATTCCTCCGTGATTGCTATGAGAAAAGAAATGATATTATTGTGATTGCTAAAATATGTTCTGTTGTAAACTATTCATGAAACTGACCAGTAGGACGAATTCTTGTTCAGTTGTCTCAATTTAAATTGGATATTTAAATAGTCACTGGACTTCTGGCCGTTTTTGAGATATTGCAAGGTAACTTCTACAGGTTGCATTCAGCAACTGCTCGTCATCGGTCTACAATGAACTGTGGTGTAAAAAGGTTAGCAGGGCTTTCACATTTATTTACCACAAAAATATTTATTTAATAATCAAAAAAGCCCTTGACGTAAATGACAAAGAGCTCCACAAGTTGCCGACGTAATAAAAAATGGAGCTTTCCTTTAATGGGCTTTACTTATCGATAACGACCTGAAAATTTTTTAAAGTATAAAGTTGCGTAGATACATCGAAGTCAAAAATTAATTATAGCCCCTTGGTGACAGGAATGGCGTTGCTGATCATGTTGTAAAATAAATTAATGTCCTTAGAGCATGGAAAATTACCGGATGTTTTGAAAATTAACAACCGAGCTGCTACTTCGGATCTTTTCTTCGAGAACATTTTTATTAATTCTTTTCACTATAGACTTTGGCTTCTTTCACGATCTAATTGATATTTCTATAATGGAATTTTATTGAGCAAACAGAACTGCGTGCGAAATTACGAAAAAGGGATATATATATAGGGTCTTATAAAAAGTTGTAGAGATGACAAAGTTAATTTTAAAAAGTTTTAAAAGACTCGGTAGCCTACTCAAAGTGGAAAAACAAGAGAGCACCTACAATTTCGCTTAAAAAATAACAAACAACTGAAAGCCTTAAAACTAACAAGAGTTGACAAATATTCTTTAAATAGAGACTATGCATTAGGACGGGGCAATTTATTCCCACCCATTGCCTTAGTATTTGGTTTGCGGTTCACTTGCAGAAATCTCTCTTGGGCTCAATTTGGGGTTGCTTTTGTCGTGATAAAAATTTAGTTCGTATTAAACAATATCTTGCAGCAGTTCCACGAACTAAGGAAGATGCTTCTGTTACCATCTTAATATGACTTTCAACACCCTGAGTGTGACATGAAAATTTTACTATTTCAGTCCCGTCCGGAACTTCTAAAATCATCTCACGAAGTACTTCTTCACTAATAATTAAAGAAGGTTCAGTTATAATCACAGACTGTCAGTCAATCAACTCAATAGCTTTGTTCGCGGAGACGATCCGTGACCAGTCCGTAACCTGTACAAGTTAAATAATCCCAAACATTTATGCGCATGTGCGATTCGAAACCGATCAGGAATTGACAAATCTCCGCGAACGTTTTTGGTGAACGTGCTTGTCCGGAACATCTGCGAATCACTTAACCTTAACATATTTTATTATTTTGAATTAAATTTTTAGACTGAACAACCTAATTTATCATTATATAATGATTAAAATTGCCACAAAGACATATTTGTTCTGTTATGAGTAATTTTAAATACAAGAATAATTGAATATACTAGAGCATATTATTATATACAAATTTATATCTACCTTTATACAACTAACAGCATATGAAATTTAACTGTTCGTTATCGCAAAATACAGCCCGCCCAAAATTAAACGGCAATTTTCATACAAATTTCACACTGCACTTGCGCGGACAAATAATTCATGCCATAATCCTCGGATCGTTTTGACTGGTTACGGATGTGTCCTGAACTTGTTCTCGCATCACCGCGAACGCCAAATTTATTGTCAAAATCAGTGATTTTCTGCACCGCGAACGCAAATAATCGCAAAGCGCACGCGCACTTGTCACGGACTAGTTCCGGATCGTCTCCGCGAACAAAGCTAATATAGGAGGTTTTTCAATAATATATATAAATAATATATAGAAAATGGGTTTCTTCGGTCGATATATTTAATATATGTCGGTAAATGCAAAAGCTTTCATTCTTTCGCTAGTGCAAAACACATGACCGTAAAATGACAAATAAAATAAAGTAGGACCATTCTTTTTGATTCTGGTCTGGGTGTCCTCCTGCTATCGCGATTTCTGGGCCGTTCGCGATAGCGGGCGGTAAAAACTTGTCAGCGCATGCGTAGAAAGTGTAACACTTGAATACACTGTTTCTTTTATTATTAATATAAAGGGACTCTTTTATAGCGGCATGATTTTAATCCTTTTAAGTGAATCTGAACGTTAAAGATGTGTTACGGTCTTATTTTTCCCACCCTGCAATTTTGTAAAATATTAATTTAAAACTTACCAGCTGCGGTTTGCTATTGCTTAATTAATAATAAAAGTACCAATTTCCTATTTCGATCTTTATTTTCTGATATAAATCAATGGTAAAATTCAGTAACTGTAATACATCAAACAGAAACATCTAGTAGTCACATAAATCTCCCAAGTACTTACAGCCATCTTCGGTTCACCTAAAAATAAGAAAATACAGCATTAGTTCATAGTCACCGACTGACTAAAAGTTGGTCCTAGAAGTTGAGGTTATAAAAGTTCTAGTTAGCCCTTGCTCCAATCTATATAATAAATAGGGGTTGTTTTTGGACAGGTTGGTTATCTGGATTTGTTTGGGACCTGATATTTGGTTAATAAATATTTGCTTAATTCATTTCTTGTTTACCTTTTTTGCTTGTTTTGGTTGGACATTTGTCAAGTGTCATGTCAGTCGGTTGAGAACAAAAATCCCTAACGTTTTTGACAGGGAAACTTGCCGCCTTTTTCGTAAGAAACGTGTCATTTGGACAAAAACCTCCTGCCGTGTTGTATTGAGGCAAGTCCTGGCAATTTTGCCGATTTCTTTGTGGGGGTCCCTAACTTGAATTTGGTGGCAAAATCCTCTTTTTTTGCACCAGAGAATCTGTAGTGTTTCAGTTTTTTTTTTCTCGTTATATGGGAAAAACCCCCCCACATTTCTGTTTGAAAAAGGCCACCTAACACCTCAGGTAAGTTTTCCTCACTATTTCTAAACATTAAAGCTGTCTATTCCTAACTTACGTTGATATAATGTGTACATACCTTGATTGTGCAAATGTCATAGATCTGAAACCTGGTTTCCTTATAGGCCTTTTTATTTTACATCTTATCTCTCCTCCTATTGTGTCCTGGTTGTTGAAGAACCACTTCCTGGAGCACTTCATTTGGAAAGCTTCCATCCTGGTCCATGTCCTATCATCTTCGTCTTGGCAGGCTCCGAGAGGTTCCCAGAGTTGACATGCAGGGCTCCGACAGACACCACTCCTTGGAGTAAGGCAGCCACAGCGGACCTCAGACGATCCCCATAGGGCACAGGTTTGATAGGCTTAAGTTATGTGTGTTAACTCAATAATCAAGACACGGTTTCACAGTCCTTGAGCCATACATTACGAGTGCCCCCTTCACTTTTGCTTAGCCGATGCCACCCTTATAGGGTTTGCGCCTTGTTTTACCCTGCGACTCGGCTCTAACACTCGGTGTATACCTTCACTTTATTAATTTGGCATGGAAACAAAATATAATTCTAAAAACTTCACAGTTCACACCGATCTATTTATGTTTATGCACGGCATACTAGTAAATTACTGTCTTTTCTTTTTGGCATTATTCTTGGCATGATTTTTAACACGTATACAAACTAATAATTAGCAAGTTAAACTGCTGTGACTCCAATTATTCAGTTTAATAGTGAATTCACACTTTGAAAACTTCTCTAACCTAACCTGCACTTTTTATACATCTTTCAGCTTTCAAAAGCAGCTGATTGCTATCAAATCGAGTAGAGATGTTCTAGGCGTTAGCCGCGGTTCCCCTTTCTCGCGTTAAGAATGAGCTAATTCATTTGAAAAGAATGTTTAATTAATTTTATTTAATATTAGTAAGTGGGAACGTCACCCCCTTTTTAAGTCATTGTTTATGCCCATCCTGGGCCGAGTTATTAATACATTTTAATATTTTAATAAATGGGAAAATATTTATGAAATTCGGTTGTTTTCTTTAGGAGTCCCTAAGGGTTTTCCTGTTTTTGCGGTCATCTGCAGTCACTGCCTTTATCCATAAAGGGCATATTAAAACAGGTGGCGCTTTTATTTGGTAGTTTTACCCAGCCCACTCACCGGCAATGAGCTAGCCTTGAAAAAGTCAGTGACTACGTTTCTCCGGTAGAAAAGCATACGAATTGAGTTGCAGAAAATTTCCCTCGCCTCGTATTGACTGCGTTTTCCGGTCCTAACATCAGACCACCTTTTTTTTGAGAGGTAACGAATCCGGCCACCCTTATTATCATTGTCCATAACAAAATGGCGCCTTTCAACGGGTTAATTGTTTTTGCTTGCCGTGTAAAACCGAAATCTAAGGTTTTACAGTAGTTATATAAGTATAATTGCTTTTTTCGGTGATGTTAATTGATAGTAATAAACAGCTGTTTTTGGAAAAAAAAAATATTATAGCCTAGTCGCTTTTGATTTGGATAGCTACACAATCGTATTTTGTATGCAGTTTCACTGATTATGAGTAGGTTTGTTCCGTGCCTTTTAATTCGATTGTTGTAATTTTTAATCCATAATGCCTATGTTTTTTTTTGCTATAAAGTGTTTACCTTAGTTTGCTGTCGCTAGTATATGAACACTAATTTTTCCCGCATTTGTAAAGCATTTGGTAGGTTAGAATAATTTGTAAAATTTATTTTTAGCATGACATTGTTTTTGTAGTGCTTTATTTATTAACTTGATGAGTACCATTTGAACTGCTTTGTTTTTTTTTTTTTTCAACAGCCTAGTAAACATCTGAATAATTGTACGCTAAAACACCTGATGTATTTTTTTTTGCTGTTGTAACTTTCAATGGTAGATTTTTTATGCTTTGCCTTATGGTAGTTTTTTATGTCATATTTTACGCTGTATTTGAGTTTTCCCTTTTCGGTGGCCCTTTAATTTGAAGGTGTATGGATATATACATTATATATTAGGTATATATTATATATAGTGTAGATGTTAATGCTATTAGATTTTTTTTTTTAGTATCGCTATGCTAGTATACTTTGATAGTATTTGACTTTAACGTTTTTTTTTGTAGCAGTAATTTGGTATAATACGCAAGTATATTTTTTTTTGAAGTACCTAGCATAACCACTAACTTAATGTTTAAGTTTATATTATTGGCATAATATATGCATTTTGTTTTTCACTGTTTGCTGCCTGGCGCACTAATAGCGTTTCGGTCTAATTTTTTTTTCTTCTTTCTAGGGGTGCTAGTTTTTTTTTTGTTGGTTGGGGAAGGGTTTGGTATATCAAAGATATACCGCTGCAACTTTCAATTTTTTTTATCTCTCCTTTCCTGTCAACATATTATATTGGGGAAGGGTTTGGTATATCAAAGATATACCGCTGCAACTTTTAATTTTCTTTATCTCTCCTTTCCTGTCAACATATTAGAGCATCGCTACCGATTTTTTTTTTAAAATTAAATGTTTTGGGTAAAGTTTAGGATGGAAGTCAATCTGTTGGGTTCGGAGGAAATTCGGTATGAACTAGAAATCCGAGGTCTTCCTATAATGGGGACTTTTCCGCAAAAACGCGCGACCCTAAGAGAGGCATTGCGTTGTGAGCGTGAAGGGCGTGGTGTTCCACCCCAAACAACGTGTTTTGATACGACCAGCGAATTGTGCGTTTGCCAGGCCAAACTATATACTTTATCTCGCGATATTACGCATTTCGATACACAGAATCGCGAGAATGAATTTAAACGAATTCGTACACTTTTGACGCACGTTAAATTAAGAATAAGTCGCATACAAACAGTTGAAACGTCAGAGCATCAACGGAAAAAGATGCTTTTGGATAAATGTGATCAACTCGTGACCCAACTTCAGTTGGTAAATGGGACCTCAGTTACTCCGCCGATAGTTAATCAGACCTCCGGATTGCAATCCCGTAATGCAAGTCTGCTAGATACAGACAACCCTAATCACGGCAATAATGTTTTAGCTCCCGAAATACTTCCACCTCCTGTGTCGGGGCATAGGGGGGATTCAGATGCCTTGTTGCTATTGGACGACGGTCCTGGAGATCACGAGAATCAGGTCATCGCCGATCCTAATTTAAATGTAGAAGATCAACAAATTTTCGATCCGATCGGAAATACTCAAAACCTAGCTAACGTGAATCCTTTAATTTCTTCTGCTAATAATAATTCAGAACATTTTCCTAGTTTTGATAACGCTCCAGAACCCCCACCGAATCCCAATCGCAGACGTGTGATTCCCGTACCGTCTCGTCTCACTTTTGAGAGCTCTGATCCTCAGTTTCTCACAAGGTCTGAATACCTTGAATCAACCAGACGTCCATTTCTTGTCGACCAGGTTAGACCTGTTCCTTCTATAGCCACATCCAGATTGAACTCGGCTTCCCAATCAATGTGTTCTCATGTCCGATTTTCTGACGATGTTCCCGATTCTTTGGCAGCTAATGCCAACTCGACTTATCGCGACCCGACACTGAGTTACCCAGATCCCTTTGTAGATATGGCAGAGCGTCTACAAAATTTTCAGTATTCCCCTCTGCGCGGTTCCTGTCGCGAACCGTCACTACGTCACAGTCCCGCACCCCACTATTATGATATTAGCCGCTGGAATCTTACATACGACGGACAGTCTAGTGTGAATGACTTTCTAGAGCGTGTAGAAGAGATTCGATTATCCCGTGGCGTTTCGAAAGAGCAGTTGCTGCGTTCGGCGCCAGAGCTTTTTGCGAGGGATGCTCTTTTGTGGTATCGTACTCGTCGTTTTACCAGTTGGGACGACCTGGTGTGTCAATTGAGAGAGTCCTTTCAACCATTCGATTACGAATTCGCATTGTGGGACGAAATCAGGCACAGAACCCAAGGTGTCCAAGAAAAAGTTATGAGCTTCGTGGTAGCTATGGAGAATCTATTTAGAAAGCTGCCCACTATGCCTTCGGAGTCTAATCGTCTCCAAATTATTCGTCGTAACTTGTTACCCTATATACAATCGCGTCTAGCAACGCTATCCATTTCCTCACTACAAGAACTTGTTGGGTATAGTCGTGCAATCGAGGAGACTGAAGCGAGAGTTCGTCGATTTGCTCCTCCTCCCACAAATTATCGTTGTCTTGTGGAACCTGGACTAGCATACCATAAGCCGTCTTATTCAGCCGCCATTGATGTTCCGCCCACTTTTTCGGATGATCCCCCACAGAATCAATTTGCTAATAGTCCTACCACTTCTCCTAGCCTAGACGCAATCTCGTCCACTCTTTTGTGTTGGAATTGCCGAGAATCTGGTCACGGATTCAAGCAATGTAACAAACCTCGTGGTCGGTTCTGTTATCGCTGCGGTAAGCCTGACGTTACCGCGAGAACATGTAGTAACTGCACAAAAAACGTGAATCCGGGAGGGCTGTCCTAATTTCGCAGTCTTCCCTTTATCCAAAGCAAGCAGAACTAAGCAAAAATAAAATAATTCTTGATTATATCTTATCGCATGCTAAGGGAGACAATCGTCCTTATTTGGAAGTGTCAATTTTTGGTAAGACCTTCCGGGGTTTGCTTGATAGCGGTTCATCACGAACTATCATCGGCAGAGCCGGATGGGAAATTATTCGGCCCCTCAGCGACTTAGATAAAAGCGTAAAGCTAAGTTGTACGGTGGCGAACGGACAAACTTGTCAATCTTTGGGTGCTGTTCAGCTGCCATTTCGACTGCGGGATCGCATTGTCCTTGTAGAAACCTTGGTTATACCCTCCATTCCTCATAGCCTCATCTTAGGAGTGGATTTCTGGTCAAAAATGAATCTTGTACCCGATCTCCATGCTGGCGAGTGGTCTTTTGGTACCGAAGTAGACCGCAATCCGCTGATTTCCGCCATTCATTCCTTCGATTCTCTTTCTCTTGACCAACGTAAGACATTGGAATCCCTTATCGAGGAAACTTTTTCCGCTATGGGAGACAAACTGGGATGCACGGGCCTGGTGGAACTCGTAATTAGGACGGATGCAGCCCCAATCAAGCAACGCTACTATCCTCTCTCACCTGCGTTGCAGAAGGAGGTGAACGCCGAGCTGGAGCAGATGCTTGCTGATGGAATAGTTGAGCCTTCCGAGTCGCCTTGGTCGTCGCCCATTGTGATGATCAAAAAGAAATCTGGTGGTTGGAGGTTTTGTGTTAATTACCGTGCTCTGAATCAGGTAAGCGTCCCCGATGCTTATCCCATCCCCTATATCAGCGCTACCCTTGATAAGCTTCGTGACTCTAAGTATCTAACTTCGCTTGACATTAAATCGGCCTTCTGGCAGATCCCGGTTGCCAAGGAATCACGTCCTTTAACGGCTTTTACAGTGCCAAATCGAGGCCTATTTCAATTTAAACGTATGCCTTTCGGGCTCACTAATGCCCCGGCCGTATGGCAAAGACTTATCGATCGTGTCGTCGGGGTAGATTTGGAGCAGTACGTGTTTGTGTACTTAGATGATGTAGTTGTTTGTACTCCTACTTTCGATGATCACGTACGCGTTTTAAAGGAGATTGTTAGGCGACTTTTAAAAGCGGGACTCACTTTAAACCGTGAAAAATGCCAGTTCTGTAAGTCGGAACTAAAATACCTCGGCTATGTTGTCAACGCATCTGGTCTATTAGTTGACCCAGAAAAAGTGGAGGCCATTCTGCGGATACCAACTGCCAAAAATGTGGCCGAAGTGAGAAGAATTGTCGGCATGGCTTCCTGGTATAGGCGTTTCGTGCCAAATTTTTCAACCGTGATAGCACCTCTCACCTCTCTTACCCGTAAGAATGTTAAGTTCGTGTGGAGTTCAACGTGCGAGGAAGCGTTCCAGGCTATTAAGCAAAATTTGGTAAAAGCTCCGGTGCTCTCATGCCCGAATTTTAGTTTACCCTTTTCAGTCCAGACCGACGCCAGTGATTATGGTTTGGGCGCTGTCTTATCCCAAGTGCAGGACGGCGATGAGCACGTCATTTGCTACCTCAGTCGTTCCTTGACCAAAGCGGAAAGGAAATACAGCACTACCGAAAAGGAGTGCTTAGCCGTCCTGTTCGCCGTAGAAAAACTGAGACCTTATTTGGAGGGTTCTAAATTCACGATTATTACTGACCACTATAGCCTTAAATGGCTTTATTCCATAAAAGACCCCGTTGGAAGGATTGCTAGATGGTCACTCCGGTTGCAACAGTATGACTTTGAGATCGTCCATCGGAAAGGTAAGGAGCACGTGCTTCCCGATGCTCTCTCGCGCTCTGTGCCCGCCATTGATTTGGTGCAAGACGAGTCAGATGACCCTGCTACTGATGATCCGCCTACCGAACCATCTGATGCTTGGTATTTGGGTATGTGTAGACGAGTCGCTAAATATCCTCAAAAATATCCACTTTGGTGGCTTGATTCCGGACTCCTCTACAAGCGCGCTAGGCTTCTCTACCCGGCATTGGAAACTGGCGAGGCTTGGTTAAAGGTAGTACCCCGTGAAGAGCGGTCCGCTATTATTAAGGCACATCACGATCCACCGACCTGTGGGCATCTTGGTGTCTTCAAGACATTTTCAAGGGTTGCTCAAAAGTACTATTGGCCAAACATGCGCCGTGACATTGCTCGGTATGTTCGTCACTGTAGAATCTGCCTGCAAACTAAACCTGAACAAAAGCCCCCTGCTGGTCAACTTTTAAGCGTTCAGCCAACAGTTTCTAAACCTTGGCAGATCGCCAGTATTGACCTGGTTGGACCCTTACCTAGATCCTCGTCTGGATATGCATATATATTGTCCATTTGCGACATATTCAGCAAATTCGTCCTCTTCTTCCCTTTGCGTTCGGCTACTGCCTCAGGCATCGTCAAGTGGTTGGAAGATCACTTTATTTTGATCCATGGTGCTCCGAAAAAGATCATTGCTGATAATGGGACTCAGTTTCGTAGTAAAATTTTTAAAGAGTGCATGGAGCGCTATGGGATAACCCTCAAATATGTTGCTAATTATCATCCACAAGCAAACCCTGTAGAGCGGGTACATCGTGGCCTCAAAACCATGTTGTCCAGTTATATCGACAAGGACCACAAACAATGGGACAAAATACTTCCTAAAGTCGGAGCGGCTATGAGATCCGCAAAGCACGAAGCTACCGGTATGACCCCTAACTTCATAATGTTTGGTCGTCAAATACATTTTCATAACGACCAGCCGGTTCATCCTGATTCTGCATCAGCCGATGATACGCCTTTAGATCCCGTAGCTAAGTCGCTGGCGCTGGAGAAGGTATTCAGCGATGTTCAAAAGCGACTGTTTCAAGCGTGCGAAAAAAGTAAACGCGTATACGATTTGCGGCGACGCGACGAAAAATTTCAACTGCGGCAAAAAGTTTGGAAGCGAAATTACACGCTTTCGGATGCCTCTAAGCATTTTACTTCCAAACTGGCGCCTAGGTTTGTCGGACCCTACACGATTGCTAAAGTTGCGTCACCCTGGTCGTATGAATTGGTCGACAACGACGGCCGAAACCTTGGGGTATGGCATGCCAAGGACCTCAAAGCCCATCCTCCAGATGACTCATCCTGAACATTGCCTTCCTTGTAAATATCCCTTGTACATAAACCCCGAAAAAAAATATCAATATTAAGAGTTAAATTGCAGTTATTCTTCATCTCGAGATATTTGATTGTTCTTGCCCGAACATATTGAAGATTATGTACAGATGCAGTAATCCTGCTTAACCTATGGTAATTTTTTTTAGGTGCGGCATATAGTATTATGTTTTTATAAATATACATTTAGTAGTTTTAAGGTCTGTATAGAAAAATTTTTCTCTGAGGAAAAAAATTTTTCTCCGAGGAAGGGGAGGCGTGTTACGGTCTTATTTTTCCCACCCTGCAATTTTGTAAAATATTAATTTAAAACTTACCAGCTGCGGTTTGCTATTGCTTAATTAATAATAAAAGTACCAATTTCCTATTTCGATCTTTATTTTCTGATATAAATCAATGGTAAAATTCAGTAACTGTAATACATCAAACAGAAACATCTAGTAGTCACATAAATCTCCCAAGTACTTACAGCCATCTTCGGTTCACCTAAAAATAAGAAAATACAGCATTAGTTCATAGTCACCGACTGACTAAAAGTTGGTCCTAGAAGTTGAGGTTATAAAAGTTCTAGTTAGCCCTTGCTCCAATCTATATAATAAATAGGGGTTGTTTTTGGACAGGTTGGTTATCTGGATTTGTTTGGGACCTGATATTTGGTTAATAAATATTTGCTTAATTCATTTCTTGTTTACCTTTTTTGCTTGTTTTGGTTGGACATTTGTCAAGTGTCATGTCAGTCGGTTGAGAACAAAAATCCCTAACGTTTTTGACAGGGAAACTTGCCGCCTTTTTCGTAAGAAACGTGTCATTTGGACAAAAACCTCCTGCCGTGTTGTATTGAGGCAAGTCCTGGCAATTTTGCCGATTTCTTTGTGGGGGTCCCTAACTTGAATTTGGTGGCAAAATCCTCTTTTTTGCACCAGAGAATCTGTAGTGTTTCAGTTTTTTTTTTCTCGTTATATGGGAAAAACCCCCCCACATTTCTGTTTGAAAAAGGCCACCTAACACCTCAGGTAAGTTTTCCTCACTATTTCTAAACATTAAAGCTGTCTATTCCTAACTTACGTTGATATAATGTGTACATACCTTGATTGTGCAAATGTCATAGATCTGAAACCTGGTTTCCTTATAGGCCTTTTTATTTTACATCTTATCTCTCCTCCTATTGTGTCCTGGTTGTTGAAGAACCACTTCCTGGAGCACTTCATTTGGAAAGCTTCCATCCTGGTCCATGTCCTATCATCTTCGTCTTGGCAGGCTCCGAGAGGTTCCCAGAGTTGACATGCAGGGCTCCGACAGACACCACTCCTTGGAGTAAGGCAGCCACAGCGGACCTCAGACGATCCCCATAGGGCACAGGTTTGATAGGCTTAAGTTATGTGTGTTAACTCAATAATCAAGACACGGTTTCACAGTCCTTGAGCCATACATTACGAGTGCCCCCTTCACTTTTGCTTAGCCGATGCCACCCTTATAGGGTTTGCGCCTTGTTTTACCCTGCGACTCGGCTCTAACACTCGGTGTATACCTTCACTTTATTAATTTGGCATGGAAACAAAATATAATTCTAAAAACTTCACAGTTCACACCGATCTATTTATGTTTATGCACGGCATACTAGTAAATTACTGTCTTTTCTTTTTGGCATTATTCTTGGCATGATTTTTAACACGTATACAAACTAATAATTAGCAAGTTAAACTGCTGTGACTCCAATTATTCAGTTTAATAGTGAATTCACACTTTGAAAACTTCTCTAACCTAACCTGCACTTTTTATACATCTTTCAGCTTTCAAAAGCAGCTGATTGCTATCAAATCGAGTAGAGATGTTCTAGGCGTTAGCCGCGGTTCCCCTTTCTCGCGTTAAGAATGAGCTAATTCATTTGAAAAGAATGTTTAATTAATTTTATTTAATATTAGTAAGTGGGAACGTCACCCCCTTTTTAAGTCATTGTTTATGCCCATCCTGGGCCGAGTTATTAATACATTTTAATATTTTAATAAATGGGAAAATATTTATGAAATTCGGTTGTTTTCTTTAGGAGTCCCTAAGGGTTTTCCTGTTTTTGCGGTCATCTGCAGTCACTGCCTTTATCCATAAAGGGCATATTAAAACAGGTGGCGCTTTTATTTGGTAGTTTTACCCAGCCCACTCACCGGCAATGAGCTAGCCTTGAAAAAGTCAGTGACTACGTTTCTCCGGTAGAAAAGCATACGAATTGAGTTGCAGAAAATTTTCCTCGCCTCGTATTGACTGCGTTTTCCGGTCCTAACATCAGACCACCTTTTTTTTGAGAGGTAACGAATCCGGCCACCGCTTTTCATCACTTTTTTTTAACGTAACAGATGACAAACAAAATGACAAAATGACATGAAAACAATTTGTCGAGCAGTTTATTATGCAGGTTGTAAGTCGTAATCAACTCCTTCCTGATTTTCCTTCACATAAGATTCCCTTTAATAGTGACGACGATTAGGCGGAATTTGTTTAAATCCAGAAAAAAAGAGCAGAATTACAGTGGCCCTTTGAAATGAAAAAAGTTTTAAGTACTTTGTTTAACCAGGTTTGGCAAGCACTGTCCGTTTTTCATGTACTTAAACCGCTGAGGTAGACACAGAATAATATTTGGCAAAGTTGTGTAGGGAATTTATAGAATTTTTTATTGAGTTCAAAGAAAAATAAAATGGCAAATATATTTTTAATGGAATATCTGAAAATTTGCACTTTTATATTCTACCGTGGAAACTATCAGCCATATTCACTAAGACGCTAACAAGGAGAGGGTTCGACGCGTTGTAGACGTGCCATTTGTGTGTCTGATGTGCTGCACCAAACACAATGCAATAATTTATTTTGAGGGGAAAGATGGAATTTACGGGAGATTATTGTAGGATATAGGGTACTTGGTACATAAAGGATAAGCGTTCATCTAGGATAACGCGCAGGTATTTCAACTTTTTAGCTGGTAACACCGGGCGCATTGAGATGGGGATGTCAGTGTTGGTGAATTTCTTCGCATTTGGTTTCATATCATATCAACGTAACAACCAAAATACACTGTTTTAATTGATGAAGGTTTTTTAATAATGTGCCTAGTTCTGCCAAGAGAAATACCTTCACATAAACATCTCAAAAACATAAAATACTAAAATGGCATTTTTGCTGTTACTTTTTTTAACTTACACGCAAACAATTTCTTGCACCGTTAAAGCCATTGTTAGCACAAGGTGTCTTGTGCACTTAAGGTATGACGGAATTATCAAATTTTAGAACAGGCAAAAGAAAAATTACCGTCTTTGAAGCACATCGTTGGATGATCCATTGTTTCCAGGAAAACAGTCGAGAAAATAAAAATTTGGAACTTAGCACAGCACGGATTTTTATATGTAGAGAGACGACATACACCAAAAATATGTTATAATCATCGCTAAGGATATGTATCACATATACAAAGATTGAGAAGCGAAACTTAATTTTTTTAAATTTTTACATTTATAATGGCACGAAACTATTTGTTTCCTTGTGATTAGGAAACGCGTCACTTCGCCGGCATAGTTCCTCTTGTTTCTCTCCTTCACTCTCGTTTCTCCTAATACTGACCAGAGCCTGGCGGCAGCATGGATACAATTCTGAAATATTGCGTCGGGTGTTGCGCTGCCAAGTTATTGTCAAAGTCGTCATTACTGTAGGCTTTAATGTTTTATAGGCACAGTCAGGCGCGGCTCGTCCATAACGTAATTTGGTCAATGACACACCTAAATTTATCTCCAGTGATCTGTCTAATAATCTATTTTTTAAAACAAAAAAATAATCTTATGTTTTCTTCCAATTAAAGTGCAAGTTCTATGCGAAATCTCCCAAAAAAAAAAATCAAGCGAAGCTTGCTCCTGACTCGCCGTATTTTAAATTGACCTCATAGGTGTATTTGGACTAGGGTGGAGCGAAATACAACAAGCAATGTTTTTTGCAAATTTTTAAACGCATTACCCATCAAAGGTAGCCTATTAATTGCAGTAATTTTCTTGTAAAATCTTATCCAATTTAAAAAATGTCTTCTGTCTCCAACCCAGTCCCAAAAATTTCCTTCGAGTCCACAGACGATACTAATGCTACATGCTAGTGAATTTTCATTTAATTGAACACAGAACAGGTTTTTTTTGTATATTTTATTACTTTTAAACAGGAAAAACCAAAAAATATAAAATTATATCCAAGCGACCAGCAGTTGACAGAACTCCTAGATTACTTGAAAGTTTGATTTGGTCTCAAAACTTGGTAGATAGATCCTGGCGTGACTTGATTCGTGCTCGGATGAAACGATCTCTTGAGTCAGCTCCAACGACAGACATGCTAGCCTCTCTTACCAGTTTTACACGCCTCTGCTACCAGTTTTACACAACGTTCCACTGATGTGAAATTTCATGAGATGTACCTACTTTGGTGTCTACATTCGAACCCATCCACTTTTAGGAATATATCTCCAATAGTTAAACTACACACATTTCTACGATTCTGTGATGTCTTACTTATTCGAACATTCTTAACTATGTGACATTGTCACACCGCACAACAAGAATATGGAATAAAACATCAGCAAATTTATTTAAAAAATATAAACCCTATGTTACGGTGGTACGGATGCGCGAGTCGAACTCGCACTTGACTTGAAAATGTAGTTTTACAGTCATTTTTTGCAGTGTATGATCGTGAAGCGTGTTTTGAGCTCTACTTAATACTATAAAACCTACTATTCACCTCTAAATTATAATTTATTCGTTCTGTTTATGGTACATAGTAAAAGAACCGCCTCAGGTTTATTTTATAACAAGGCTACATTACGTATTTTTTCAATTTTAAGTGGCTTAAATTTTTCTTTAAGTTTTTCCAGCGCGACACAAAACCGTTAATTAACTGTCAAATTAGACCAGTTTTAAATTTGGGCATTTTATCAGGGCATTGCCTCAGTCTTTTCCTTAGGGATGCTTAAATTTATGGCAATTAACTTGGGTTTTTGTTTATACATGTAAATCCACGAGATCCTGCCAGTATTCTGGAGGGACTTCTATGGGTGAATTTTTAATAACCTTTGATATATACGTGAATCGGGACAAGGAGCACGACGAAAAACCAAACATTTAAATTTTTATTAAAATTATAATCTGTAGTTATTAAAATGTATAAGTACCTATATATAATCAACTAATTGTTATTATATTAAAAAATAGGAAGTGACTCGGCTGCCGGCGCCGGCTGCCGTCATGGATGCCGGCGCCGGCAGCCATCATGGATGCCGGCGCCGGCAGCCGAGCTCTTTGCCGGGGAAGTGGCTCCGATGCCGGCGCCGGCAGCAATCATGGATGCCGGCAGCATTAGAAAATTTAGTGTCAAAATAAGATGAGAATCAAAATACCTTAATTCAATCAAAAAATGTTAATTTATTATAATGTAAACTTTAACGAAACTTAAATCTTCCTACAAAAATATAACAATTGTTATTATTCTGCGAATTTAAGGGTAGAAATAAGAAAAATAAACCCATATAATATACCTTCAATAAGAGTGTTCAATTTGTCTGATATCAATTTGATTGGAATTCTTGCCTTCTATGGATTTTTTGAGGTGGAAATAACTAGCAGAGCCTGTAACTCTGGGTCTCTGTTTTGTTATAAAATTGAAATAAGCTTTGGATGAAGTATGATTGTGATTTCGTTCAATCCCCAGGATGCATAGAAATTGTTTACACTCACTTACTTTTAAGAAAATGCTAGCCTGGCAGCCTTGCTTATACGTGGAACACTTCCTTGTTGACTTTTCATTCTTTCTCTTGAATGGTCTTCCACCTTTAACACAGGCTAACCGCATGTAATAGTATTTCTGCTACCACGCAACCAAAACTCATTATTTGTGGCTTACTTGTATTCCACCAAAACACAATTAAAATTTTCATATGAAGAAAATTTATCACACACTCATATTTTATAGTTTTTACGCAAAATTAAAACAACACAATGTTTACATATCATTTAAAATACGTAACTATAATTATTTTAGGTTAGAACTGCCGGCATTTCGTTTTGGCCGTATCTGAACCGGCGCCGGCATCCGAGAAATTGTACTCGGGTGCCGGCGCCGGTATCCTTGCATCAACATTTTGGGAACCGGCGCCGGGTGCGAAATCACTTCCTAAAAAATATCCATTCAATATTTAAAAAAATATATTATGGTAACGATTTTCATTAGGTAAACAGGGCGCTATTTTTAAATTAGATGAGGCATAAGAGGGCATTTAACAAATTTGTAGTATGAGTTCATTCATGGACAAAAAATCACAAATCTTATTTACAATCTAATTTTAAGTGCTAGTCCCTCAAGAAAGTCCATTCAGTACATCGTCACTTTCGAGTGCATGTAGCCGATCGGAGGCATCTCTATCCACGAAGGGTAAGTTAGTTTAAATAATTTACTCCCGTACAATTTTAACCAATTGCCGAGATATAATTAAAATTTGGCCGAAAAAATTATAGACATACACACCACTGCAATAGCTCTTACTAAGGTGAAGAGGGCGGGGCAATAAGGGACCTAAGCCTTATTTAGAAGATTTTCAGTAAATGATGTTTAATGTTTTTATTCAAATCGTGAAATAATGTTTAAACATTAAATTTTTTAAATTCTATTTCTTTAGTAGTGTAACTTGACGCTATTTTCCCACAAGAAAGGACAAATAATCGTATAAATACTTAAAATAAACTTTATTTAAAGAAAAAATGTGCGTTAAGACCTTTTTCTTACAAGCAACTGAAATAGAATATTTGAAACAATAACGGTTTCTTAAACGAGTTCAATTATATATAAAAGTTAAACAAAATTTTCTGTTTGTATGTCCATTTCTAAAACTTCTTCTTCATCTATATTTTCCGGCTGTCTATCTTGTTCTTTATTTTGATCAACCATATCCCCAATAATGTCAATATAACACTGTTGTTGATTAATGGGCGAAATTTAATGCAAACGCCTTTTTAAATCCTGAAGTTTATTTTCATTTAGTTCGACAGGTTTATTTTTTGTTTTTAAATTGTTTAAATATCATCAATCAATGAAAGAGCTATCTAATAATATAGCCTAATATATTGTAATGTAAGGTAGTCAAAGTACATACAGTTAAGGTTAAGAAAGACTTCCAAAAACTAAATTAACATAAAAGTTAGAAAACATTGAGAATCAATTTCCGAATCTACACTGTCACAACGTAATAAAAATAAAAATTCATACATTAGAAAATGCATAAAAATGGTAGTAGATAAGAGATACAAAAATAAAATACATAGGTATTATTAAAGTAGAAAGGACAAATAAAAGCACAAACAGTTAATAGAAATAGTTGCAATTAATTAAAAATATTCATTTTATATAAATAATGACAAGACCTACAATTGAAAACAAATCAACATATACGCAAGAAATTGCTTTTACAGCTTGAAGGCTCAATCAGAGGGGCCCGAGTACTAGAGGACAATAAAAAGTAAATGTCTGTCTAGCGATCAGCTGACATATATTCATTTACCTAAATAAAACGCACTAGCCAATAGAAAACATCCATTTTTATGTTTAAAATTTTAACCACACAATCCCCACAGTTGAGGAGGTAATCCATTATAGAGTCTCACGCAATTGTAGAAAGGTGAGTACCTACTCAACAGAAGGTGTTCTGTGATGAGTAATCTCGAGTAAGTCCTGTCCTCGAGAGCTTATAGATCCAAGCCTTAAGCTGATCCATTGTGATTGACTAGAACAAACAAATGTTAATATACCCTCTCGTCTGAAGATTTCCCTACAGCTCTCCTGAAAGTTCCTAAAGACTAAAGATTAATCTTAAAAGACTTCTCTGATTAATAAAGATGAGGTTACAACACCGATATTTCCCCAAAGCATAGTGTTAAAAGACACATGGTTGTAAGCCAGAGAATAGTAAACAGACAAAAGCCCCTCCCCATCAAGGGTGGTTTTTCGGTTGAGTTTTGCAAAATATGCGGAGTTTAACTTACCCCAAACGTGGTCTAGGTATGTGACCACAGAACGATAATTGAGATTCAGTGTATGCCGAGAAATTTTACGTTCGTTGACAGGCTTATGTTAAACATTTTTTTAAATCACTTCCGATAGATGACTTGCGATTGTACATACTCCTATATACCGTTTTATGAGCATTCAATATTAACCCATTTCTCTTGAACTTGAACTACGCCTCCATATCCTTGTAGACAGACGATGCCTTCCTGTAGAGAATAATCATGTCCTCAGCAGTAACCATAGTAGTTGTATCACCTGCATACATCGTTACATACCCAGATTTTACATATATCGGCAAATCATAAACGCTAGAATATAAACAACAGTGGACCCAATAAAGAGCCCTGAGGGACATCAAGCTCCACCTGCCTTGTTACATACTGAGAACCATCATACCTCACAAACATCTTCCTGTTAGTCATATGTGACTCAATCCAGTTTAATACTGTACTCCGAATACCCAAATTATAGAGTTTTTGCACTAATAGTTTCTTATTTATGGTATCAAAAGCCACAGAAAGATCAAAGAAAATCGCAAAAACCAGTTTTCCCTCGTCTATGCTGCAAAAAATATGATTCAGGGCGTGGTATGATGCGGTCTCTATAGATTTGTTCGAAGTAAGTTTCGAACCTTAAACTTGTCAACAAAATTAATTATTCGGTCGTAGACAATTTTTTTGATTTGATTGATATTTGTCGGTAATTTTCCATATTTTAAATATTTTGTTTTTCTTATGTACTGGAACAATGTTAGCAACCTTAATATTTTTCTGGAATATTCCCCTACTTAGGCTGCAATTTATTAGCATAGTGAGAGATTTGAGGATATATTATTTGGTATTTTTTCTTATTTTTATATTAAGACCATCGAATCCAGAGAATTTTTTTTATGAAGACGATTTATTAAAATCATAAACATAAAATTATAATAAAAAATGTTCACTCGCTCCCAGACTATCAGAACTCTAGCCTGTACTTCAACCCACATAAAATCTTTGAATACAGATGAAAAAACTTATGCTATGAATGTGTAGACAATAGAGATTATAAATTTAGGAGCTTAGCGGGAATCTCTTTGAAAGCAGATAAACCTCTGTGAAAAAATATATTTAGTATTACATGAGAGTAGGTTTAATAATTTATTATTTTACATACATAGAAGAGGCAATGAACTAAGTCAAGGATAATAGTAACGGAGCCGTCAAGACATCGTGAGAAAATAGCGATGCTTGGGTTTGCAGACGACATAGCTGTCACAGCTGAAAGAGAGAAAAAAGAACATCCTAACCCAAATACAATTTACCATTACAAAATTATTTAGCAAACTACGTCCTTCCAATTTTAACTAATCGCAAGCGACAGTTTTGTTTGACAGCTCCTGCCAACAATTTATTCAATTTCTTACCTGTGGCAAAATTTGCCAAGCAATAAAATTGTCAACGGAAATTAGAGAAAAGTAATAATACTTCTTATGTATGTTTTGCTCATTCTCAAATATCACTCGTGCAGCTAATTTTTCCAGTGACCATTCCACTCATACAACTTTTTTTAACAACCAATCAACATACAACAACAGCATTAATATTTTGCCTGTAGTTCATCGAGAAAATTATGAAAGGTAGAATTTTGCCGGCTTTTTAAGCCAATGAGTGCTACTCTCAAAGGAACCCTATTTTAAACCGGCTATTTCACTCATTTTTTTTATCTTCTGACAGCCCACGAAGACCGAAGTCTAAGTACTATGTACCGTGGGTGTACTGGGGAAATGACTCACACATCCAGAGCTGGAAACATCCGTTGGGATTTCACCAGCCCTTTTTAAGAGGATGTGGGGGGTGGTACCACCTCGGTCGAGGAAGAATTCCTCTACCACCATCCGACAACAATCACAAAATATCCATGGTCGAAGCGGGCTTCGAACCCGCGCCTCCCGGTTGCAAAGCTGGCGCAATACCAACTCGGCCACCGGAGACCTGTATTTTACCCAGAAAATTTACATAACAAGGATCTGTTTCAATAAATGGAAAAACATCTACCTTGCAGATTTTTCTCCTTTACTTCAACCAATCATATTACAAATTCGAACAACCTACATGGTTTTTCAGCGGCAAAATTTTTTATCTTAACAAAAGTTATTATACCTAACTGTGAATTAAAAAAAAGTCCTACTGCTATGTCAACAAATCAACAATCATTGTCACTTTAATCTGTCAGCGTAAAGTTTCTTGTAAATAAATAACTCTGTTTACCTAAAAGTGTTCCGAGATAAAATTTTGTAGACAAATGTTTTCTTTTGTATTATTTAAGTTCGTTGCTTTTAGGAAATTTCGCTCATGATATTTTATTAAAAATCGCTGGATTGACGTATCGTGGCTCTGTTAAAAATATAATTCTCGAAATTGCCAAGCAAGAAAATTCTATAACAATGGAAACATTTTTTGGTCAAAATTTTCTCTCTGAATATCTGACTAACTATATCTGACTAAATTTGGTTACCATAGTTTTAATTGTTGTCAAAAAAATATTAGTCCAGAAGCTAGTAGATGTAATGTTCTTGTCAATCGATCGGTGTATAAAATTTCACGTTTTGGTCAAGATTCTTTGGAAAAAATAGAAGAAGCTGTCCAAGTGATCGATTCGGATTACCTTGTAGATCAATTAAAATATCCAGAGCCTTATCACAACCAGTAGCTATTTTTGGTCTGCCGGACCTGTGCTTGTCTGTCACACTTCCCGTTTCGTTGAATTTCCTTGTCACCAGTTTGCTAACACATGACATGATGGGTTATTGCAGGCCGGTTAGGATAGGTCTGCATGAACAACTTACATACTTCCAATTGTGTTCTCCTGCGATCACCATATTCAGTCATCATTAAAATCTCAATTTTTTGTGTTTTAGTTAACGCTACCACCCTAATTTCTAGTTTTTAAATGCTTACGAATGAAGATGTGATAACTGTCTATTTATCATCTGACAATACCTAGCTGATTCCAGAGGTGTTTCCATTTTCGAAAAATTAATGAATAATTTATTTTTTACATAAATCTATTATTATAAACCCTATATCATTAAGTGTAACTTTTAAGGGACCATTTGAATTTTCAAAAATATACAGGACTCTACTTAAAATAAAAAAATTAGTATTCCCCCTGACTAACCCTGTATAGGGGCAGAAACAGTTTATCGTTCCAAGGTATGTCGTTTTTAACTATGTATATAGACGTGCCAATTTTCAATTTTAATTTTCATATTCAGTAGTTTTTGAAATATTTACAATATTCCAGACTTTTTTACACCCTATATAGATAATACAACAAAACAACCAAACAAAAATAGTAAAAATTATGCGACAATAAAAAAATTTAACCCCTCGAATTGGGAAATTAAAGATGTATTCGTTTTATTTCGGTAACGTATATTTTTTGCTCAGGTTTCAAATTAATGTTACTGAAGAAAATAAATAATAATTTTTAATTTGTCATTGAATCCTTACCGACACATATTTTTTACTGATATAATTAAACTTTTTCCGATATTAACCACAAAAGCAATCAGCAGATTTCTTACAGTTTTTTATTTACTTTAGTTTATTGCTTTCTACAAGGTCTCTCAGTTTAATACAAAATGAAGATATATTAAAATGTTACATTATACCGTGATCAGGCGCGGCCCGTGCAATTTTAAAGTTGTATATCCCTGTTGCTACCCATGCCCAAGTTCAGGTTTTTTAGTAGTGAGCCTACTAGGAATCAGTGGCGGTTCCTGGAATTTCAGATTGTCGTATCTCAGTTCAAACACATGGGACCCACACCAAATTATAAAATGTTACTGTTGGGTACTCTACAATCATTTTCGTGAAAAAATATTTAATTTTGAAATTTGCGAAGAAAGTTAATTTTTTGGGCCGCTTCACCTGAGATCCGAGAAAGCTCTGAAGAAAATTTTACTCAGCATATTTTTTCATAAAGTATATCAAATTTTATCGACAAATTCCAAATTTCGTCCAATTTTCCTTAAATAAATGATATTTTAAATTATTTCACATTCGACTCCTTTTAGAGCGGCGGAGTTGGTGCTCGCATTGCAAAGCACTACTTTCGGAACTGAGTATATAAATAACTATGAAGTATCAGCAAAAAATAAATCTTTTTATTAAGATGCAGACATCAAGTGAAAGTAATCAAAACCAAATAAAACACGAATGAACAATGAAAAAATAAACGGTAAAAATGAACTCATAACATTTTGAAGACCTGCTTATCATTTCATACAAAAAAATACGTCGGTTGGGCGGATAATAACAAAAATATTAAGGTTTAAAATTCGACCAGAATTCAAAAAATTCAGTTTTGCATTTGACGCCATCCTAGGAAAAACAACTGAACGTAGTGGGCGATGTGGCGAATCAAATTAAGGATGCGGCAACACTGTCACACGGCCACGCGTCCTTTCAGCAGTTTTAGTACTAACAGAGAATGTTTATATTTTGCGTAATTCTAATTTAGTTTTGTGTTGAAAGTTCTTTCGAAGTGCTTAGTAAATTTAAATACGCGGTGTCCAAAATAAGGAGGACCAGTATGGAGATCACCTTAATAGCCAGAAATACAAGATTGGCTAAATGCGAAAAACGTTGAATAATTAAAGAACTAATGAAAATAATTTGACTTTTCGAGTGATTTTGAAAAAAACTAAATTTTCGAATTTTTAATTTAATTTTTTTTCTGGCGTTAATATGAAAGGTAATAAAACTTAGCAAATATTTTTAAATACGGTCCTGATTTTTTATGTCAAAATTTGAGAAGCCCTTTTTATTCTGAATTCAACAGTGTACCACAGCTTTTGTTATTAAATAAAGAAAATAATGAAGCATATTCAATCTTTTTAATTTCTTATTTTAATTTAGCTTGTAAATAAGAAAAATAATCAATTATTTACTGCTCAGTAATGTTTTAGAATCTATAGTTTTATGAGTTATGACATGCTTGATATGCTGTGATTTGCTATGATATGCTTAGAAAATGACGAAAATCTTTTTGAACACCTCCTGCAAACCAGGCGCGGCCCATGAAATTTTAAAGTTGTATATCTCTGTTGCTACTTATGGGACCCATGCCAAGTTCAGTTTTTTTAATACTGAGTTAGTGAGCCTACTAGGAATGTTTTGGTAAAAAAAAGATATTTTATGATTTTCCAAAAGAAGTTGACTTTTTGAATTGATCCACCTCGAAAAGAAATTAACACGCTTATGTATTTTGTTTATTATTTTTTTAAACAAATTTTACATCATTTTGTCGACAGTTCTTTAAGTCAAGAGAAAAAAATGTATTAGTAGAAAGTTATAGTCATTTCAATTTTTTTTAATTATATTTTAGGTTTAAAAAATTCAAATGACTGTAACTTTCTACTGACACATTTTTTCTCTTAAAATTTAAGAATTGTCGACAAAATAATGTAAAATTTGTTTAGAAAAAATAATAAATAAGATACTTAAGCGTGTTAATTTTTTTCCCTGGTGGATCAATTCAAAAATTCAACTTTTTCGCAAATTACCATTTTTTTTAACAAAACATTCCTAGTAGGCTAACTATTAAAAACCTAAACTTGGCATGGGTCCCATAAGTAGCAACATATAATACAACTTTTAAATATCAGGGGCCCTGCCTGCAAACATAATTTCTAATGATTTGAGATCCGTTTTTTTTATTATCCATGTATGTCCTTTGTTCATTGATTTGTTGTATATTGTTAATAGTAATTATTTGGCTATTAAATTAATGTTTCATACTACTTATAAAATGCAATTCAATACTTTAATGGAATTTAAAAAACTCACTGCTTGCTGTGCCAACCTAACATTTATTAATAATGGTCAAAAAGGCTCAAAACCTAATTAAACCAGAATGTATGGTACACTGCTCTTGGAATATTTTTCAACAGTAATTAATTGAATATTTTTCTTATTTACAAGCCATAATTAAAACCAGAAAGTGAAAATACTGAGTATGCTTTTTTATTTTTCTGAATTAAATTTCAGACGCTGGAACAATGTATGAAATGTTCTAGGAGACAGGTCCGTATCGCAAAAATCTTTTAATCATGGTCAAAAAAAGACTTAACATGTAATATAACCTTAATGTGGGATAAACTGCTGAATTGAGAATAAAAGGGGCTTCTGAAGTTGGACATAAAAAATCAAAGACGAAACGTCGAATAAAAAAAGTGATAACGTAATCTTTAAGTTAATTAAATGTTGCTATAACGTTGTATTAGTCTTGCCCTACCTTCCATATTAACACGAGAAAAAATTGAATTAAAAATTGGAAAATTTAGTTTTCCAAAAAAATTCGAAAATGAAAAATCATCCGAAAAATTTCAACACATCATTTTATTAGCTTTTTAATTACGCGCTCTTTACCAGAGGCCATCTTCCCGTTTTTTAATGAGCTATGCTTGACCGCTATTCTGAGGGTAAATTTGGACAGCTATTTTGAGGGTAAATTTGATCAGAAAAAATTCTAATTTTTTGGCAGAAGCTTTTAAATAGAGCACTTTTGTATTATGAAATAAAAAAAAATCTGGATAAGTCCTTTAAAATATATGTGTTATATGTTTCTATCCCGATCTAAAAAAATCTGCTCCGTTTTTTTTGGTTTCGATTCGCCCTCCAATCCGATTTCTATCGATCTATCCTGCTAAATTTTTGCTTCAGTATTTTTTTACCCTTAACAACATTGTCCGTTATAGATTTCATCCAAACATAGTCTGCAAACTCCTTACTGGAAATGCCCTATGTAATCCACTTGACGTGGTTTCTAATTCTCCCTAAATAAACGCACCGATTCGAAATCCTGTTGTTTTTTGCCCAGGGGGAAAATTGCTTTAAACCGAAACAAATACTCAACAAGCACTTTACCATATTTGTTATTTTAAAAATTTACTAAGCAATCCATTACGGCGGAGCTCAATTATTTGAGTTTCCGCAGAAAACTCAAAATTGCTCTCAAAGAAACACGCAGAAAAATCAGGTTTAGAAGTTTTTTTACATTAATGATGTCAAGATTTATTTATCAAGGGTTAGTGAATAATAGGGGAGGATAGGTAAATAATAAAAAAATTAAATTTCGAAAAGCAAGTTATGAATTTTTTTTTAATCTTATACGAGGGCTGTTCCGTATATTTTTAGTAGAAGGCCATGGGCGAAAACTTTGACCTTATCCTAAAGTCCCTTTTTTGAAAGTAAGTAGGTGTGTTTTTGCACAGTTTAATTAAATACGTACAGATACATATACGTTCGTTTTTGTTTAAAATAATATGAAAGTATCGAGAAGGGCCTTTCGGGCAATGACTTTTATTATACCAAAGATAGTAGCAGCATTTAGCGACAATATTGCTTCGTTGTCCACAGTGAGTGTTTGGTGTCGCGAATAAGGAATATGCATATTATCCAAATAAAATAAACGTGAAATAGATTTTTTTTTTGTATTCGCAACAATGATATACCTTCTGCCACACAGAATGAATTAGAGGACAAAGTAAGGGCAGCTGTTCATAGAATTACACCACGACACGACAGTTAAGAAACGTCATAACAGCAACAATGGAAAAAATACGGTTTTATCAGCAACAAGATGGATGTCACTTTGAACATCTGGAACCCTAAAGATGAATAATTTATGTAGATAGTTATAACAGCATATTCAAAGCCGTCTACTCCGAAATAGAGAACAATTTCGGACTTTGCCCAAAACGTCCCGGCAATGTGCGGTTTACCTAGGCGAACTTAAGTATGACGATGAAACGTGTTACCGGTAAAGTCCGTTTCATCGTCATACTTAAGTTTGCCTAGGTAAACCGCACATTGCCGGGACGTTTTGGGCAAAGTCCGAAATTGTTTTCTATTTCGGAGTAGACGGCTTTGAATATGCTGTTATAACTATTTTAAACGTTAAACGTTTTAATGCCAACTGTAATGGGTTGGACTTGTCCATGCCTTTATATTCCTTTAAGAAAGCGTGTATTAACTTAGTAAGTGGGTAGGAATTTGATGTGTATATTCCGGGGTAGTGTGTGTGTATATATATATATTTTTTTCTTTTTACTTTTATATTTCCCATGATTTGGGCCTGAGTAGTGTTATTCTATTATCCGTCATCTTGTGAAATATTTAATAATACATGTATTGTAAGTTTTCCTTGTTATTGTAAAAATGGAGTTTCCGTTGATAATAAATAAATAAATAAATAAAAAAACTATCTACATATTATTCATCTTTAGGGTTCCAGATGTTCAAAGTGACATCCATCTTGTTGCTGATAAAACCGTACTTTTTCTATTGTTGCTGTTATGACATTTCTTAACTGTCGTGGTGTAATTCTATGACCAGCTGCCCTTACTTTGTCCTCTAATTCATTCTGTGTGGCAGGAGGTATATCATTGTTGCGAATACAAAAAAAATCTATTTCACGTTTATTTTATTTGGATAATATGCATATTCCTTATTCGCGAAACCAAACACTCACTGTGGACAACGAAGCAATATTGTCGCTATATATATATATATATATATATATATATATATATATATATATATATATATATATATATATATATATATATAATATATTGTTGAATTTGTGTTTCAATAAGCTTTCATTTGATACCCTACACGATGCCTTTAAAAAAATGTTTTTCCATGTACCCCCTGAAATTAACCCCCAGGATCGAAATTTAACTTTTTATACTTCACGTCTATAATTGGGCCGTTACACTCTATCTCTGTGCTAAATTTCAAATTTTTACGTCGAATACTTTCAGAGAAAATCACCTGTGACAGATGGACGGACGGATGGATGGACGGACACCGAAGGGATTCCATAAGTGTTCTGTTTCACTTAACACTGAAAATCAAGAACACATTTAAATACAAAATATAGAAAAAGAACGATGCATATTAACAATAACATATATTTCGTATTACCTACAGGAACAGGTATAGAAATAGGAGTGATAGGTCAAATTACTTTTTTTAAGAGTAAATATCCCGGGAAAATGCGTGAATATACCTCTGTTCCTAGGAGACTTGCAAAATTCCTCGAATCGGGATATATCCCTCAAGTTGGCAACACTTAATTATATATATAGCTTAAATTAACTCGAGCAGTCATCCCGTTTTAATTAACTGGAAAAATCGTTTATGTATAAATTGTGAAAAATGAAAATAATTTAAATTAAAATTAATTAAAAAATTAGTGAAACCCTATAAGACCGAAAATTTTTCATTCAGTTTGTTTATCCATTTTTAGAAATTCTTATCGTTACGAAAGCCACAAAGAAAAAAAATTAATTAGAGAAGGGAAAATACATAAATATTTTTATCATAAAATTAAGAATCAGTAATTAATTTATTCTTATAGTTGCCAGCTTTTACTTCTAATTGTCAAATTACGTCGGCTTAAAAGGCCAATTGGGAATTTATCGTTTTTTTAATGGAAATTACTCTTCAGTAACGCGAATAAAAAAATAAGTGACTGAGTGCCAAAATACCTAATATTTAGATTCAATTAATTCGGAAAGTAAAAGAGCTGGAAACATGAAATTGAAAGGTTTATTTATGCTTGAAAGCTCTTTTCCAGAAAATAATTTTGAGACTACAGGGTGTTATGAAATTCACTGCATATGTTAGAATAAGTTACTCCGATTGTAGTCTAGAGACACACTCGATACCTTTTTGGTTTAATCAATCAACTGTAAAACGTTCTCTAACACCCGAAAACCACACGACTGCTGCGACGTTGCCAAAATTTTACTATAAAAATTAATAAACTACGCTGCAGTGGTCCAACAATAACCTATTAATTTATAATTGCCAACAACGCATTATACTTTAAGAAATAACTTACTTAAAATACGATATTACTTCCCTACATATTTAAAATGTATTAATTACAGAATGTATTTTTGCACAAAATATAATTTCTGTATGGGTTCATTTTTTACTATTCTGCACCTGAACATTTTCGAGAAAACTAAATTCAAAACCTAGTTGAAGTTGGCATTTTCCAATCGCGTCCATGGTGCTTTAAAATTTTTAACAATAACATTGAGTATATTAAATATAGATTTAGATCCTTCAAGCAATTTTCAGTCAATTTTTTGACCACCCGAAACAATCTAAATGACTGATTGTTTCGGACGGTCAGAGAACCGTATGGACTGCTTGTTGGAAAATACTTGTAAAAAAATAATGGGCAGAATTGGCAACTTCTTCGGTATCAAATGTTTCTACCGGTGGTTTGCTTGGGTTTGATCCAAAAAAGGGTATGCGGTAATGCGGCCCGAACTAGCTAAGCGCACTACTAACTATGCCCGCAGATTAAAGTTAAATCAAATACTTTAGATTTATTACTTAACCCACTAAATTTTTTTTTGTTTCAGGCATCACCAATAAACCTAAAACATAGTCTACTAATACCTGACAGGTACGCTCCTAATCCACAGTACTCAGCTTGTTGCAGTACCGATGTTCCAGTAATACGGAAGGAGACCCTGAAGTTTCTCAATGAGTTAGGTGAAGGGTGTTTCGGGAAAGTTTTCAAAGGTAAATATTTATAAATCACTCACGTTTTGAAACGGCCGTTTACCGTCCACTTTTTGTTTGAGATAACCCCACAAAAAGAAATTCATGACAGATTTATTATACTTAAAAAATATGTGAAAAATTAAAAGTTAAAATTTTTGAACATAACTTTAGAGATATAATTTTGATGAGAAACCAAACAATTTGTTCCTATGACATTTTTCGAAATTTTAGCAAATAAAACCATTTTTCCTCAAAAATGTAACTTTTGACAGCTAACATGGATCACGTAACTATATTGTCATTTACGGTTCTTGGTCAAGCAAAAATTGATGCCAAAGTCAAATTTGACCTGAATTAAATTTTAAAAAAGTTTCCGACATGGTGCAGACTTTTTGGCCGACATCGGCGACGCCTAGCGCCGCCACTGCTTAGTCACAAGAAATTTTGACATAATAATTTTGCCGTTCCTTTTAAGTTTATTTGCAAGTTTGATCAGGCTTCTTATTAAACCTTAAGAAAATAAAAATTCTTTTATCTGAAAGTTTAAAAATAATTGTTTTTTTTATCTTCTGGCAGCCCACGAAGACCGAAGTCTAAGTACTATGTACCGTGGGTGTACTGGGGGGTCGACTCACACATCCAGAGCTGGAAACATCCGTAAGGATTTCACCAGCCCTTTAAGGGGATGTGTGGGGTGGTACCACCTCGGTCGAGGAAGAATTCCTCTACCACCTTCCAACAACAATCACAAAATATCCATGGTCGAAGCGGGATTCGAACCCGCGCCACCGGATTGCGAAGCTGGCGCCGTACCAACTCGGCCACCGGAGACCCAACTCAACCCAGCAACTGTTACTCAACTTTTATAAATAATGCCTCATGTATATTTTTTAAACTACTAATTGGAGTCCTAAAAATTATTTTTCTGTACGATATTCTAGCTTGGCCATTCTAATTTTTACTTTTTCGTGCTTTGTCAAATAAATATAATTTTAAAAATAAATATTAATGTTTATAAAATTCAACGAAATAAGCTCTTGCCGTTTTTTCTTCAAATTTCGTCAGCTATAAAGCTGTAGCAAAATGAGTTTTTATTATCGAAAATTGACTGTTTCATATATTATGTATGAAAATGCTTATGAGAAATATAATACAATGTAACAGAAAATACGATATTCAGGGACACGTATTTATTTGAGTTTTAGATCGTCATGCTGAGCGAACTTAAAGCGTGTTCCATGCGGTTCTTCAAAATTGGATTTCTTTATTAAAATTCTCTTTCTTGGACCAAATAATAGGAAAAATATATGAATCATCATAGCTTTTATTTACCTGTTCCTTTAAAATTGTGCACGAGCTGATGTATTTATATAGAGTGTTTTAAAAAGCATGCGCCATCGCTTAAAAGGCGATTCTCTGAGAGATTCTCTGCAGATGCTTTGTTTCAAAGGTACAGGGCGTTAAATTAATTTTTTTTTGTTTAGTTTCTTCAAAATATTGTAAAATGGCTTCAGCAAATTTGATGAAATTAAGGTTGTGTAAAGTAATTAAATTAAGCATAATTCTGAATATGAAAAGACTTTGGCAGGTCCTCCAGGGGCGTGCATATGAGAAGAGGGTAAAATAGTTTTTTAATGAAATCATGTACGCCACTGAGTTTTTCACATGTTCGTATTTTAGTCAAATAGAATGTTAAAGTTTTAACAAAACTTACCTATTCATATTTATTTAATTTTTGCTTCGTTTCGGAGATAATCGCAATTTTATTAAGCTATGATAAATATTAAATGCTCACGCATAATTCTTGAACGGAACGGAACAAATTCGATAAAAAAAAATTGTTTTGTAGATGAGTTCTCCCGAATGGTTCCGTTTTAAAGTTTTTTTTTGCTGAAGTGAGTGGAAAGCTAAAAAAACTGCGAAAAACTAAAAATAAACGTTTGAAATCGACAATTTTTGCGTGTGCACTTCGGAATGGCAGCACCAATTTCAATTTTTTTTTTCGTTGTATTTAGCATGACAGTCTGGTGGTCCTGTTGATATTTGACTTTAAAAAATAATAAAGGGGATTGAGTTGGAGGGGTTGGGGACAGGGCTTAGAATTTTTCTCAAAATGATGACTAATATCTCATTCTTGGGGTTGTCTAGCAGCTGTTAAAAAAATTACCAGGGGGGAGGGGAGGATAAAAAGGAGAGACTGGAAAATTGTCCAAAAATGTTAACTAATGTGTCATTTCCAGCGTTATTGAGGCCTGAAAATGTAATTTTGTCCAACAGATGTTAAAAAAATTAGTGGGAGTTGCGCCTGTGATAAAAAGGAGTAACTAGGAATTTCTTCAAAAATGTTAACTAATGAGTCGTTGTACTTGCGATTTAAATATTTAATGTACCGCGCAAGGTTCAACAGTTGAATTTGCACCCATGGACATGCGCCAAACAGTCTAGAAGACAGTACTTATCACGCGTACTAAAAGTGCTTACGGATTAAAAATAAATGAAAATAAAACTAACTTAATTTTAACTGGTCCTAAAACACTAATTACTAAAATAAAAAATAATTCTGATTTCAAAATTGTTCTTAACAATAGTTTTAAGATACCTTCAATCGAATTTGGTAAAAATCTTGGCGTAATTTTTGATCAGCATCTCAATTTTAATGAACATATAAAAAATATAATTAAAAAAGCTTACTAGAAACTAAGAATTTTATATAACTTTTAGGACTACTTAAATACCGATACTAAACTTAGACTGGCTGATTCAATTATTCTAAATGGATTAGATACTGTGATATCATTTATCACAAAAATATCAGTAACGAAGATAAACACAAATTACAAATTCTTCAAAATAACTGTGTTCGTTTTTCAATAGGGCTAAAAAAATATGATCACATATCACCTAGTTTTGACCAACATAATTTAATTAAATTAGAAAAAAGACGCGAAATCCACATATCCTGTTTTATATATAAAATAATTTTAACTCAGAAACCAAGATATTTATTTGAAAAAATTGAATTCAGCAATAATATTCATAATGTTAATACTATAAATCAGAACGCAATAGAAATACCTAAACATCATACTGAAAAATATAAGTCTTCGTTTAAATATACCTCTTCTGTAATTTATAATAATATTCCTTCTAGTCTAAGGGGCTTTCAACAAAAATATAAAAAATTATTTAGTAAGGGTAGGATTGGAAGAATGATTTTTTATAAATCAAAATCCTACCTATTTATTCCAACTAGTATACTACTGTCATTTTTTGGTGTTCTTTTCTACTTTTATCAATTTTATATTTTTAATTGTTTTATTGGCATAAATATACATCTTTATTATTATTATTACGCTTTTTCAAACGGCAGGATTTTTAGGTGAACCTTTTCTCCAATTTTTAATTGCTATACGCTTATTCGCTTACTCGCTAGCGGCCGCATACAAGTCCCCTACGCTATAGGGGATAAAAGAAAATCAGCACGAGGTCGACCTCCCGCAAGCTGGAAGAAGGAAGCCGGTAAGTGCAATTTCAACTGCCGTCAATCTTCATGCATTTTTTCTCGCTTTACGCCACAGTCATTTCCGATGTTGTTGAAGTCAGAAAAGCTAAGTTCATGTAAAGGATGTAAAAAAACTACGAGGGGCGAAAGGAGCGGGTGGAAAATTCTTTACAAATGTTAACTGTCATTTTCAGCGTTACTGAGGTCTGAAAATCCAATATTACATGGACATTTTAAATTTAAAGAGGCGGCGATAAGATGAAGGCGGAGGCAGAATAGGTGAACTAAAAATAAAGAAATATTTTTTTTTCGACCAACTTCACAAAAGAAAAAGCACTCAAAAGTATGAAATAATGTTTTTACGTATGTATACGTGTGGTTAATGGTAAACTTCATTTTGTTCAAAGTTACGTAACTTATACACCGACGTTCTGAACTTTGAAGTCGGCGCAATTTTACAATATAAGGATCCGTAATGATAATTCATAAACATTGATAAGGAGTTGCGCTTACTCTAAAGTTCAGAACTTTTGTGAACAAATTACTACAAGTCGAACGCAATTAGGCTAACCATTTGGCTCACTAATAAATAACTAAAAATATTAGTCTTTATTCATAATTTACTAACGTATTATGTCATACATTAAAATTGCGCCGACTTTAAAGTTCAGAACCTCGGGATACAAGTTACCTAACTTTGAACAAAATGAAGTTTATCATAAACCACAGTATATATGTAAAAATATTATTTCATACTTTTTAGCGCTTTTTCTTTTGTGAAGTTGGTTCATTTTTTTGAAAAAAAGAAATATTAAATTTATTCTGTGTATCCCTTAATCTTTTACTTAGTAACATCTATATAATTCGGTGAGTAATTCATTTTCGTCTTTGTCGCAATATCCAGCAATAAAAATAATTGCTTCCTTTTCTATAGGCTATAAAGTCAAAATAATCAGAACGAACGCCGACAACATTTGATATGGACTTTTTTTCGTAACTCGATTTCCTTCAAAAGCGTTATTACTCTTTACTTACCGGGCTAAATGAAAGCGAATGTGTATTATGTTTAAAAAGATATGAAAAGCGAAAAAGAAAAAAAAAAGAATTCTTATATCAAACATTGTAGGAATTTTTAAAATATTTTTCGGCTCACTATTTTTATACAGCAGTATCCAGAAACGGGATATGTTTATTAAAAAAAAACATTTCTGCTATGTTTAAGCTAAAATTTATTATGATCGTAATAGTATGACCAAATAAAAAATTAAAAACACATTTCTGCGAGCGTGAACTTTGGTGTACAATACTTAAAATTAAACAATTGGGCTTACCATTATGTTCGGATTGCTCCGTAATAAATAAGCAAAATATTATTTCTTTTTAGTGTTTGTATCCCCCCCCCCCCACCGCTTTAACATTTTATAAAATCTGTTATTCAAAACTAGATCCCTGACCTCAATAACCCCGAAAATATTAGTTAACATTTTTAGGAAAAATTTACATCCATACAATCCATTTTATCCTCTCTCACCCCCGGCTCCCTCCTTAACAGTTTTTAACATACGCTAAGTAGCATTAGATTCTCTGACCTGAACATTCTCGGAACAATTACGAACCTGTCTAGTTTGATCCTCTCCCACCCCCTCCCCTTTATTATTTTTTTAAAGTTAGAACCATAGAACTACCGGACAATAATTCTAAACATAACAGAGGAAGAATTATTGAAATTGGTGTCGCTTTTACGATTGTTTTTTATTTTTTAATATTTTTTGTAACTCTAACGAGTAGCAAGTGGAAATTGGAGAGCCGCCCTATTTGCCCAGATAGTAATTGTTATTTGTTTTACGGCTGTTTTTTTACAATAATATGATTCTTTTTTTTTATTATTAATAAAGACCATAATAGATGGATTAAAAGTACCACCATAAATATTCAATTTATATAGAGGCTCCACAAAAATAATCAGGTTTAATTAGATTATATGCATCTATGTATTTTGTGTACGATTGATTCTGTTTAGCGACATTCACAATTTTGAAAAGTATGACATACCCAGCAAGTTTTTGTAATGTTGGTAAAAACGCATAACATACATTTTAAATTGCCTATTGATACGATTCGATTTCAAGCAACCGTCATAGATATTTAATTTATGTACACTGCCGTGTTAAAGACAAGAGTCGTATCTGCGTTTTTATGGATTTTCATATTTTCGGGGCTATCGCATCACGTCAAGGTTATCCATCTATTTATTAGATAAAAATGCCGTATACCTTTCATAGACGGTCAAAAACTTAAATTATTCATTTTGTCGTATGTGCAATTATTGCTGTTGTGTTAATCACAATTGTACAAGCTACATCATATTAAGTCTGTGTCGTATCTGCAGTTTATATACGGCATATTATAGGTACTTAACAGGATGCAGATACGACATGTTGACTTAACAGTAAAGTAGTCAGTAATTTGCCTGTTTCAGCAAATCTTCCAGAAGTTGACGAATAAAGTGTCTAAATCACAAAGAAGAATTTCAAGTTTAATTAGATTATATGCATCTATGTATTTTGTGTAAGATTGATTCTGTTTAATGACATTCACAATTTTGAAAAGTATAACATACCTTTGGCTAGTTTTTCTAATGTTGGTAAAAAAGCACAACATACATTTTAAATTGCCCATTGGTACAATTTGAATTCAAGCTACGACCATAAATATTTCATTTATGTACAGTGCCGTGTTAAAGATAGGAGTCGTATCTGCGTTTTTATGGATTTTCATATTTTCGGGGTTATCACATCACGTCTATTTATTAGATAAAAATACCGTATGCCTTTCATAAACGGTAAAAAACTTAAATCATTCATTTTGTCGTATGTGCAATTATTGCTGTTGTGTTAAGCAAAATTGTACAAGCCACATCATGTTAAGTCTGTATGTCGTATCTGCAGTTTAAATACGGCATAATGTAGGTACTTAACAGGATGCAGATACGACATGTTCACTTAACAGTAAAGTAGTAAATAATTTGCCTGTTTCAGCAAATCCTCTAGAAGTTGACGAATAAATTGTCAAAATCACAGTTTAATTAATAAGATTTATTAGGGCATATTTTCATGTAGTTCTTTAATTAGAAATTTTATTTTAGTTACGATGCAGTAATATTACCTTCTGGGTATGAGATGAACAATGTTCATATATGTACATATTGGATATCTTACATTTTTAAATGCTTATTTACAACCAATTTGTTGTTTAATTTATGCTGTATACGACTATTAAATAGTGATAGGCGATATTTTATTTATTGTGCATGTTAGCATGTTAAGCAAAATTGTCGTTACTTACAAAAACATTATTTAAAGCCCAAATAAGGAAAAGAAGAATATACATTTAAATTGTATACAAAAAATATATGTACTTTTGATAATAATTTTCACTTTGAGAATAGATATACACAGAATGGCATAATGACAAACAGTTTTTCTTCATTTCATCAAAGATTATACATATGCAGATATCCTTAACACGGCAGTACAGAATACAAAAAAAATATTACCGGACAATTAGCGTAAACATAACAAAGGAAAAATTATTAAAATCAGTGCCGCCTTTCCGTACACCCGCAAAAATCGTTGATTTTTACGACTTTTTTTTAGTTTGTAATAACTTATACAATTTATAGAACCGGTAGTGAAAATCAATTTCTCTGATGTCAAAATCATAACAGAGAAAGCAAATTATTCCAGAGGTGAATAATTTTTGAAAAAATTCCCTAGGGGGTTTTTGTTATAAATCGAATAAAAATCAAGAATTTAAGAAATTTAACTTGTTTATTTATTACAAAGTTGATCCACAGATTTATAGCATTTGTTTGCAATATAATTTACAATAAGGAATGTGCACATATTTTTTCATTGCATTCATTGCGTCAATCATTTAAACACAAAAACATATTTTGAAGAAAATTACTAGGATAATTTAGCTGCAAAAAATGTTTACTTTTCGGTATAATTTATTTCGATTTAAAAAGCAGCCGTTTATCCTTAGTGAAAAATGACAGGAGATCCTCAAAAATATACAAGTTAACGTAAAGCTTAACCCAAAGTCGAACAGGTTTGATTTTCTCGGAAACAGTCAGAGGGAGAGAAACCGAATTTTTTGGGTTGATAGAGGAATAGTTGAACTAGCTTCGGTAAAAAATTCAGTTACACAGGATGTTTCGTTTCGGAGCTATTAAATGTCAAGGTCGAAATTTCCGCGATTTCCGTTGAAATCGGGTACAGGTCGCAAATGTGAATTAAATCAATGTAAATTTTTGGAGGTTGTAGGGGACCCGGAGCTTCAGAACTCTACTGAAACTGGTGAGGATCAAAAAATACCAAGTAATTCTTTTGAATTTTTTTCTGTCGAAAAATGTCATTTCCGGACCCCTGTTTGGTACCTAATAACTCGAAAACAAAACGTCAGATCGAAAAACGGATTCATAAGTGAAACTTTAAAATCTCAAATACTTTTTTGCAATACATTTGCCTAAACCTAAAAATACTGGAAAATGGAAAGATTTGGAAAAAACTGGAAATTTAGATTTTTTACCCAAATATTTCACGGTTTTTAATTTTTTGTGGGGTCAAAATGGTTCAAATTAAAATCCCATATACGTCATCGGAAAGAACTCGTCAAAGTATGTGTTATCCATATTTTTTAGTTTCTTGATTCTCTATAGGAAGGGAGCAATCGCCGATTAAACTTCGATTTTTTTTAACTTTTTTTGTCCTCGACATCGGTACATTTGAATAACTCTGTATTTTTTTCCTATCTATTTTTTCCCCAATTTTTCAACACTATCTTATTAAGGGATAATCACACTGTAAAATTAATACTTAATGGGCGATCCAGGAGCGTATTTTAGGGGTAAAAATGGGATTTTCTGGATTTTTTTCCGACAAATCCTATTTTTAACCGACATTATTCCGCACTATTTACTTTATGTAGTGATTCTTTTTGGTTTTATTTTAACCGTTAATTATCTAAGAATACCTCCCACTAATTTAAATCGCTTATTTTTTCGTTGAAGTATAAATCAATAGGTTTATTTGCATCGGGGACATCTAAAATTTGAAAATTTTTGAATTTTCGAAGATTGCCATGAAAATAAAGAATTGCAGTTTATTTACTCGAAATTATTGAGATGATATGTCAAATTTTCCTGGTTCCTGGACCGATTTCGGCTTGAAGTATACATGAATAAGATTTTAGGAACATTCTACTTTAACTGCAGGGATATTTCATTGGATGAGTTACGCATTAAATGCCATTTTTATTGAGTTTTAGATGACTGTACAACACTGGAATTCGCCATCTACTCACGATGAGTCATAACTTATGACTCATAAGTTCAGTTTTGACGACACAGCCAATGATCTTTACAAGTTTCGAAATTCGCTCGAAAATTTGCAGTTTTAAATCCGTTTTTCTTTGTTAATAAAGACCAAAATAAATGGATATCACCAACCGCCATAAACATTTAATTTATGTAGAGAATTAAAAAAAAACATATTTCAGATTTATTTGGGTTAGATGCATATTCCCTATTACAGTGTTCTTAGGCACATTGGGCAAAAGGTGATTTTTAAACCAAGCTTCAAAAAGTTCTGCTATGGTGTCGTAATGGTAGTCCAATGATTCTTTAATTTTTTTTGAGAGGACAACCACAAACAATTTGTTAAAATTAATACCAGGTATATTACCCACAATGTAAATTTATACTGGTTGTCGACGTCCAACCCAACCCAACCCAACCCTGCAGTATTGGATTAGAAATGGAGTTCTTATTCGCCACTGAATTTTCAATATAACTCTCATCGACTGCTGTAGATTTCCATCCTCTATTTCGCTTAATCATGGATGTGTCGGCTCCAGGCGTCTGCCAAGAAACTTGCCTTTTTGTGCCATTATGCAGTGTCCAGTGTATCGTTTAGAGTTCGGTAATTTTAAATAGTTTGCAATTGCATTTGGCATCTTTTCCATCGTATGTTTACCCACCGGCTGAACGCTACATTTTCCGGCTTTGTAATATACACATGTATAAAAAAGTGTCGGTGATTAGTTTGCTTTGGCTCAGGTTTGCTCAGGCGTTGGCCGTAGCGCTGCATATTGTTTCTAATTAAAATCAAGCATATTTATATTTGAACAATGAATGATGTCTACTTGTCAGGGGTACATATAAATACGTAAAATTGATAAATAAATAGATTAATAAAAGAGCTAAAGAACGGAAAATCGCCTGGTCCAGGGAACATACCTCCAGTCCTTATAAAATATGGTACGGAAAAACTCTTCGGTATGATAATTTATTAAGGGTCATCCTGTTCCCAATGAGTGGAAAATAGCTTATGTATAAAAAAGGAGATAAGCAAGACTGTTCCAACTACAGGGGCATATCTGTAACAAGCACCTTTAGTAGACCCTACGGAAGGGTCTTGCGAGACTTTATAGGGCAGGAATATGGACTTTATGAAGAAGAGGAGCAGTGTGGCTTTTGATCAGGTAGAGGGTCTACAGATAACATATTCTGTTTAAAACAAATAATAGAAAAATATCTAAATGCCGACAGAGAAGTTCACCGATCGGTTATTAACCTGCAAAAGGCGTATGATAATGTTCCAGTTAAGAAACTCTGGGAAGTATTGCAGGAGACTTACATCAACCATACCTTAGTTAAAGCCGTCAAAAACCTATATCAAGGCTCACCATCGAGAGCTAAATATAAAAATAAACTGCCACAAAAAGTTCCAGTCACAAAGGGATTACGTCAGGGATGCTGTACGCCGGCTCTATTTAAAATATATGTAGCCACAGCACTAGCCGCATCTAGCTAGGGAACACCGTTTTATATACATTGCAGATGACCACGTAATAATTGCAAACGACAAAGATGATCTGTCTTACATGGTCCGAAAATTGCAACAGGAATATCAAAAATGGGGACTTCTGTTGAACACAGATAAACCCAAATACCTACCTATTGGAACCGATGCATCAGTGATAGAGCTGGAAGACAATAGAATTATAGAATCCTGCCGTGAATATAACTAGCTGGGGGTGATATTTGACCATACTGGAACGGATGACAAGGAAATTAGAGCTCAAATTAACCAACCTAAGAAAACGATCGGCAGCCTTAACAGCGTTTTCTGGAATAAACAACTGGGAAAAAATCGGAAATACATGATATATAACACAATGATAAAAAGCGGTCTTCTCTATGGATCGGAAACGTGGCGACTTACAGAAGACAAGAAAAGGAGAGGAAACGCTGTGGAACTGGACGTATTCAGAATATTCCTGGGGATATCTCGCCTAGATAGAAAAACAAATGAGGAAGCATAACGAAGTATGAGCATAGATGAATCATTAACAGAAGAAGTGGAGAGGAAACAATTAATTTGGTATGGACATGTGCGCAGGATCAACAACTCTAGACTTCCCGAAAAAAACAATGAAATGGACACCTCCCTTCAGAAGAAAACGGGGGAGGCCAAGGAAAACATTGGCAGAGGTTGTCAGAAAGGCTATAAGTGCCAGAAACCAAAGAGATGAGCAGGATGACGACCGAAAGCAGTAGATACTGGGCATCGGACAACGTCGAAAGACGTTTTAAATCGATCTTATATATAATTACCTCTACACTTTTCTTTACATTTTCCGACATTTCCTGAAAATTTTCAGGTTTTCCTATGGTGCAGTACAAAGCTTTTTAAGGTTTCAAAATGTTAGTCCTATTTTAAGAAAAGAAATATATTAACAGCACAACAGGCGTTAACAACAGAATATAACCAATGGTATCCTTTTATGTTTCTGAAGTGTATAGTTTAAAAGAAAGCAAATTTAAACATTTTACAGATATCAGTGCTCAATAAAGGGTGTTATTTAAGTATTTATTCTTTAGCAGGAGGTTAAAAGTAAAAAGATGTCTTTTTTTAGAACACATCCTAGATTTGATCATTTGGGATTTATGTGAGTACACGAAGGTCTAAGGAAATTTCAAAAAAAAAAATTGTACAATAAGGAATATGCTTGTATTTTCTTTATTGCAAAAATCATTTTAAGAATTTTCTGCAGTGGCCGAATTGGCACGGCGCCAGCTTTGCAACCGAGAGGTGCGGGTTCGAATCCCGCTTCGACCATGGATATTTTGTGATTGTTAATTATTGGAAGGTGATAGAGGATTTCTTCCTCGACCGAGGTGGTACCACCCCACAGATCCTCCTAAAGGGGTGGTGAAGTCCCCACGGATGTTTCCAGCTCTAGATGTGTGAGTCGGATTTCCCCAGTACACCCACGGGGCATAGTACTTAGACTTCGGTCTTCGTGGGCTATCAGAACATAAAAAAATGCTTGTATTTCTTTTAGTGCATAAATCCTTTTAAGAAATTATTACACACTCACAACAAGAACTCCTGATGCTAAATTGTTTACGTAAAAAATAAAAATCAGAGGTCCCAACACGCTACCCTGTGGTTTTGTTGTTTAGTCCATAACGTGTAATTTACCGTTGTAATTCGTTGTAAATGTATAATTTTACGTAATTGCTTGGACATTTTGAATTGTGTGTTGATAGAAGTTTGCCCTACGTATGATAATTGTGTGCTAAGACCTCTAAGACCTGTAAGTACCCACACTAAACAATTTTATAACTTTGAAGTTTTAAATTTGTAACTTTGATTTGTGTTTTCAAAATTTTTTAATTTTTTGATTTTTGTATTTTGACACTTCTTCCCTGGGTACCTTGCAGAACGACCTGATGATGACCTACTCAGGCCGAAACGCTTAGGCTCTAGTAAATAAACTCATTTTATAAGAAGGAAGATAGGACTTTAATTGTTCACCCTTTTATAATTAACCATGTCCGTTCTGGATGGCAGTTACGACTTTATTTGTAAATATTCCTATACATAGGTATCAGGAAAGGTCACTATCGTCTAATTTGTGTAAGCATAAATTTGACTCTGCGTTTATTTTTGTTCAAGGACAGTACTAAGGGGGGGGGGGGGGAAACTACCTCCTTAGAACCTGGGCTTCCCATGGCATGGTACAGACCGCGGACAAAGCAGTCTGTAAATATTTTAGTTGGTTAACTAAAATTACCCCCCCCCCCCAGAATTTTAGTTCAGAACCGCCCTTGTTTTTGTTACAATAAAAGTAAGTATTTGTATCGAAAAAGACAAATAAGAGTCCATCCATCATACAAGCATCTACTTTATTTAAATTATATGTATTTCCTATGATAATATATTTTCTTCCGGTCAGAGAAATCCAAATCAAAACGGAAACAATACCTATTTCTACTTTTCTGTCATATTTCAAAAGACATTAAATAAAAAAAATCGCAATGATCTGTAAAAGAAGCCTCTTAAATTGCACACGTTTTTTCATTTTCTTTTTGATATTTTCTATATGAATTTAAATTATTATGCTTGTCTCCCAAATTGAATTCAAAGAAAATAAGGAAAATCCTACGCTGGCTGCCACCTACAGCAAAATATTCAAAATTTTCTCTCCGTATTTGCGTTCTTTTGCCTAACGTACCTCTGCTACTGAGTAAATCAAAAAGAAAACTTTGGTATTATTAAAATATATTTTACGTTTAAATATTCAAAGGTATTTAAATTTAGAAAACAAATTATTTGAGGTGTAGTATAGAAGGTAATTAATAAAATCGAATAACCCCTTTCTGCAGCATGCTTCTTGGCTTTTATAAATAAATAAAAGTTAGTTATTTTCTGATTGGCGTTTAGGTATGGAGATGAACCGCCAACTGCCACCTGGAATAAAACTGATTCATAATTTTCGCTTTGTATTTATGTTCTTTCGCTGTACCTTTCAAATTGAGTAAATAAAAACAAAACTTTGCCACAGATTACTCCTACCAGATGCGAATCTCTTAATAACTTTCCTATACCAGGATTCCGCGGTCTTGGCGCTACGGACAGAGCGGCCCGGTCGCTTCGAGCGTCGAAGCCGTGAATGGAATTTTCCACGCGTTTGGTAGGTTTTAATTCAGAGACATTATGGATTATATTTTAAAATATTAAAACATGATATTGTGTGGCATTTTATATAAAATTATATTATTAACAAATACAAAAACGTATCTCGTTTATTAAAATTACACTACAACCTAGTACAACAACAATTTAAACCATAAAATCAACGCAACAAAACTGATGTAATAACATTAGCCTGCTCTCTATTCCACCGAGACGCTCGCACACGCTAACAGCGAGGAATTCACCGTTCGGCGACCATCGGCGACAGACTAAATAATAAGGAGCATCGCCGCCTTATAATTTCTCGAAATTGAGCCACCGTCGAAAGCGTAAGATTCGCATCTGGTCCTAATCTGTGACTTTGATGTTAATAAAATACATTTTATATTTAAATATCAAAAGTTATTTACATTTACAAAACAAATTAATTGAGGCTTAATTCAAAGGGTAATTAATGCGGCATTTTCCCCGTGGCGTTCATGTTTCAGTTCAGTGCAATTTTTTGCTTTATTTTTCTTTCATATGAATATTGTGACAATATTAAAAGTAGATTTAGGTATTTTTTAAAGTATTAATATAAATTTCAAGATATTTTATGATTTATTTTAGGAAAATAATATGTAAAAAGAATATTGAAGTCCTAGTGACAGAAAAAAATATCACGTTAGATATTTTAACATACCGTAGAAGTGGGTGGCTTGAGACGATTTTAAAATTCAATTAATCGTGGCTAGAAAACGATCAAGTTTTTATTAATTTTTAATATACCTACCATACTTAGGGCTATCAATTATGAAGCAGTCCTGTACAAAAAAACTCAACACATTTCATGAAAAAAAAGCTGTCCCAAGTCACCCGTCGATTTGTAACAGTTGGGACACATTTTTAATTTACATGTTTTACCTCAAGTAATGCTTCTTTAAGGTGGCTTGGGACACAGGAGTGCTTTAAAAACATTTAATTGAATATATAGCTCGAAAAGGAAAACAAAATTGTATATTTTTGTAGGTAGGTAGTAATTTATTGACAACAAACAAATAAAATTGTGATTCTAAGTATTTTTCAACCTATTACAAAGCAAAAATAAACTCAGCTAAATAGACAAACAAATAAATAAACGAAATAATATTAATTAGTAATACATTTTTTCACTGCAAGTTCGCTGAATAACATTTCTCCTCTCCTTAGCCTTTGTGGAGGTGCAGTATTGCCACAAACTCGTGCGGTTCGATATCTCCTTCATCCAAAACTGTTGGGAAGAGATATGCATTTTTTATTTTTGAATTTTGTTTCAGATACGAACATCGATATTAACTGTCCTAATACTGTTCGACTATTCTAAAGCATTTGACACTTTAAGACATGAGGTGTTAACGGCAATTCTCTACCATATTGGTTTATCGGACTCAGCCCAGGGTATGATATCTAGCTTTTTGACGGAGGGGTCGCAGGTTGTGAGTTACAGGGATAAACAATCTGCATTTTTGGGAGTTACCACCGGCGTACCCCAAGGATCTATTATCTCGCCGCTTCTGTTCTGTATTTATACTGCTAGGTTCCCTAATGTTTTTAACTCCTGTAAACAGCACTACTATGCTGACGATGTCCAACTTTATCTATCTTTCTACCCTGACGAATGTCCACAGGCTATATCAGCTATTAATTTTGACTTAAACTGTTTATCTGAATTTTCTGTTAATCATTCCCTTAAATTAAATCCACAAAAAATGAATGCAATTATATTTGGGAGGAAGAATGACAGAGTGCATTTTACGGACACATTATAGCCAGCAGATAAAAATAAACAACAATAACATTACCTTTAAAAATATTGTCAAAAACTTGGGCCTTTACATGGACCAAGATTTGAGGTCATCTTATCATGTGTCACAGTCACTGAAAAAAACACATATAAATTTAAAACTAATATTTCAAAACCCACACTTCCTTCAAAAGGAACTTAGGGCTATGCTATGCGAATGTCTTGTCCTCTTACATCTAAATTACTGCGACACCGTCTACGGCCCATATCTCACCTCTGTGGATGTCAATCGGATACAGAAGCTACAGAATTCATGCCTGAGATTAATTTACGGAATAAGAAAATTTGAATACATTAGTCACAAACTACAGGAAGTCGGTTGCTTGAGTATGCAGCAAGGGCGCCAGTTACACTCCGCCTGTCAATCTTATTCTATAATTTGCCAAAAAAAAACTCCCCCGTACCTATACAATAAAATCAGATTTCGATGTGATGTCCACAATATAAATGTTCGGTTCAAGGGTAAACTTACCATACCATCTCACTCAATGGAGATATTTAAACGCTCATTCTCCTATAACGTTGCTAAATACTTGAATGATTATAATATCGACTATATAAACCGAACACTGTCAAAAAGAAAATTTAGGGCCATGGTCTTGGAAAGCGTCTCGGGTGACGGAACCTGAACCCCCCTCTTCCCCTTTTTTTTATGTGGGTATGCCTATCTCCCTTGGAATATTAGGTCTTAGCAATAAATTAATTAAATATTTTTTTTTCTCTCTCCGATTTCTTATATGATTCTTCTGTGCCGCCTCTGTGTAATTATTTACTTTAGTTTAAACTTAACATCAGGCTTACTTTCTTTATGTACTAGCTCGTATTTTTTATTATAAACTTGTGAGAAAATATCTATTTTGTTACATTAAGTACTCCGCGGGTTAGTTGAACAGACGCCCCGGGCATTTGCAATGTCTGAGGCGAACTTATTATTATTATTATTATTATTATAATTATTATTATTATTATTATTATTATTTTTTTTTTTTTTTTTTTTTGTCGGGTGGAAACCTTTTATAGGTAGCGAGTACTTGTTCTACCTTTCCTCGGGTATGTGGGAGTCCGGCAAGCCGTATACGCACTAAAACCACCCCAGAGCTTCTCTTGCACTTCACGGAACCATCATATGTGACATCTCCGTCGTGAAGGCAACATTTTATCCTTTCTTCGTCGCTTTACTGTCGTAGTCCTTCCCTGTTTGTATTGTTCTGTCTTCCTCCTTCCCTGATGTGCTTGTGTCTTTCTTCCTGTTCCTTAGTTTCAAGTATTGTTTTAATCATTCCATATACGTTGTTCCAATTTTCTTTAGATCTTATCATAGTGTCTATTAGTTTCTCTCTTTCCCATTCTTACTTTATTGACAATTTCATCTACTTTCTCCACATATTCCTCCATACCTATATTAGGTGAGATGTAACAGCAGTACAAATCCCACTTTCCTAAGTTAATGCATACATATCCTTTCCCTATGTTCACTCTTGTTACCGTTACCCTTTTGTTTATGAATAATATTCCTACATCCACCCTTTCATCCTTTATCCATTCGCTCCCGTTGGTTATTGTCCTATTTGGCTCACTGACGATAATTAAGTCCACTTCCTCTTTTTTCGCTGTGGATTATTATTATTATTATTATTATTATTATTATTATTATTATTATTATTATTATTATTATTATTATTATTATTATTATTATTATTATTATTATTATTATTATTATTATTATTATTATTATTATTATTATTATTATTATTATTATTATTATTATTATTATTATTATTATTATTATTATTATTATTATTATTATTATTATTATTATTATTATTATTATTATTATTATATGGATCCTTCCCAATAATTTGTCCTATAAATAGTTTGCTCCGTCCTTTGACTGAATTGAGCTGAACTACTACGAAGTCATCTGTTTCTAGATCGCTGTAGCTTGTTTCAACGAATTCAAATGTCTCTTCTAATAATTCTCCCTCTCATTTCCAGAATTTTCTGATTCCTAATTTTTCGTGTTTTTGCCTCCGACGGATTTTCTTCTTCGTTGAGAAAAATTAGAGGGTCGTCACAGTCACTGCCAGAGAGATCATATTATATGGTCCTTCTTTTACGATTTTGTATATTTTCAGTCTCTATTTGTTTCTTTTTTCCTCTTCTGCTTTTTTAACATGCTCAAAAGACACGCTTTGCCCTGCTGCCACATCCAATTTCTTCTTTCTCTTAATTCCCGTAGAAGAACTACTGGCGGATTCATCTTTAATGTTGCCAAACCGACTAACTTGAAGTAAATCCTTCAACGACTCAAAGATAGATTTTTCAGCGGTATTGTCAATTGTATGTCGATCTTGCTTTGGTATTTTACTTAAGACAGCGTCACGATAAGGGGGAATCAATTCTGTAGCTTTGAATCCTGCTTTAATATTTTCCGGCTGGTTTGCGCTAACTTTTTCAAGGCTCTGACGTAATAAACTGGGAAACATGCGTTTCCTCAAAAAACCGCGATTTCTTTTCTTCCAGATTTTAAAAATTTTTCGCCAGGCACCTTTGATCGAGCGAAAACAGCTCACTTCAAGGGATTGGGTCAGGTGCGCACTATTGGGTGGCAGAAGGAATAATCGAATTTCATTATTCTGACATTCTTTTAAAGCTTTAATAGAAATATGGCTCGCAAGGTTATCGCCCAATAGTATTTTAGGTTCATTCAGTTTTTTAAGATGGGGTAAAGCTATTGTAAAAAAAAAATCCTCAAACAATGCCATATCGAACCACCCCAATTTACTGCGATTGTTGCGAGTATTTGGTGGCCCTCTTTCAGTCCAGGTCCGCTTTATAGACAATTTACGGAGGCAAGGTTTGGCCAGAACCGCTTATACAAAACATTACTGAAGTGTTGGTTTTCGAAAAGTCCATTACTCATTCGACAAGCTTGGATTTTTTTCTGATCACCACTTTATAACGCTCAGGGTTATCTACCAAGCCACTTTCATCATAATTTAGAATATTTTCGGGTGGAACATCCTTTAGAGAGGTGGACAAATTGTCGAAATATTCATTTAACATTTCTATAGATAGATAGATTTCTATAGATATTTTCCGACAAACGTATGCTCAAATCGTTGTGCCTTGCGATAAACCCAAAATACCAAGAATCACCTGACCTTGCCTCATGAGATAGCCATGTACCAAATCTTTAATGTCTTCCTTTTCTAATGGAAATCCGCATTCACTTACGGTTATTATCGCTTGCACAAGTATGTTTTCTTCTGCTTCAGTGAGGCTTGCTTGACCTCCCGGAGACTTTATGTTTTTTTTGTTAACATTCTTTTTAAACATTTTTGGGAAATAACGCCTAAAAATTGCTGTCCCCGACCCTTATCACCAAAAGAATAGCTCAGAAAAATCTGAAAAAAATTATGAATAATGAGAATTAGGCCCAGATTGCGCCAAAATTATCAGAATTGAAAAAATCTTGCGCTATTGTTAGAAACAATTTAATTGTTTATTTCCTTATAACTGCTAGACCATTGGTTTTAGAGAAAAAGTTTTTGAACAAAAAATATTTCTCACGATATACGGCCCCCCTGGGTACCACAACAGTTTAATACAGTCATTGTTTTGTTACAGGGGAGCTTCTTAGGGCGCCGGACCAGAAACCAGAGGTGGTGGCAATTAAAGTGCTAAAAGAGTCAGCCAGCAAGGAGGCGGAAGAAGATTTCTTCAGAGAGGTGGAAATAATGAGTGCTTTTCAACATCCTAACATATTGTCATTTATTGGAGTTGTTTTGCGAGGTAATTCGATATTTTCTGAAAGAAAATGCAGAATTCAAAATATTCGTACGTCCTATACGTTTTCGAGCTGTAAGATTTCCTATAGAAATCTCAGGCCTTCTCCAGTATTTAAGGTATATTGTCGATGTCAGAATGTGACTTTTATAGACTTTAATACTAGGTCTTGCAAGGATTTCCTTAGAATATCCAGCCTACATACAATATTCTAATTCCATACTGTGTATATTTCTGTGGCAATTTGAGCAGTGATATTGCTTAATGTATATAAAATAAAATAATATTAAAAATGTAAAAAAGCCCAGTCAGTAATACTTTAAAAGGTCAATAAAGATAAAATGATACAATGTACCGGAAAAGAAAGTTAACGTAATTTTATATTTCTGTAACAAAATCAAAGATACGGATTCGTTTTTATTTTTTGCTAACTTCGAAGTTAGGAAATCCTTTTTAATTTTTTGCTTACCTACTTCAAAGATGTAAACCAGGTAAATTTTAATTTCTTATTTAAACTTTGATTCAAAAAATGATTGACTTATTTTTTAATATCTACATACACCTGAGATCTTTCTCGGCTACCTAGGTTATAATTATCAGTCACTTTTAAATAAGATATTGTAATATAAACGAATTACTATGCTTTTCTATGCCATCAGGCCCGGATTTACGGGGGGGGGGGGGGGGGCGCAAAAGGGGACACGTGCCCCGGGCGGTAAGTTGATAATTTTTTTTATTTTTTTATCTAAGACATCCCACGTAGACTTCAAGCCTAAGTACTAACGTACCGTGGGTGTCTGAAGAGAAGGGAAATGTAGTCTATTGACTACATTCAATACATGTACGGTTGATGGTCATAAAATTTTATTTCTGTACCTATATATATTTTTATATATAAAGATTAAAGCAAAAACATATGAGAGGTACTATATAGAATGAATTAGATCTTGATATTTTAAACTTAATCTTAATTGATTAAAGATTTCTAAAGAACAATTAAAATTAAAAATGGCGCAACAAAGTAAAGCAACATTCTAAATATTTTTGTGCAAGGTTTATTGGAAAATATTAATTTGTCTAAAGAATTTTGGTAGATTTGTTGTGTTTAATTCTATACGAGTTGATCATTTAAATAGAATTACACGAGGGAGGAGTGGTTAATAAAGGGCAATGGGTTAGATGGCAATTTGTTTTACCAAACTACAGTTTCTCGAAAATAAATTTACCTTATAATGAAAGAGGAAATGAAGTAAACATATGAAAATTGGCACGACAGAAAAATCAGATAGACACACAAATAAAAAAAATTTCATTACTACCCTGAGAATTTGCATCTAAAATCTCCGAAAATTCAAGCAATTTATATCTACTACATCTGGCAGCCCTATATTTTTCGATTAAGTGCAACGACTTTCCTGATGGGTGTATACAAAATCAGCTTTCGCACTTGCTTACACATTTGCCGGTTTACATCTTGACCAGTTCTTGCTCCAACAACCTGCACATTAACCTACTGATAAAAATTAGAAATTTTATTTTTCTTAGCCATTTTTACAAAATTTTAACTAAAGAAGCATCTTTGTTTTCAGAAGGCACATCGTGCGGTACCATCAGTCCAATGATGGTCTTCGAATATATGGAACACGGAGATCTGGCCGAAGTTCTCCGAGCGCAACGCCGGTTGTCTCCGAGCACATCACTAGACAACCAAAGCGACCGATCACTGCCACCTCTTTTGGAACCAGACGATATACTGAGCATTGCGCTGCAAATCGCTTGTGGTATGGAGTACTTGGCTGCCCAGAGATTCGTCCATAGAGATTTGGCATGTAGAAATTGTCTAGTTGCTGATGGACCAACTGTGAAGATTGCCGATTTTGGCATGAGTAGGGATGTGTATACTTGTGATTATTACAAGGTAAGTCTTATATTGAAATGGGTATTTGTTTAAGGATGGGACTGAAGCCGATTATTCGGCAAAATCTTCGACTTTATTGTTGACTATTCAGTTTTAATTAAATGTGCAACAAATAATGAAATTATTCAATTGCTTTTGTTGAAATAATAATGCAGAAGCAACGGTTTTATAGAATAAAAATTAGAAAAAGAAGTACGTAAAATTGAGAATAAGTTCTCCAAACCACCTGAAAATTCCTTATACAATAAGGATTTGAACAAATCATGGTAAAACAACTATTCTCCGGGCTATATGCCCCTCCGAGCGCTGGATTACATACCAGCCTAACAGTGTTAGTCAAAATACGGCAAATTATGGTATGCAATCCAGCGCTCGGAGGGGCATCTAGCCCGGAGAATAGCTGTTTTACCATGATTTGTTCAAATCCTTATTGTATAAGGAATTTTCAGGTGGTTTGGAGAACTTATTCTCAATTTTACGTATTTATATGTACCCCTGACTAGTAGACTTCATTCATTATAGAAAAAGAAGTGTTTATTTTTCTTTAAATAGTGGAGCCGATGGACAAGAGGGGACGACACAGCATTGCCAGACGTCCAGATTTTTGCGGGACATCCCGAAAATAAAATAAAATTGTCCGGTTGGAACATGACATGTCCCGATTTTATCTCATCAAATGGTCAGGACAGAATTAATAAATTTATTGGTTAGAAAAAGCATCATTAAAATCTGAATAGTCAAATAACAGATGTTCTGTCAATCTAATAAAATCAGAATTGATGGTGAAATTTAATTATTTTACACTGTAGTGATTTCTACAAGTTCTTAAAAGAATGCAAGGATATTATTGGAAAAATAAAATCATGTACAAAGTATAAGCAGAAACTACTTAAATACTATAAACCCACATTTTGATTTTTTTTGTTTTGATACATTATCACAGATGTATGCACATGTTATTATAGACGAACTGCGGTTTAAATTTAATTTCGTTTTCGACTAATTTAAGAAACGCTATAATCCCAGCACAAACTAAATAAAACTCAGCAAGATATTAATTAACAACGAATCGACGAAAGTCATTTTAGACAGCAAAAAAAACTACATTATTACTTAAAACTAACTTCTAAAGGAAAGGTAATATTAATAACGAAACGATATGCAACCCATACACACGCATGCTTGTATTGTTGCATATGCAGTATGGCACTTAAATAGCCAACGACCAGACAGGAATAAAAGTATTTCAAACAATTAAATATTTCAACGCTAATCGCCGGAAGTATTGTTTCATTTTAATGCGAATTGCAAAATTGGCGAATTTCACATTAAAATTTGAATCTGATAAGCGTTAACAATTATGTAGAACAAAACAAAATTTCGTCGATGTAGAACAATATTCGCGATTTGTTCTACATACATGTTATCTCGCTCTTGCTTCTCCGTCCCCCGTCTCTTTTTTCTTGTTTCAATAATTATTTTTAAACTGTGATCCTATATTAGCGGCGTTCGGTAATTCAACCTTTTTTATCGTTTTGCTTGGATTTTTTAACAGTTACGTGTTGAACTATTTACAACAATAATAAGCCATGTGCCTATCAAAAATTCCGAAACAAACGATAAAAAAGATTGAATTCCTGAACGCCGCTATTATTTCGACACAACTTTTTTCCCATCCCTTATGCAACAGTAATTAATTATTGTTAGTTTTTTTTGGATTGCTTATTCTTTGTCACGTCAGGGATAAAAGTATTTCAAACAATTAAATATGCCAAATAACGTATTTAAGCGGACCGCAAGTGATCCGTTGTTTAATAAATAAATAACTTTTTAGTTTTCAGTGCTGACAGTAAAAAAATACCGTGGATTCTTTCAAGCATTCTATTTTAACTATTTAGTGGACCGTTTTTTACACTAATGGCTATACCTACTGTTTCGTTAGTGTTGTATAAGTTTAACCTAAAACCTAACAAACCTATTATATTGTTTTTGGCAAAATCTTTCTACAGGAAATGTATTTTACAGAGCTTTTACTCTGACAGTAACAAAAATATTAGTTTTCGTTTCTAATAGTACAGACGATGATAAAAAAGCGTGGAACCTTTGTGTTTTACTTTTGTTAGTTTTAATTATGAATCGAGTGCTGTTTTTTTGCTTTAATGGCTGTACTGTGTTGTTAGTGTGTATTAACGTAAAATATTTTCGAAAGAAGTGTATTTAAAGGGACTTTACTTTAAAGGTAACAAAAACATTATTTCTTATGAGTTGTAGCATAGAAAGAATTATTGATAAAACTGGCAACCGATTCGTACGGCGATTACTAGCTTTTTTTAGCGGAAAGCGCCATTTATAAATATTTTTCCCAATTAGAATTCATACCAGGATCCACCTTAACACCTTGGTGTAATTAAAGTTATTGATTATATATTTACAGTCAACTTCGGATATAACGACCCCCGCATATAACGAACCACCGGTTATTACGAACAAAAATTATGGTCCGGCCAAAACGCCATAAGAATGTATGTATTTTTTGTTCGTTTATAACGAACCCGGCTATAACGAACTATCGGCTATAGCGAACCCTATTTTGATTAGTTTTTGCTTGTGGAAGTTCGGTTATAACGAACTGTCGAAATTTCACGTACGTATCACTTCCATATTCGTAAAGTAACGGCCGAGAATTGCAACCATAGAGAAGCGACAAAGACAATACAAGATTTCACAGGGCATGTGCGACGATAATGTGGACTTCTGTCTATACCGCATCATTAGTGTGACGAAATATCTTTCTCCGTTCAATATTGTGGATACGTGTCTGCCCAAGGTCAGCAAAACTGGTTACCCTAAATATCAAAGGCACCGACACGTTTTGTCGCTTCTCTATGGTTGGTATTCTCCATGGATCTATTATAATATGGATTCGATATCCATATACTGTGAGCGTATCGAACGTGAAGCCTTATATAATATAAATATTTTGTTGTTTGTTATTCTCTTGAGAGAGCAGTTTACGAACTACGAACATAGACAAGACTACGAATTACTACGTAATTGAATCAAGAATGGTAGTAGAAAGAGATAAAATAGCATTGGAGTGTTGGAGCTCAGAAGTGTTGTTGTCTGCTGGGTGCTTAGGAAAAACGTCTGGGAACGCTCGGTTACACGTACGTCTTTGTCTAATGAACTAGAAAAGAAAAAGTGCGACGTATAGATTTATATAGATTTATAAATGACTCAGAGCGACTTTAAATAATCGCCTTTAGAAATAACCTAACATAACATAACCTATAAATAATAAAACCTTTTTAACTTAAATTTATTACTATTTAGCAGAAAAATAAAATATTTTGGGGCTTTTATTACTTTTAGTAAATCTTGTGATGCTTCTAACGTATTTTTGTACAAAAATACAAGGTAAAATAAGATGTGGCCAATGTTTACAAATTGTGTTTACAGTGTCGTTTAGAATGGTTTGTTTTGGCTTCAAAGAATGTGAACTCATCCCGTATCCAGTCCTAATAAATCCATGGTATTCTCGGATAACGGGTCGAGTAGCGACCTGTCAGGCGCCATTTCAATTTGTAGTTTAATTTCGGCAATAGGCGAGGGAATATTGTTCTAGCATGGAGCAGAGCGCGCCAAAATTCAGCAAGCGAAAAAGCAGAAAAAATTGACATAATTACAAAACTGCAAAATGGGGTTGTAAATGCCTAAATCTGTAGGGAGTTACAAAAGTCAAAGACTATTAATATTCGTAAATTTTAATAATAATAATTTTGACAACAAGAGTGTTGATTGAGTCTGGTGATTACTTACAAATTAAAATTGAAAAACATGTACTAGAAAAAAGAAAAAATTTAAAATTACTGATTTTGTATAAATTATACAAATATGTATGTTTAATAAGTGCATAATTTAAAAATACTATTATGTATTGATTATAATAAACGACTCATAAAAAGTACCATACAGTAATAATGTTGGCTGGATGCCGGACAGGCAAGAGGCCATAGGAATCCTCGAACAGAACCATACAGTACATAGTACATATTTCTTTTATTCTCTGCACTTCGGATATAACGAACGCCCTGCTATAACGAACTGTTTAAAGATCCCCTTGGTGGTTCGTTATATCCGAAGTTGAGGTATATATATATATATATATATATATATATATATATATATATATATATATATATATATATATATATAGAGTAAACTAGTAAATATTGGGGTATGCAGTAAATGAAAGTGTACTCTTTAAAGGTTAGTCCGAGCTTTCGGCAATCTTTATTTTCATCATCAGGGAATCTACAATTAATAATTAAATGGGAGTGTGTTACAATACAAGAGTTTAAAGTAACTTACAACTTTGTTGAGGTTGGTCATCAAGATATTAATTGTAGCTTTGAACATTGTCAAAGTAAAAAGCCGAAATTCGGGTCCAAAATATTAGCACATGTGCTCATATTATAGCAGCCAAACATTTTTGGAGCAACACTGGGTGAACTAGTTGGCGCGAGCCACTACATCATACCCATCCTTTCCGAACGTTTTGGATATAAAGTCTCTCTTTGATTCTGGTCAAAATGTGGTCTGTTCTTCAGCCACCCTGGGTGTAAGCCTGCCTAGATGAAAGGCAAGGGCCCAGAAATCGCGATAGCAGGAGGTCACCCAGACCAGAATCAAAGAAAATAATCTTCATTGTTTTTATGTTTCATTTTATGGCCTTCTTGCTGCACTAGCGTTAATCTTTGCATTTACATTATATATATATATATATATATATATATATATATATATATATATATATATATATATATATATATATATATAATATATTAAATAAATAAACTGAAAAAACATGCAAGAACTTTTGTTATTTATCATAATGAAAAACGGCTAACTCCGTAAAATACGTATACATTTGTTACTTTCTAAACATGAAGACCTGCTATCTCCAAAATTTGCCTAATAAAAGTAAAATAATGTAAAAAAGGACTTTTTTCATTTTTCAGTAAGTGTGATTATTGCCTATCAATAATATAACGCAAAATTTTCATTTATAACAAGTATGTATATATATATATATATATATATATATATATATATATATATATATATATATATATATATATATATATATATATTAATATATATATATGTATATATATATATTAAGTTATTAATAAAACAAATGTATCAAAAATAATTATATAAGTATTGTTAAACAGCCGAAACTGGCGTAATATATTTCAACACCAGTTTAACAGAAAACATACAAATTTTGAAAAGGTCTTATATAAAATAGTTACGAAATACGAATATCCTGTAATTAATGTTCTGCTTGTCCGGCAAACATCCCATTCACTACCCATTGAAATAGGGTATTTCCTAATTAAATCCGTTCCTATTTGCGTAAAGAATATTTACAACGTAAAATTGCTGTAAACTTATTACAAACATTGCGTTTTAATCTAACACGTTACAAGTACTAAAAGACTGGGCTAGCAATTATGCTAGGTTGCAAGAGGCTAAACAGTGGGTTTTTCATTTAAAGTAGACCATATATTTACATGTTAAATTTTTAACCCCTTGTTCCCCGCTGTTCTAATGGAAGAATAGAGATAAAACTTGACATGAATAAATTTCAGAGTCTTAAGGTTATGATTTTCCAAATATGCCCAAAAATCCATGAAAATGCATTTAAAATTGTGACAGTCGTACGTAGGGTTTCATGGATGGAGAAATCTTTGTCGTGGTTAATCCGGGAGTACATCCGTTCGTTTCTATTTGAAACTTGCAGACGTTTGACCAAAATCTCATTTGGCATCGTCTTGTGCTTACTCGCTGGTCGTAGAAAGTAAACTGAGGGTCCTTTTCTCAAAAGGCGCTCCGCCGATAATTTTAATTTCTTCGAGAAAATAACCTAGAAATATTATAGATTCCAAATCTGGAAGTAACTTTCAAGTGCAAGAAACTTTGGTTTAACGTCACTTAAAGGTGACCGTGTTATATGTAAAAAAATGTGCGTTTCCCAGACGCGCCTTGTCCATAAGATCATTTGGTCAATAATTTAGTTTCAATGATGCACCTAATAATTTATTTTGTAACACCAAAAATAATTCTAATCTTTCTCTTTCTTTCTCTTTCAAAAAGTGCAAGTTCCGTGAGAAAACTCTTCAATAAAGAATCTAGGCATTAGGCAAGCTTACTCTGGGCGTGGCCGTATTTTAAATTGATTTTATAGGTTTGTATGGAAATAGAAAACTATATAAATGCATTTAAACGAAGAGAAACAAACATAAGCGCTTTAGGAAGTTAAAAAGAGACAAATATATGACGAAATTGTCGCCGGCCCACGAATAATATCGCTTTCGGATCGCGCATACTTTGCAACTCTTTTCCCAGTTGTTTGCCATTTTAAGTTATATATTTCTCAAATCTAATACTGTAACATAGGGTTAAACTCTAACATAAGGTTGAAAATTTACCATATAAAACCCCATGATTCGCTTTGATTCGCTTTACAAAAAAATGTACTGTATATAAACATTACCTAGGGCCATATTACTTACACAAAAAACATTTATGAATTTCAGAATATTTTTGTGATGATTTAAAATTTTACAATTCAACAATTCAAATACTTAAGTTATCTAAATATTTGGAGTATTCTATGTTTTCAGTGGCAGATCCATGGGGAAGGGGCCAGGTCCCCCCAAATTATGCGGCAAATGTGAATTTATAATATGAACGTGAATAGTAATATGGAATTTTAATTTTTCATTTAGCCCCCTCCCCCAAATCTGGATCCACTACTGTATCTTTTCATCGAAATTGAAGAAATATCCGACTGGCACTAATATAATAATAACATACATAACATTATGTATGTCTCAATAATACAAATTAAAATAAAGGAAAGAAAATAAGTCATTAGCTAAAATAGTATCAATTTATTTCGTAACTCCACAACGAAGGTTCTGTAAACGGTACACTTTTATTAATATTATTGTTTTATACATTTCATAATTTTTTAAAAATTTAATATGTTATGACTCGCTTTTACCTTTAATATAGTTACAACTAAATAACATATGACATGCACTTTGTGGTAGTAGCTTGAGGTGTTAATATCTTCATGTTATTAATCTATTTCATTTTTGGAATTGAAAATACATCACTTCTTTTTTGTTCAAAAAATACATTCGGTGAATATGAAATTAGCATTTCAACGCTATGGTTTTCCTTTTAATTTAAACCTATAATATATAAAGTACAAAAAATGGACATATTGTGTCGTCAGGATATGGAAATATAATTCTCTCTGCAGCAAAAATACTTTTATAGGATGAATTTAAATTTGGAGATTAGTAAATGGAATGAACAGAATTAAGAATTTCATAATTTACAGTAATATAATATCCATTTTATAAAAAAATATATCCATTTCAATTTGGATTGTAAAATACCTTTTTAACCCGAAGTGCGGAACTTCCAAATACTTTCACTCTTTTTCTAAATAAATTTCGTACGCGCTGTAACATTTCAGGTGTCACTAATAAGCTGGCAGAGTGGATTCGTTCTTTCAGATCATCTAAAGTTGTAGATGCCGTCACCATCACTTTGTCCTTTATAAAACCTCACAGGGAAAAGTCAAGGGGGTCAAACCTGGTCAACTGGCCGGCCAGGTCCCCGGCAATCGTATGTTTTAAAAATATATGAAAAAAAAAATATTTAAAAAATCGGAATGAAGATTATTTTTAATTCAAAATAATCTATAGTTTTTTTTTTTTTTGAAAAAATTCGTACATTGACTGATGAAAAATTACGATTGGAGCGATTACTTTAACCATCGTACAAAAAATATATAATATTATACTACTATTTACCTTGTTACAGATTGGTGGATCAAGACTGTTACCAGTTCGATGGATGTCCCCAGAAAGCGTCGTGTATGGCCGTTTTACACTAGAATCTGATATATGGTCATATGGCGTAATATTGTGGGAAATCTACAGTTTTGGAAAACAGCCTTATTATGGTCATAGCAACGAAGAAGTAAGTTGTATTAGTAATTTCCTTATTTATTACCATGACTGGCATAATAATATGCATATAAACTGAAGTATATTTTTTTTTAATTTTTATTAGGAAATAAAAAAAATTCTTGTACAAATTTTCATACAAGTTTCGAATCTTGTAACATGTTATAAAAATAAAATTGCTATTATGGCTGGTGTAAACTTAAGTGCTAATAAATTTTCTTGTTTGCTATTCGAATGTTAAACGAGTAAAAACTTAAGGGCAAATTCCTAGCCTGTTGATTCGATTTAAAATGACAGCTTGTCTCGGTACTTACCTTTGATGGAAGTTGCGAATCGTAAATTAGAGTTAAGCTTAGGAGACCGTGATTCTGGATTGCATAATTTGTTATTTCGTGATTCTCATTGTCTCGGTCTCGCGTAGTACATACGAGGAGGTTATGATTTTGAAAAAAATCAGTCCTAACTTTAACATTTACTTTTTACTTTGAGCTGCAGCATGAAACCGCTTGTTGTAGGTTACCTGTCAAAGCTGACATTTTCGTTCAGATTCACTTAAAAGGTTTAAGATTTAGTACAGGTTTAAATTAAGATCTTCTAGTTAATCAGTTTGGTTTTGACGTGTTGCTAGAATAAATTTAGTTTTATAAATGAATGGATGAAACTTAATAAAATGAAAATAAACGTTAGTAAAACAAAATGTATGGTACTGGGATGTCAAAATGTATGTACTTATTTTAATAATAATGCCTATGTTTAAAATAAATAATGAAGAAATTAGAAAAGTTAATAAATAATTTAAATATTCAGAGTAATAATAGACTCAAATCTTAAGTTTGTTGATCATGTAGGTTATATTAAATGTAAAAAAATATCTGAACAAATTGGAATTTTGAATATAGTTAGTGTTTATATTAGTGTAAATTCAAGGAAGTTAGTATTTAACTCTATTATACTTTCTTATTTTATTTTTTGCAGCCCTATTTTATATATTATATCTAGGCAAGCTGAAAAAACCGATTACAAATTCTTTAATTCATCATATTTATCAAAATTTTTATAAACGTTCAGGTGAAACAAAAACACAAGGGGAAATCAGAATTTTATTTTAGATCAAAAAAATTTCAACACAAAATTCAATTTTATTTAAACGTTTAATAGAATCTAACAGCTTGAATAAATAATGTTTGTAAAAACTATGGTTAAATCAAACTTAAAAATAGATTAAAAATTTAAATTTTACTAAACATAAATAGAATAAATTAAAAATATATAATGGATTATTTAATATTATAGTTTTTTAATTAAGTTATGGTGTCCTTTTCTTCACAAATTTGTGGAAAAAACTCAGAAACAAATTCATGGTACAAAACTTAGTTGTCTTATTCTTGCACTTGTCAGTCAAAAACTGTTGGTTGTCAAATTAAAGCTGTCTGATTTTGCTGTCGCGTACTTTTTTATGCCGTATATTATACCTTACAAATTCTCCGTGCATCAATATATCACTGACGAATAGGTGGCGTATGCCCAGCTGCCGATTTTTTTAAACATTTTCATAAACATTTTCGAAGCTGTCAAAATTTGACACCCCTATTTAAAAAATAGTCTGTAGTAATATGTTGCGGGCATAATATGAACTTGTCGATCATTTTGCCTGAAAGTTTGTTGCCTTAAAAACGGCTTGAATCTATTTTTAATGTAATTTGACAAAAAGTGACCGACACGAAGTTGGGGGCATTTTTTCAGTCATATAGCAATAAAAATGATTGAAAGCTGTTTCTTTAAGGCAACAAATCTAAATGCTAAATTTCTACATATTTCATATTCCCGAAACATATGGACTATTTCCCATAACAACAAAAGTGCAAAAAAATAGTATTGAAAAAATACATATTATATATTGAAAGCACAATTATTATATCTAATTACCTATATATTCTGGCTCGTAGATGGCGCTACCTCGATAACAGAATTTATCTTATTTTCCTGAGTTTGTATTTCTTGAGCATTGTTTACATTTACACCTCTTATTTTCTTGATAATTTTTTTTGTGATGTTCTTCGTCAAGTTGCAAGTAGGGTCTAATGGAGCTTGTTGGTAAGTGTCCCGAAATTTTTATAAGTTCTTCTTCTTGTACCCCATTTTTTGCTAGCTCTGAGAACGCTGAAGCACGTAGGCAATGGTTGGTAATTTTATTTTCAATGTGCAGACCGACCATTTTTGAAGTGTTTGTGGTCCATTTTCCAAAAATATTTTTTCCAGTGGGGGTGTTTTTGTACCAATTTTTACTTATTGGCCAATTGAAGTTCGGAGTAAGGAAAAACCTGTCGCATTCTATAAAATGATTTCGTTTTTTCATATATTTATTAAACATTCTAGCTCAGTGGCGGTTTCTGGAATTTCAGATTGTCGTATCTCAGTTCCAACGCATGGGACCCACACCAAATTATAAAATGTTACTGTTACAATCATTTGCGTGACAAAATATATAATTTTGAAATCTGCGCAAAAAAAGGTAGTTTTTTGGGCCGCATCACCTGATATCTGAGAAAGCTCTGAAGAAAATTTTATTTAGCATATTTTTTCATAACGTTTATCAAATTTTATCGAGAAATTCCAAATTTCGTGAAAATTTTCTAATTTTCCTTAAAGAAATGACATTCTAAATTATTTTTTAGACAAAATATTTTAGGGTAAAAATTTTAAAAACTAATTACCTAATTTCAAGATATTAGAGGTAATTCAATGAAATTTGCATTCTATCGATAAAATCTGATAAAATTTATGAAAAAAGCTTGGGAGTACAATTTTCTTCAGAACTTTCTCAGATCTCAGGTGAAGCGGCCCAAAAAATTTAATTTTTTTCGCAAATTTTTTAATTTAATATTTTTTTACGAAAATGTATCCAATAGTAACATCCTGTAATTTGGTGTGGGTCCCATGCTTAGGAACTGAGATACTACTCATCAAAATTTCAGGGGTCGCCACTAGTCTAGTTAGACAGACATTTGTATTTTTTGAACTAGCCACTTGAAATCGGTGCATTTTTTGTGTTCGCCTTAAGCGGTTTTTGCAAAAATTGGGCTATATTTGATTCTAATAGGTTATTTACCAAAATTATCACAGTCTCTTTCAAAATAATTAATACTTAATGCATATTACAGCTTCACCACCCCTCCAGGCTAGCTCCTATGAAAGCATATAAATTTTTTTTTATCAAACCCTTTGGCGTTTCTTCATCGCGCCAATTAACCCGCTTTAGAAAATCATTATAAGGTATAATTTCTTGCCTCTGTGGCCGCTTTAAAGACGATATCTTCGAAGGGATTAATTTTCCTACCATATTCGTTAAAATATTAGCATTTTAAGAGTAGTGTTCCACAAATTGATTTACCTTTATCTCCGTGTATTCCTCTCCATTCATTTTCCGCATGTTGTAAACCCTGTCTTTCAAAATTCTTGTTAAATTTTCTTTTGAAGTGGCAGCGTTGACATAGTATATTTCATTACCAGTCCGGAAAAAAGGATTTTTCTGTGCGCGCTTGACAAATTCTCGTGTGAGGCGCAGCCGAACACGGGAAGTCAAGCAAGCACGGAAAATCCATTTCTGGACGTGTAATGAACGATATTTTTTATTATACTTCTTTGAAAACGATAACATAAAACAAAATATAACATAAAAAAATACATACATACAATTTAATTGACAGAAAATTAACAACGCTGACAATATGGTCTTTGGCAGGTATGATGCGTTTTCATGGTAACTTTCAAATCATTTAAAAGGTGATTTAAATTTGTCTATGTCAGATAAGATTGACAAAACGTCAAAAAATATTTCAGAAATTCATCTAAATATTCAAATATTTACGAAATAAAATACAAAATAGGTACATATTAAATATCAGATAGCATATAGACTTTCTTGAGTTTAGTTTATTTTCCTATACCTATATTTCTATTTTAAAGCCAAAAAATAGTCGGTATCTTCATTCAGCACACTGAAAGAACTGGAGACCAGGAAAATTTTTTCCGTGCGCTCTTTCCGTGCGCTAGCCCGAAAAAGCCCATCTTACATTATTACTAAAACAGATGAAAATAAGGTGTTTTCAAAGAAGTATAATAAAAACATTCTTTCGTTCAGAACAAAATGCCATGAATTGTCTCCACACGTATTCCTTCGACCTCCACACGTATTCCTTCGACCTGGTATTTACTGAAACGCTTTTTACAACATTTTTTCTTATATTTTTCAAGGAATACGTTCCATAACGCTAAATTTTTGATAAATTTAAAATTGACGGCAACAAAGGACGCCAACCTTTGTTTTGTTTATATTGTATTGTTACTCTTAGCAACCGAAACATTTTTAATTACTAAGCTTAGTATGACAAGCAAAAAATCGAAATATCTGCAAATAAGATGGCCACCTGCAGGGAAACATTCGCCTAGCTAGCGGGCAAACAGTTGCTGACATTTTGACTATTTTTCTCCACTTTTTTATGTAAGGGAAATAGTCAGCCCTATTTATAAACACATCCAACTTAGTAAACCACAACTGCGATATTTTATTATGCATTTTCCAAAAATCGTTTTTCGTAATGACGTACTTAAGGTTTTTTTTAATATGCTTTCAAAAAGGATGTTATTAAAAAAAAATAATCCATTCAAAATATCGAAAGTGCCAGTGAAAATAAAATTGTTTTCTTGCTGGGGATTCTCAGCTTTAATGTAAAATTAACATTTCATATGTCATTTAACGCTCCACTTTCTCCATTTAGGAAATATTTCAAAAGCAGAAGGAAAGCACTTTCTTTTCAGTATCTTTCCACTTACCTATCTTAAAAACTTTTAATTTAAACAATATAAATTTGATTATAATACTCCAAAACGCAAAAAATGTTTGAAATTGTTAAGAAAATTAAATATTTGGCGAAACATAAACAGCAAGTGTAAAGAGTGTTTTTGATCCGCCGCCAAAAAGTTTTTCCTAATATCATTAAAACTTTTATATTTTGACATGAACATCTATTAGGTCTTCTACGTAAATTTTCTTCATGCAAACTTTTAATGTCAGGCAGTTCATTACAACCATCGTTATAAATAAATCGCCAACTTAAGGAAAGTTACTCCTAACGAGATGTCCAATTATTCCTGTACATTTTGTTAACTGTTTTAAAATATACAGGGTGTTGCCTATGGCCATATTTTTCATTCTCTGTGATCGTATTAGATGGTGATAGAAAATTTGGGTATGATTTCTTACCTCTTGGTAACCCAAATACTTTCACATTATCGGTAAAATAAAGGAAAAGATAAAATTTATCGGGTAAGCTAGGAGAAAAAATAACTATTTTTGTATTTGGGTTACCAAGCGGTAAATTTTCAGTCACTATCTCCTGGACCAAAATCTACTTGAATACAATTTAATTGTATTGTATTTGAAAGATTTCTTTGATTTTTTTTAACAAACCTGGCAGAAAGCAAGTGCCAGGTCATCCAGGAGCGTATTTAAGGGTAAATACCGAATTTTCTTGATTTTTTCCGACAAATCCTATTTTTAGCCCACATTATTACACACTATTTTCCTTATTTAGTGATTCTTTTTGGGTTTATTTTATCCGTTAATTATCTAAGAATACCTCCCACTAATTTAAATCACTTATTTTTTCGATGAAGTTATTAATAAATAGGTTTATTTGCATCGGGGACATGCAAAATTTGAAAATTTGTGAATTTTCGAAGATTGCCATAAACAAAGAATTGCAGTTTATTTACTTAAAATTATTAGGATTGAATGTGTCAAAATTTCGCAAAAATGCCAGATTTAGTTGCAAAATTGAAAGGTTACTGGACCGATTTCGGCTTGAAATATACATGAATACCATTTTAGGAACCTTCTACTTTAAGTGTAGGGACCTTTCATTAGATCAGTTACGCATTAAATGCCACTTTTATTGATTTTTCGATGGCCCTACAACACTGGAATTCGCCATGTACTTATTATGAGTTATAAAAACACTTTTGACGACACAGCTAATGGGATGACTTTTTACAAGCTTCCAAATTCGCGCAAAAATTTGCAGGAGATTTTTTTTGTTAATAAAGACCAAAATTAATGAATTACAGCAACCGCCATAATCATTAAATTTATATAGAAAATATTTTTTTAAAAATTCAGATTTATTTTGGTTATATGCATATTCCCTATTGTATCGTTTATGGGTTAGCGTTTCTGCAATTATTGCTAGTTGCAAAATCTCACTATGGGGTGTTATTTGGGTTTTCATGTGTCCTGGTAAATGTCATGTTTATTAAAACTAGGCGTTGCCCTTTTCTACAAACAAATAAATTTTTAGTTTTCAGTTTGTCTATAGTGCTGATAGTAAAAAATACCGTGGATTCTTTTAAGCATTGTATTTAATTAGTTAGTGAAATGTTTTTTTCACTAAAATATATGTATGTTTTGTTAGAATTACATCAGTGTGTTAAGTTTAGTGCAAGAATCTTTCTAGGGAAAGTGAATTTTACAAAGATTTTACTTTACAAGTAACAAAAATATTAGTTTTCAGTTTATAATAGTGCGGGTAGTGACAAAATACCGTGTAAACCTTAAAGTATTGTATTTAATTCTTTATTGGAATTTTTTTTAGTGCTAATTATTTGTCAGGCGTTAATTTCTTGTATTAAATTATGGCTGTACTGTTGGGATTCGTATAAAACTAGAAGTTGGTTTCGCGCGGTGTCCAGTTAGTTTATTTGTAGATATCAGATGCTAGTTTTGCATGGAAGTGTGTTACCGAGTTAATGGATTTTTTTTAGTTATATCTTTTACAGTTTTTTTAAAATTGATCGTTTCTTATTAAACAGTAATAAACTTGAAAATAAAGAAAGTTCTCCGCCAACCAGTGATAAAATTGTGAAAAAGCGTCAATATCGTAGGTAAGATGATATTTTATGGTTTTACATCGACAGAAGTCAATGGCGAAGAGAGGCCACAGTGTGGCATTTGTATACAAATTTAAACTCCAGAATGTATGCTACCAAGTAAGTTGAAGCGTCATTTAGAAACCAACCACTGCAATATGGTTATCAAATTTCGTAACTTTTTTAAAAGAAAGTTTAGTGATTTAAAACAACAAAAAGGTACTTTTCTTAAGCAGGCATCGATTATAAACAATGCTTTGCTAGCATCTTACAAGGTAGTATATACAATCGCAAAGTGTAAGAAACCTCAAAGTCTTGCTGAAGAATTTATTCTTCCGGCTGATATAGATATGGTACACATTATGGCCGGTGAGTCCAAACTGGACAAAGGCAAGCTTTTGTTAAAAGTGCCTTTGTCCAATAACACCGTCATTCGCAGAATACAGCACATCGCAGAGGATCTCAATGATCAACTGATTAAAAGAAGAAAGGCAAAGAATTTGGGCTGCAACTCGGTGAGGCCACAGATAATAATAAAGATATCCATTTGATTTGCTACGTACGCTTTGTAGATGGTAATATCATTGTAGAAGATCTTTTTTGTAAAAATGTCACTGCAGGAGCCAAAGCTCTTGATTTGTTCGATATCCTTGATACTTTTATGTCCGAAAATGATTTAGATTGGATTAACAGCGTTGGTGACTGTACTGACGGCGCTCGTTACATTTCTGGCTATTATGGAGGATTACAAAGCTCCTCATGCACTTTGGACCCATTGTGACCCACTGAGGAGTTCTAGAATATGTGGTGAATGTAGTAAACTTTATAAAAACTCGGCTGTTAATGGCAAGGATTTTCAAAAGACTTTGTGAGGATGCGGGAGCCGAATACACATCCTTATCATACTGCAGCTCTCCCGTGGAAACGTTTTGTCACGTGCGCACAGTATCCAACCTAAGGAAACCTTTAAGCTTATAAATGTGAACCAAAAAAAAAACTGGTGATTTTTGCTATTTTTAGAAAAATGCTCTTTTTGCAGAAGTCCTGCCCATGCTTTAAATATTGGATAATTTTGAGATGTGGCTTTCCCCAAAGAGACCGGCAACATTACTGGTATCATGTACCAAATTTAGCAACGCTTTTCATAAGTAGACTGCGGTTTTAAGCTAGAAAACTGTCTAAAAGAGTTTATTCGACTCTTGAATACTAAATTTGCTCATGTGTGGGCAAACGCTTCTCGTAACCGGCAGCAGTTGATGCGGAGTTGCCAAACTTGGCTTGATTCCATTGTTACTAGTCCAGAGCATCTCCAAAATGTGTTGAAAGCACGACAAACCATTACGAAGCCTGGATGCAGTCGTGGCAGACCCCATTAATCTTTTACTGATGCCTCAGAAAAAATATAGAAAATGCCACGTCTCTACCTTGTTGTCCTCGAGGACGCCAGGGGATCGTCTTTACGCCGCAGAGCAAAGAGGCAGAATAGATCTTTCAGATTCAAATATTGTGTGGCAAGATGAGGAGGCTTTGAGTGTGTTTTACGATTTACACCGTAATAAAATTGGATACCTATACACATATGGTTATATTTATTTACCTTTCCTTTTTTAGATCTGTACCTTTTATGTGTATCGAAGTTTTATACCGTTTTTCTCTAAATTTAAAAAATTATGACTTCTTGTTTCTCTTAGTCTGAAAATACACTACACATTAAGAATTGTTTACATTTTAGTTATATTAAGTTGTAAAAGCCATCTCAATTGTGTGCCACATTTTTGACACAATAGAAAAGCTGTTTTTTCATTACCCTTAGTGGTTCTTTCTCACATATGTGTCATGACAAGAGGTACATGCTATAATAAAATGATTAAGATTGGTTGTCACATACAGAAGAAATGTCTATTGGACGAATTTCATATAGCTCGTCCTACTGTGGTGCGTATACGTTTGAACTGCGGCGGGAACTTTATAATTTGCTTAAAGAGAAACACGAGGATGCAAAACATTTTGTGGACTTTTTGATAAAGCTGACATACTTGCGTGATATTTTTAAAAAGCTGAATGTTTTAAATCTCCCAATGCAGGTAAAAAACATCAACATGTTAAAATGCGTTGAAAAATTGAAGCTTTTGTAAAAAAAAAACTAGAACTATAGAGGAGAAAAATAAATGAATACTGAGGCAAAGATTATTTTCCAGTACTGCAGTAGTTTTTGCTCACCAATGAATCTCAGCTTTCTTAAAATATAAAATACATTTTTGAAAAGCGGATAAATGCTTGTCTTAAAATAAAAAGTTCGTATTTGTAAAACAGATCCAGGCACAAACTGTATATTGATCCCTTGACTCAAGCACATGTTACACACATCAAAACTTTAAGTATATAAGGGTACATATATCCTTCAAACGCACAAAACAAGATAAGCTCAGTTGAGGCGTATATTGTACTCTATCTTCAATAAAAAAACTCAATTTATCTGTCAAACTTAACAGACAATCGTCTTTTCTTTTAAACTTGAATTCTGAAGAGTCCTTAGGAGAAAACGCTTTGCAAGATACGTAGTTAATTTTTTTTTACACTTCAGCGCACATCTATCTTGTTAAAGGGCTGCCTTAGAGAACTGGATAGTTGTTTACAAATTAACCCAAAAATTTTTAAAACAGTTTTAGGGAGGGAGAGAGAGAATTTAGGTTTAAAGGCGCACCGACATCAAAGGCCCTCTAGCGTCTTAAAGTTTCGGGTTTAAAACAAGCTTAATTGAAAAATATGGGTTCTGCAATGACAAGCATTTGGCCAGATAACTATCGAAATGTTTATTTAAAAAAAAGTGGTATGTCCTGGAGAGAAAATAGCTGACGCATGTAGTACTGTATAAAATAGTATATTATTATACTTTCTTTCTTAAAATATATTTTTTACGACCGACCGGAAGATGTTTCCAGTTTCTGGAGAATTTTTCCTCCAGAAATTAACGTATTACCGGCCAAGATTGGAACAATATTCGGAACAATATTTATGCAATTGAGGATCTCCATTCAATAAGGGGACATGCGCTCGGCCCGGCCCGACCGGACCCTACCCAACCCTGAATGTATGTAAATCCAACCTTTGTGCGTCGAATTTTAGAATCAATGAAAAAACAATACCTTAGCGTTGATTCTCAGCAAACTTCCAGCGAGAAAGTTGTTCCTTATAGTCTAAAGAACAATCGTGCGAAGGCACAAGATATTTTGACAAAAAATAAACAAATTAGAGCAGGTTGAATCCAGCGTTGCGCGCCGCGCGTATATTTCGATGCGTGCGTAGTAGTAGTTTGAACATTACAGAAGATAATTTGACGTTTAAAAGATGACACAATAATTATTGTAAAAAAGTGTTACAAGAATAAAAATTGTTTTATTAAAATTATATTATCGAATATAAATTTTTGTTGACACAATAAAGCATTTTAATACAAAGGATTTTTAATATGAAACATTATAGCATTCATGTTTAAAACGTAGGAAAAGCATGCATCATAATCATTTCACTTTTTTGGATTTACTGCCTGTAACAGCTGTGTTTTGAGAAAGGTTTTCATAAAATTTGCAACCTTCAGGACTAAGATATTTAACCAAAGTTTTCAAATCATTCAGTTGTTCGCGAGAAATTCCGACATCTTTAGCGATTTTTCTACATTTTCAAAAGTGATTACTTTCTCGAGAATAATAGTTGGGTGATTTCATTATAACTGGAACAGACGTCAATGTGGCTATGTGCAAAATAATTAATTTTCACCACTTTTTACAATTTAGAAAAATCGTCGCTTGCTAAAGATGTCGGAATTTCTGGCGAAAAACTGAATGATTTGAAAACTTGGTTAAATATCTTAGTCCTGAAGGTTGCAAATTTTAGGAAAACCTTTTTCAAAACACAGCTGTTAGTTAAAGGCAGTAAGCCCAAAAAAGTGAAATGATTATGATGCATGCTTTTTCTACGTTTTAAAAATTAATGCTATAATGTTTCATATTAAAAAATCCTTTGTATTAAAATGCTTTGTGTTAACAAAAATTTATATTTGATAATATACTTTTAATAAAACAATTTTTATTTTTGTAACACTTTTGTACAATCATTGTGTATATTTTAAACGTCAAATTATCTTCTGTAATGTTCAAACATTACTACGCACGCATCGAAATGTATATACACGCGGCGCGCAAAGCTGGATTCAACCTGCTATAATTTGTTTATTTTTTGTCAAAATATCTCGTGCCTTCGCACGATTGTTCTTTAGACTATAAGGAACAACTTTCCCGCTGGAAGTTTGCTGAGAATCAACGTTAAGGTATTGTTTTTTAATTGTTTCTAAAACGCGACGCATAAAGGTTGGATTGCATATATATTCAGGGTTGGGTTGGGTCCGCCGGGCCGGGCCGAGCGCATGTCCCCTTATTGAATGGGGCTCCTCAATTTATATCAAATCAGTCACTCTTTTTTTTTTTAACCGACTTCATAAGAGGAGGATATCAATTCTACCCGTATGTGTCATTTTTGTTATATACGTTCACGCCTAATTCTTGAACGGGCTAACCGATTTCGATTTTTTTTGTGTTGTAGATAAGCTCTCCTGAATGGTCCCATTTTAGGGTTTTTTTGCTGAAGTGAGTGGAAACCTAAAAAACTGCGAAAAACTAAAAAAAAAACTCTTAAAATTGACAATCTTTACGTGTGTACTTCGGAATGGCAGCACCGATTTCAATAATTTTTTCTCCGTTGTATTTAGCATGATCCTGTTGGTATTTGACTTTAAAAAATAATAAAGGTGAGGGGTGAGAGGTGAAAACCGGAACGGCTCAGAATTTTTTTGGAAATGTTGACTAATATCTCATTCTCGGGGTTATTGAGGGCGTAAAATCTAATTTGGTCTAGCAGATGTTAAACAAATTACCGGGGGGAGGGGTGGATAAAATGGAAAGATTGGGAAATTGTCCAAAAATGTTGACAAATATGTCATTTTCGGGAAAAAAATAATTATATGTGAAAGATGTTAAAAAAAATTAACAGGAGGGGGGGGGGGGGGGGGGGGAGGGGAGTGATGAAAAGGAGTGACTATCAATTTCTTTAAAAATCTTTACTAATATGTCAATTTTGGGGCCAGCGGGGTCAGAATATTAAAGCTTTTCTAACAAACGTTAAAAGAAAATTACGAAAGGGAGAGAGGAATAGAGAGAACCTGGGCGGCTGGGAATTTCTCCAAACATGTTAATTAATGTATCATTTTCGATGTTATCGAGGTCAGAAAATCTAATTTTGTTTAACACATGCTAAAAATATATTAACGGGGAGAGGGGGACAACAATGAGCTGGCTAAGAATTTCCCCAAAAATGTTAACTAATACATCATTTTCGGGGTATTGAGGTCAGAAAATTTAATATTGTCTAACCGGTATTTTAAAAATATTAACGGGGAGGGGGAGATAAAAAGGAGTGATTGGAAATTTTCCTAAAAATGACTGACCTGCCATTTTCGGGGTTATTGAGATCAAGCAATTTAATTTTGTGTAACAGATTATTTTAAAAAAATTGGGGAGGAGCCACTGCAACTTTCTGTAAAAATGTTAACTAATGGGTCATTTTCGGGGTTACTGAGGGCTGAAAATCCAATATTACATGGGCATTACAAATTTAAAGAGGGGGCGATAAGATGAAGGGGAAGGGAGAATAGCTAAACTGAAAAGATATATATATATATATATATATATATATATATATATATATATATATATATATAGTGTCCAGCAAAAAGTTGGCCACATATGGAAAACTTTTTTATTATTGATCTCTCAGAAAATTGTATTCATGATGAAAGTTTCTTGCATTAAGAAAAATTAATTTTAACAACTTCAAATTTTAGGTGGAGTATACAGGGTGCTCAAAAAATACAAAAATCTTAGTTTAGAAAAAGAAAAATTTGGGAATTTCAGAAAATGTTCTACACCGAAAGTAAAACTCCTGTCAAGAGAAGGACAAAAGTCAAATAACAGTTTCACCACAAATGTGTCGTTACAGGGGAATTTCAGGCTAAATTTTGTAAAAAAGGGGATTTTTGTAAGTTTCGTTCTCAATTTTCTCCACAGCGGTTCTCTCTTGGAAAAAATGTTTTTGACTTTTGTTCTTTTCTTGATAGGGGCTTTACTTTATGTGTAGAAAATTTTTTGAAATTCCCAGATTTTTCATTTTGTAAACTAAGATTTTTGTATTTTTTGAACACCCTGTATACTCCACCGAAAATTTGTGTTGCTAAAATTAATTTTTCTTAATGCACCAACTTTTTGCCGGTCACTATATATATATATATATATATATATATATATATATATATATATATATATATATATATATATATATATATACAGGGTGTTATGGAAATCATTTAATATATTGGAATGGGTAACTCCTGATATGAATTCAGATTGAATAAAAATATTCATAAATGGTGTTTCACTATTAAAAAAGGTAAATATCGGTCCTCGAAAAAAATTTTTTTAGTACCTGCGCGCCACTGTCATAAATACATGGCCATATAAAAAACAGCAAGAAATGTCAGTTACAGAAAAAAATTTTTTTGTTTCGAAGTCAGGCGTTGCCAAATTTTTTTACCATATTTCTATGAATCAAGTTTGAAAACCTAATATTTTTGTTACCTTTAAAGAAAGAACTCCTAGTAACACTAATTTCAAAGAGCTAAAATATTACAACACAAAACAATACAGAGAACTGCTCTTCAAGTGAAGTGTAAAATAATAATCTTCAACTAAACGTACTTATTAGCACTGGAAGTGGAAACTTTCTTCTTCACTAAATAATATCCACAAATGTCCAGTGTTATCCTTATAGCACTGGAAACATTCTTTTTCACTAATTAATAAAGTTAATATACTTAATATACTTATAATAATAAGTTACAAAACTGGATTAATGTGTAAGGAATGTAAACAAAGTGATGACATTCCCAAACCAGAGAAGTATATCGAAATTATGTATTTAAAGACTTTAGTGGACGAACTAAAGAGTAAAAATGAAATTCTTCAAGAAAACAATAAACTTCTTAAAGAAAAAAATGCTTACTTGGAAAAGAATATAGAAAATTTCGAAAATTCTAACCTAATAAAAAAAGCCGTAAAACCAAACATTCCGTGAAATTAGCTGCGAAACAAACAAAAGAAGCAGAAATTGGCATCGAACAAAACGACTTGAAATAAGGACCACAACAACAGTCTAGCGTGACTGCAAGCCATCCCAAGAAAAAAGAAGAAAATGACAGTGGCATTAACCCTACTTTCAGCCCCTTCAATCAAACCCTTTTATTTTCTTTGATTTTTCTATGCTTTCAACGAAGTTGAACAAAAACAAACAGAAGCTTACAGTAAAAAATAAAAGAAACAAGTGGACCCAAAACTGAGACCAAACTCAATCGAAGGCAAACAGAGGATGCAACCACCTTGGAAGCCGCTTCATCAGGTAGCTATTCTTGGTAATTTGTATCACGATTGTCTAATGACACAAAACCTGAGGATATTGGAAAATACCTAAAATTAAATTATAACATCGACTGTGAATGCGAACGGATAAAAACAAAGTGGAAGCAGAAATATAGTTCTTTTAAAATTGGTGTGCCCACGGATAAAAAATCTGTCATTCTTGACAAAAATGTTTAGCCAGTTGGTATTCAAGTAAACAGTTTTTTAAACCTAACTAGGTTAGAACCTCAACAGGGGCGAAGCCTGGTGGTAGCAAATCGTCATGTATAAAACTGCTACATTACAATGTCCGCTCTGTGAAAAACAAGCTTCACGAGCTCGAGGCTGCCATTGCTGATTGTGACCTGGGAGTCTTATGTTTAACAGAACATTGGCTGGAACAGGAAGAAATAGATCCGCTGAGCCTGCTGGATTATGTTGTCAGCGCATCTACATCACGAAGTCAGTCACTTGGTGGTGGAACAGCTGCATCTGTCAAGTTTCTAGGGCTATACCTAGATAGGAAGCTGAAATGGGATGTTCATGTAGCTAATGTTTGTAAAAGACTTGGAAGTAGTGTATTTGTTTTACAAAATTTGAGTGAATGTGTTTCAATAAATACCCTGAGAACAGCATATCATGGAATTTTCCATAGTGTTATGACATATGACATTATCGCATGGGGACGGTCACCTCATGCACAAGAGTCTTTGGTCTCCAGCAAAAAGGCAGTCAGAATCATGGCAGGCTTAGGGTACAGGGAGGATTGTGGGAATGCCTTTGTTCAGTTGGGAGTTCTTACCCTTCCTTCGGCTTACATCCTGCAAAGTTTCCTCTACATCAAAAAAAGGATGACCTACTGTCTTACCAAGACATACATGACCATGACACTAGGAATATGACCAACTACGTTCCACAACACTGCAGGTTGGGTAAATGTCAGGCTCGACCAGAATATTATGCAATAAAACTGTTTACTAAGTTACCCCAAAATGTTAAAGAGCTCTCTACTCAGCAGTTTAAAATGAAGGTGAAACAGTTCCTAATAAAACATGCTTTTTACATCACAAAACAGTACTTAGATTATAGTTGTAATATATTTTAATATTTTTATTTAGATTTTTTAATGTGTTTGTATTGTGTTCATTTCGATTTATAAATTTTAATGCATTGTATTGTCAGGAATGTTTTTATTATTGTCTAAATATGAAAATTATTTTATCTGTAATTGACGTGTGTAAACAATTTATTTGTAATAGCATGAATAAATGAATTTGAATAGAAAATTAAACTGTTTTAAACCACGATTGTATAGGGATACCCAAATAAAAGTGAACAGGCATATAACTTTTTTATTTTTAAAGATGGAAAAAAATGTTAAATATGAAAGCTTTGGGGATTTTTATAGATCATGCATATATCTTATCAGCAAAATAATCGAGCATCGGATAAAAAAAATCCAAAAATATGATAAAAATCATACCACCCAATTTAAAATAAGTGAGAAAATCAATGTTTTATACTATATTTCTTTTATTCGACACTCAATTGTTTTGCTGATAAGATATATGAATGATTCATAAAAATCCCCAAAGCTTTCATATTTAACATTTTTTTCTCATTTTTAAAAATAAAAAAGTTATAAGGCCTGTTCACTTTTATTTGGATATCCCTGTACATATTACCACGTACACAGTATATTATCCAATTTGAATTTGTTGTAAAAATGCTAAAAATATATAAAATAATGCAAACAAGGGGCGCCATCAAGGAGGGCGGGGGGGGGGGGCAAAATGAAAATTGGAGAGCTTCCAACTATACAATGGTGGTTAAAACTTAAAATGGGCACCCCGTATATAAATATGTTTAAAGGCACAACTATAGAAATGGTAGTGACCAGTGGCATTGGTGAAATTTCTAAGTTGTATATATCTCTGTTCCTACGGACAGGACCGGTCCCAATTTTAATTGGTTTTAATTCCCACTGGGAATGTTTTTGTAAAGAAAAAAAAACGTTTTGAATTTGCGAAAAAAGTTGAATTTTTGCTTGAGTTTACCAGAACATTCCCAGTGGGCACACTATTAAAACCTCTAAATTTGGTCGGGTCCTGTAAATAGGAACAGAGATATACAACTTTGAAATTTCACCATACGCCACTGGTACTGACCTACGTTACTAGCCATTATATCTAGTTCACGATACACTTACAATGGTATGCTACGTTATGACGTCACTTCGAGGGAAAATTTTAAATTGACTAGGCGCTTACCTGAGCAAATGAAATATGACAATAATATTTTAATAAATGTCAACTCAACATACTACCCGACAATAAACTGACCTGTAATATTTGAATAAACGTCAACCCAATACACTACCCGACAATAAATTGACCTGTACATATGTACAAGGGGTGCAAGTGTCTAGTCAGTTGAGGATTTTCCCTCGAAGTGACGTCATATGTAGCATACTGTTGCAAGTGTATCGTGATCTAGTTTAATAAGAAGCATGAAAAGGTAGTAATAAAAAAATAATTCCTCTGTATCGATACACGATAGCTCAAGCTCCTGTTTTATAACAAACGACATAAAATTTTAATGTTTTATTTTAAAAAAATAACTAAACTCTAAAACTGTCTAGAAGACAAAAAATAAAATATAATCCATAGAGGAATGTAACAATAATCAAAATAAATAATTCTTTGAACAAAATTCAATATTTAAAGTAGTTAGTCGACTTATTTCTTTTAGGTATATGTCTTCTATATGTAACAATGGCAATTCTTTAAGCATACTTATATTGTTTCAATATAGTGTTTCTTTCTTCTAAAATGTTATTTTTTCTTTGTTTTTCCTGTAACTTTTTTTCTTTTATTTCCAGAAGTTTTTTATAGAAATCTTTTCTATCCTGTCTTATTTCCTTTAGAATATGTATATGTCCTTAACTCTTTATTCTTGTAACTAGTTTTTACTGACATTGTTTTTACAGATGCTACTTCCTTTGTCTTCTCAGTGGCATTTGCTTCCATTATAATATCCTGCATTATATTCTCCTTTTCCATGTTTGTGTCCACTAAACCAGTATTTTCCTTCTCAATTGCTGAATAAATCACGGTGTCTGAAGACAGCAATATAGCTGGATGTATTCCTTTTACCTAGAATTTTATCCATAATCTCTACATATTCAAAATCTTTCCTTCCTCGGCCTGTTATTGTTATCTATATATTTTTTGTACATTCTTTCTAAATGTTTCCACCGATTCTCACAATTTGCAGCAGTTATGTTTTGTCTTGTTTTGTACCGTAATTCTTTTGCTATTTCCTCAAACATTTTCTTAAGGTTTCTTATTTTTAAAGAACCAACTTGGTTCCTATAATCTTTATACAAATCCAAGAACATAAGTGTAGAATTGTGACTCCACTTATATGATTCTCCTTCATCTTGGGCTTGGGAAGGATTGGTTGAGGGCAATATTATAAACTCCGACATACCTAAAAAAGGAAATATTGCTCTATTCTACGGTAAAGTGAAAATCTGGCAAAAACTTACCTTCTTGTTCACACATTTTAATAAATATTTGCAAAACAAACAATCTACTAAAAATCTGACACATAAAAAAAGTATGGTTAATGGTTAATTCTGCTTCCTTTCTTAAAATCGATGACGCCTTTTTTCTCTTTTTCGATATATGGGCTTAGCAGTTAACTCTAGTGTTTCAAAGACAATAATACAAACAGGCCTTTTATTTTAAATTTTCGCGCCAAATAAAAGTACAGGAAGTGACAAAGAGACATGTTTCATGATGAAGGGAGATCGAAATAGAAGGATTTCTTGTCATCAAAGGTCCGTGCGCCATATTTAAGTTTGTCAACAGCACACAAGCCACACAATTGAATGTTTTAATTTTTTTTTTTCGTTTAAAGATTTAAATAATTTAATTTATTTTCACTACCTAGAAAATGGTCTTCGTCGATCCGTTGTTAACCAATATTTTGATCAGTTTTATCTAGTTTCTTTGAGTGAGTAGCGTAATAGGGTTGAAAACTAAATTTAATTTAAAACACTAATAATATTTACGTATTATATGGTAACGTTTGCCGGTGCAAATGTAATTTAGCGGATCTGGTTATACTTTTGAAGTAAGTACTAGGTATGTAGTTGTGCTCAATTCAATTAGTATTTTCGTTTTGATTTTTAACTTTTCCTTGGCAGAAAGTTTAAGCTAGTAAGAATAACGCTTATTTCATTAATAACGTAATATAGGGTGTCTTAAATATTACTTAAAACTAAGGCTACTGACAAAAATGATTGATTTCGCAGTGCCTTTTTACTATTTTTTTTAGTTTCTTCGTAGGAAGAGGTTAAAAAAAATTCTTAAATGTCTTAAATTACGCTTAAAAACAGAAAATAAATTCTCCTTAAAGATTTATACGTCTGACAACGTTTCAACAAATTCATTTGTTTAAAGTTTTTCGCGCGCAAATTTCCGTCAAGCGCCTTGTGTACGATCAGCCAGATGCGGCGAATATAGACTGGTTTTAGGGTATTTTTGAAAATTTTTAAAATGTTCGATTTAAGAACAAAAAAGTATTAGATATGTCTGTAGACCATCCCAGGAGTCACCCATTCCAATATATTAAATGATTTCCATAACACCCTGTATATAATATATATATATATATATATATATATATATATATATATATATATATATATATATATATATATATATATATATATATGTATGTATTTTAAACGAACCAACTTCACAAAAGACAAGGCACTAAAAGTATGAACTAATACGTATTTATAACTGTGGTTAATGGTAAACTTAATTTTGTTTAAAGTTAGGTAACTTGTACACCTAAGTTCTAAACTTTTAAGTCGGCGCAATTCCACTGTATAAGGATCCGTAATAATAATTCATAAGCAATTCATAAGGAGTTGCGCTTAATTTAAAGTTCAGAGCTTTGGTGTACAAATTATCTAAAGTCAAACGCAATTAGGCTATCCATTAGGCTCAGTAATAAAATTAAATAACTAAAAATAATACTCTTTATTAACAATTTATTAACATATTATCAGTAAGGATTCCTATTACACATTAAAATTGCGCCGACTTCGAAGTTAAGATCTTCGGTGTACAAGTTATCTAACTTTAAACAAAATTAAGTTTACCATCCAGTTATAAATACGTAAAAATATTATTTCACATTTTTAGAGCTTTTTCTTGTGCGAAGTTCGTTTATTTAAAAAAAAATGTATTAATAATTCTTTATATGGAAACTGAAACATGCGTAAGCATAGAATAACCTTAATGGCTTTGCTATTTTTGGAAAATCGGTTAAGAATTCCAATAACTTTTTATGCTTTTATGCACTACGGTTTTTTATATTTAAATAAGTTTTATCGTCGGGAAAATATTTACATTTTCAGTTTAGTACTTTTATCAAGGTAGTTTACTTAAAACTAATTTAATTTAAAATAACTTAAATACTTTTCATTTATTTATTAAATTACTTTGCGATAGCTTTGGTAGTATACAAGAAGTTTTCATTTAAGAGGGTTAATTGAAAACAGGAAAGTTGTAAGTTTTCGCTACTAGTTTTTAGTTTGCCTTATACAAACTAGTTAAAATGAATCCCTGGTATTTGCTTTTAATTTCCGACTTCTTAACGTGACAAGAGGCAAATTTTCAGTTTTTAGTAGTAGTGATCTACCCTGAAAAAACTTTATCAATCGGCTCAGCATTTTCTGAAATAACCGTAAACCAGTGTTCGGTCAAATATAACCTAATAAAAGCCACGAGTTAAAATTAATCGATAAGTGGGTATTCAGATTACTTTGTAATAGATTACTGGAGTAATCTCCGAGCTAATAATGGGACCCTTTACTAAATCTTGATTTTGGTTCCATTGACTAGAGCAAGAAAAATAAAAATTTCGACGTTCTTACTTCTTGATTTTGTTTATTATTATAAAAAATAAAAAAAAGTTTAAAACTTTGCAAGAATATTTAATACGTCACAAACTAAGTATAAAGGATTTATTTTAAAAAACGCATTTAGATACATTAATAAAACAGTTTTAATCGGTTTTAGAGTTGAAGCAAACTAAACTAAAACGTTGTTTGTAACGCTGATCCGTGCATTTTATTAAAAATGATTTTACTATTTTTTGTTTTTATTGATACCTATGTAGTCGTCCGGAGATATTAGAGTTAGAACGCACTTGTCCGATTTCTCGTCGGTTCTTGTATAAGATACACATTATATAAAAATAACATATTATTCCTAGTCTACCAAAATGATCAAACACTACGCGTTCGCATAATTCCGATCCGATTGCACATGAATTTGGTGGAAACCATGTCTAAAAAATACAAATACAACAATAATAAACTTGCGATCATATTTAGTGTTAACAGTTCTTTAACAATACGTTAATATACGTCTTATAATAGACTAAAAACAAACTTCGAAAAAGGGTTTTTGGAGAAAATATTTTAAAAATATTTCATAAATCAATAATCAAGAATGGTAGTAGAAAGAGATAAAATAGCATTGGAGTGTTGGAGCTCAGAAGTGTTGCTGTCTGTGCTGGTTGCTTAGGAAAACGCTGAACCTCGGTCTGAACACTAGGTTACACGTACGTCTTTGTCTAATGAACTAGAAAAGAAAAAGTGCGACTTATAGGTTTATAAATGACTCGGAGCGACTTTAAATTAACACCTTTAGAAATATCATAACCTATAAATAATAAAACCTTTTTGACTTAAATTTATTATTATTTCGCAGAAAATAAAGTATTTTAGGGCTTTTATTACTTTTAGTAAATATTGTGATGCTTCTAACGTATTTTTTGTACAAAAATATAAGGTAAAATACGATGTGGCCAATGTTTACAAATTGTGTTTACAGTGTCGCTTAGAATGGTTTGTTTTGGCTTCAAAGAATGTTAAATCATCCCGTATCCATTCTTAATAAATCCATGATCATTTCTGAATGGATAATCCATATATTTATAAAACCTTTACTCTAAGACGAAACACTTTCTTCACTTTTTGGCTATGTACACGCTAATACAAGTCTTCATCCTCGAAAACTCATTTTTTTTTAAATACATCTTTGTAATAATCTTACTTTTTTGGACATTTTAATCATGAAGAATTTTATTGTGCTATACAGCAAAAAGCCATCAAGTGCAATTATAAGTGTATTTTTGCTGGAAAAATTTCTATCGACATGGACTTAGGCAAATTAGACCCGCTCGTTTTGGCTCAGGCGTAGCCGGTGGGCTTTTTCACGTCAAAGAGCAAAAAAAAATATACAAAGTGGCATTTTTAGTCAAATTATGGAAAATATGGGCTAAGTGAGTTTTCGCTGTATGCCCACGATATACACTCCACATTTACCCCATAATAATCCTGAAAAATAATAGGTTATAATAATATTTCAAAAATCCTTTAGGGAAATCGAACGACGAAGTGGTTTTATCTAGAAAAAAACATGCCTCGATTTAACGAGTTTCTTATATATTAAAGAAGATACGAAGCAGTATAAGAAAGTCCTGTTCTGATATTTTTACAAGCTTTTATTTAACTTCACCTGTTAGTTTGTATGTATGTTTGGGTCAAATATTGCAATCAAAATTTCGACCAGTTCAAATTAAGCTAGAGCTTTGAAATATTGCACACGTGTATAAGTTCGGTGACAATGCAATATAGTGCATCTAATGTTGTTCTAAATCCATTATGGCGAACGTCACAAGATGGCGGATCACCTTTTTCCCCAACTCTTTTGACATGCGAATCAAATGAAAGGGTTTCACAAGTAGAATACGGTAAGCTATGTGACGTCATACTAAAACCAATATGGCGGACGCCACAAGACATCGAATTACCTTTTTCTTCACAATCCCCTTGATATGGGTATCAAATAAAAGGGTTTGACGAATATAATACGATAAGCTATGTAACGTCATTCATTTTGAATGACGAGTAGTTTTGAAATGTCAAATGGTATATATTTTTCTAAAAAGTCTCGAAAAATATTTCTCAAACATTTTATAGATCCAATTTCATCAATACCGTTCCAATGTCGTCAATATCCAGTATAGTACATCCTGGATAAAACTAAAACAAATTGTTATAAAATTACATGTGTCGACATAAAAAATAAATCTTACTTGACATTTTCAATAATATTTTATGTATCATTTCAGGTAGTTAAACTGATTCTCGATGGCATAATGCTCATCCCCCCCGAGGATTGTCCACCGCTTATTTGTGAACTAATGAGAAACTGCTGGAAAACCGAAGCCAAACATCGAATTACGTTTTCTTTTATTAAGGACGTACTCGAGGAGGCGTACTATAATAAGAAGATTGATATTAAAGAATTTCATTTTAGCAAGGTAACTTAATAATACTGTCAAAAAAATATTTTTGTTTTATCTGGTTTGACGAATTTAATAAGAACTTTTTACAAAAAAAAAATTAAAAGGTACAAAGAAATTATATCGTAAAAAAATCATTTGCCATTACAGAATAACAATTCGTAATGAGCTGCTTCCAAACCGCAAAAATTTAACAAAAAAATACCAACTCTGGAATGAGTTTCGTTTAATTTTTATTTTAAAAAAATATTTCATTAAAGTGGCATTATAATTAAATTAGAACAAAGATAAAACCAACCGCAGAGCGAGAATTTCGACCAGAAAAAATTTTAAAAAAGTATCTAAAGTTCAAATCATAAAAATGTTGCTTACGAGCAGTATTTAGAAACAAGGGCGAGGTACCATAATTTACATTTTAGAGATCAGGGGCAAATTTAAAATTTCGTCTAGGGGGGCGCAACGTTACATCGAGCTACACAACAGTACAGACAAAAAAAAAACGGGAAATCTTGAGTGCGACATTACTTTTTTATTGTTTAGGATTCTAAGAAATGTACACTATTTCTAAACCTGTTTTTGCGAAAACAGAACGGTTTGTCATCCTAGCTAACCAATATTCTAGCATTCTTTAATTTTTTTTTCTCCCTTGGGCTCCGTCCGAGACCGGAAGCACTGCGGCCACTAGAGGCCTATTGTGCCTACCCAATACCTTTTGTTACACCCACTCTGTTATCCCAGTTTCCTGCACAAGCCTGTACAGGTCCACAAGGGAGTGGGTGATCAATTCCTCCGGTTCTAACTTTGGTTGCCCGACTAGTTGGTGGCGCTTGCGATCTAGTGACTCGCAATTATAGATTATGTGCTGAACTGTTTCCCTGTCCCTACCGCATAGTCTGCAGCTAAGGTCTCCCTGGTACAGTTTCATTTTGTTGAGGTGGTCCTTTATAGCCGTGTGTCCTGTTAGTACCCCTACGATTGTCCTCAACTGGATCCTGCTCAGATTGAGCAGTTGCCTGGTGAGTCTAGGATTGGGATTTCCTATAGCGGCCTTGCTGTGGTTCAGTCCCTGTACTCCATTCCAGTGGACTTTGTGTTGGTGTTTGATCCATCTGTTTACCGCCTCGCGTGCCGTGCACTTTGGCACCCCGAGTGATGGTTCTGGGCCAATGAATGGTGCAGCCGATCCCTGTCTAGCAAGTTCGTCGGCTTTTTCGTTACCAGTGATGCCCTTGTGTCCCGGTACCCACATGAGCTTGACTGAGCTTCTGGCAGCGAGCACGCCAAGATCGTTTATGCACTCCCATACCAGTCCCGAAGTGACTCTGTGGCATGAGAGTGCCCTCAAAGCGGCCTGACTGTCTGAACAGATATAGATCCGCTTATTTGAATAAGCCCTCCTATTGTTTTCCAGCGCACATTGTAAGATGGCGTAAGTTTCTGCTTGGAATACCGTGGGGTACTTCCCCAAGGAGAAAGACATGTCCCTCCTTGGTCCGACCCCATGTACTCCTGCTCCGGTTCCCGTTTCGGTTTTTGATCCGTCGGTGTACCATATAATTGCCCCCGGAGGAAACTCTGGGTTTGTCGAAGTCCATTCCCTGCGATCCGCTATTACTACCTCGTAGGGGATGTTGTATTGGAATTGGAGTCATGTAGTCCGATCTCATTTCTAAATCGGGCCCTCCAATCTTCTCTCTTATGAGTACATATCCCGCCCTTTTCCGCAATGAAACGGGCAGAGTGTTTTGTAGTCGATAGAGACCCATCCTCGCCTCTCCCTGGATGACCAGGTGCAAGGGAGGAAGGTCTAGGAGATTCTCCATCGCTGAGGTGGGGGTCGATCTCATTGCCCCTGTAATGCCCAGACAGGCTAGCCTTTGCAGACTGCTGAGTCTGAGCATTATTGTTTTCTGCGTTGCCTTGGTCCCCCAGACCAAAGCTGCATATGTTATTGCGGGTTTCACCACTCTGGTGTACAGCCAGTGCACCATCTTTGGTGAGAGACCCCATGTTTTCCCATACGTTCGTCTGACCACCGCAAGGGTGATTTCCGCTTTTCGTATGGTTTTGTCCACATGCTTGTTCCAGGTAAGTTTTGAGTCCAGTGTTACCCCCAAATACTTTACCTCCTCCTGCAGTGGAATTGTGACTCCTCGCAGGGTTAGAGGACCGAGTCCCTCCTTTTTCCTGCGGTTTGTGAACGGGACGATGACAGTCTTGTGTGGGCTTACATTAAGTCCTTCCTGTCCTACCCATTTTTCCACTACGGCGAGGGCGCTCCTCATGCAGTCCCTCACGGTTGTGTTGAATTTTCCTTGAGTCGTTATGACCAGGTCGTCTGCGTAGCCCAGGATCGAGTAACCCCTTTGACTTAGTTCTTTTAGAAGCCCGTCCATTACCAGGTTCCAGGGGAGGGGGGAAAGAACCCCCCCTGAGGGCATCCCCCTGCCACCCGGGCTGCCAAAGTTTCACCGAGTAGGTCTGTATAGATTACCCGGCTTTTGAGCATACTTTCTACCCATCTGCACCAGGTCTCATCTAGCCCGATGCCCCTGATTGCTCTGGTTATAGATGTGAAGGATGTGTTGTCAAACGCTCCTTCAATGTCCAGAAATGCTCCGAGAAGCACTTCTCCGTTACCTATCGCGTTCTCCACTCTGCTAACTAGCTGGTGGAGTGCTGATTCGGTCGATCGTCCTGTTCTGTAGGCATGCTGGTCTTGATGGAATGGTCCGTCCCCCATTATTTCATTATATGCCTATCTAACAGTTTTTCTAGCGTTTTTACAATAAAGGACATTAGACTGCTGGGTCTGAATGCCTTGGCGACCGAGTAGTTGGGACGACCATGTTTCGGTATGAATACCTTTGGTCAGTCTCCAAATCCTCGGTATGTGACCTAGGGCCAGACTGGCCCTTAGTATATGACAAAGCTTGCTGACAAGCAGGTCTAATCCCTGCTGTAGCAACGCTGGACAAACTCCGTCGGGACCCGGAGATTTGTAGGGTTCAAATGAGTTTATAGCCCATTTTATTTTTTCAGGGGATATCACCTTCTTAGCAGCCTGCCAGTTGTCCCTATGAGCTCTGTTGGGAGCTTCATTAGGTCCTCCAAATCTCCAGGTTTCAGGTGTTTCCTTTATTATTTTGGACCCAGGGAAGTGAACCCGAAACAGTTCGGTAATTGTATCTTTCCCCGTTAGTGTTTGCTCTCCATTCTCAGTAACAAGAGAGTTGATTGCAGGCTGAGTGTCCTTTGACAGTATCTTTGCGAGTCTGGCACATTCTGGAGTACTTTCATTAGCCTCGCAGTGCCTTCTCCAGGATGCTCTCTTGGCCTTTCTCAGCGCTTTGTTGTATTCAGTCAGGGTTGCCCTATATGCTTCCCAGTTACCTGATCGTTTTGCCTGATTCCAGTTCTTCCTTACTTGTCCTCTTTTGGCCTCCAGGTCTGGTCCCCACCAGGGGACCTTCCGGGAGGATAGCATTCTTTAATTACTTATACCTTCTGTCCATTTGGACTGATATATGAAAATTTTTCGACAACACATTTTTTCGAAAATATATTTTCTCGAAAAGAGAACTTTTTCGATAATACAGATATTCGAAAACTATACGGTATCCATTTGGTTTTGAGAATGATGACAGAAAAAACAATTGAACAAGAGTTAACCCTATTGGTCAGTTCCATGGACCGTTTACACCAGAACATATTTTAGTGATCACAATATTCATCTTTTCTTTCCTGATAATCACGGAGGAATCAGATTTCTTTCTATCCATGTTGGCGAAAGTGCATTAGACAAAGACAAATAAAAAAAGGATTGGTTCAAATTTTTATCGTACATTCTTTGCTTGTGGAAGTATTGCTGGTTATATACTTCGAAATATTAGTCATCGCAAAATTATTTTTTTTTCCTGATAAAATCCCAGCGGAATCCGGTTTCTTTCTATCCTTGTTTGCAAAAGGGGCATTCGTAAAAGACAAATAAAAACGATGTTGTTGCCAATAAAAAAGAATAATCAAACAACATTTCATCACAGGCGGCTTTATTTGTGCGCAAGTATTTCTGGTTGCCTATAGTGAAAGTTTAATCGGAGTTGTCCTCGGAGTTGTCATAAAAAATAAATTTCTAACCTGACAAAATACTTACGTAAGTTTTATGATTTTATAGCAAAAGACCTTTGTTTTTACTGAACACACACAGCATTCTCGTTTTTATTAAATAAAAACAGTGTCAGCATAGCCACATTAACCTTATTATTTTATAGCATTTAAAATTCCTACCCAAATATCAATACTACCTCTAATTTGCACTAAAAGGATCGGAGGAAAAGTATTTAAATAAATAAAGGAAAAATTTCAAAAATGAGTAAATACTTTTATTAGGATAAATAATTTATAATAAGGTTAAAAAATATTCCCTATTCTCCGATATTTAATGAAAATGGATCTATAATATAGCCTACCTGCGAACAGTGATGTTTGTGTAAGTTAAAGACGCGATAAAAATTGTTTAATCGAATATACCAAGTAGTTTCACAATTTTTAACTGTAAATGTTGAGTCTTAGTTTCAGAAGGATAGATACACTTTGTAATGGCACTGTGACTTCTGCTTCAAACTGAAACCAAACGCTTCTAGGGCGCAATTTTCACTACTTTCTCAATAACTAAAGAAATCTTCTGTAATGCCCACTATTCTCAACTTTATATCGGGTCCAAGTAATTTAAAGGAGAACAAATGTACCTTGCGTAATATTTCAATAGTCAGTTGTTAGTCAGTCCCAGATTCATAAAACACAGGAATTTAAGCTGCTAATACTTTATATAAACTTTTTAAGTATATTTTTACACTGCAAAAACAACTTATATCATGCATGGGACAGGTTTCAAATAATATGTCATATTAATCTTTCACATAACCTAACTTTCTACCAGCTGTAAAAATTTTACGAGTATGAGAGAGAAAGAAGACGAGAGAGAGAAAAGTGAGAGAGAAAGAACATGAGAGGAGAGAGATATATAATTGATCTCTTCGTTGTAAAATGGGTTTCTGTCATCATTCTCAAAAGTAAATGGATACTTCGAATTTTTTTAACCACTTTTTGGAACTAAATTTTTTCAAGAAAACATATTTTTAGAAAGAACATATTTTAAACATTGTTTTGTAAAAGACTTCGAATATTCATACTAAAAAACAACACTTTTCTTAAAGTAATTTACTCCAGAGTAACATAGCAAATACAAGAGAACGACAACCTGATCAAACACAAAAAAGGTTCGTTTAGTTTAGGATCTTCTTGGCATTTTTTCATTGACATTTCCTAAGTTAGTAAAGTTCATAATTTAAATTTAAAAAAACCATATCTTCTAAAAAATATATTTCCGGGAAATGTATTTGTAGAAGGTTATTTTTTAAAAAAATATATTTTCGAAGAGCTGTTTTTCGAAAAAAAATATTTAATTTAACATCAAAAAAGATATTTGTTGAAAAAAGAAACAGCTAAAAGAGTTGGTCATCTTAGCTTACACCCGACGGGACAAAATGTTTGATTAATATGATGGAAGTGTTAATATTGTAACATTTTTTTTATTTATGCCTTCTGCTTATTTGGGGGGATATACGTGTACTTACGCAAGTAGAATTTGTCTACAACCAATTTTTCAATTTTTTTTAAGCACTTTTCAAAAATAAATTTTTTCAGAGAACATCTTTTTCGAAATAAGTTTTTTCGGAGAGTATTAATTTTTTCAAGCAACGTACCAACCCTAGGAAAACCTGATCAAACCCAAAAAGGGTTCGTTCGGGTTTGCTCAGGATCTTTTTTCGTCTTTTTTTAATTAACATTTTCCAAGCTACCAGAGTTCATAATTTAGTTTTCTAAATATTGTTTTGAAAAAAATATATTTTGGAAAAATGTACTTACCTGTTTTAAAAGTTATTTGTTTGGAGACATTTTTGAAAAACTGTATTTTCAAAAAAATTTACTTTTCAAAGAGGTTTGAAAAAAAAATTATTGGATTACCTGTTTCGTTTAGAAGCCAAAATTATTAAGAGCATGTAAATCAAAAATGCCAAAAAAGACTTGCCTGTTTTATATTACTTATTAGTATTGACCCATTATTCATATTTTTTGGTATAATTCATTTCAAATGCCTTAGTGTAATGACATATTAGGCGGGAAATCGCAAAACGCCAAAAGCAGCGGAAACAAAAACCGCTTTTTTGTTTGATGACATACTGCAGAATCGCTCGGCGGCGCGGCAGGGGGATGGGACCTGGAGGGTCACATTCTCCGTTTGTCATCAGTTCTGTTTTACACATTTCGCACATTTTGTTAATATAGTAGCTGTTTGTGCTGCTGAAGCTGAAGGCCCGTTGGAAGAAGCACGAATTCGCAGATATGCAGTGCACCCGTATAACAAGCTACGTTCGAGGATGCCCCAAATTTTTGGAAGACATTAGAAAGCACCCCGATAAATTTTTTAAGTACTATCGCATGTCAATTGCATCATTCGATGAACTACTTTAAACTCTACTTCCTCTTATCACGAAACGGGAGAATTCTTTCAAAATGCCAATTAACGCAGAAGAAACGCTGACCGTCACACTCAGGTAACCTACCATATGTAATTCATACTTGTACAAATAATGCAGCGTCCTTGGTCAAAATCACGACAGATACTGAACCAACGAATACTAATACAGGAAGAAGACCAACTAGCGTTGTTATTTGTCGCAGCACGGATCGAGTCGAAGGTCATATGAAATGTCAATCAAACGTCAAATTACAGCGACAATTAGTCTGGACGTTGGGGAACGGTGGTGGGATTGGGAACTAAAGGTGGCGCAGGCGCAATTTAAAACTTCATATTTTTGGTTATTTTAAAGTAGCAAATAAAACTTACAAAATTATTTGAAATCAAAACCAAATAGGTTTGATGCCAAATAAATCCATAAGTTTTAAATCCACTTTAAAATATAACGTCTAGCATGAATATGAAAAGGAAAATCAAACGTAATGAAGTTGAGATCGTAACTTTATTATCAAAAAGAAACACAAATATAAACATTTCATAAATAGCTTAAAACGATGCAACACTTTATAGACACTCACCCATACCTAAATTTTAAAACAACAAAATTTATAGAAATCAAAAACAATATACATTATATTCTGGTCATTTTTTTTTTATATATGTATAACATAACCAAGAACACGATTTTCTCAAAATTAATTTAAGGCATACAGAAGAAATAAGACATGTACACTGAGTATACCTAAGAAAAAGTCCTTAATCACAATCCTGTCAAAAAATAGACGTAACTTGTCTTGATAATGTCAAACCAAATAAGTTAGCCTTCGATTGCTTTTGGAGTCCTCGTATGCCATGAAAAAGAAAAAAGGATTTCAGGTTTTTATAATACAATACATTACAACATTTGTCTCGTTTGCTCAGTCTGATATTCTTCTATGAAACTATAATTGGAATTTTTGTCAAAAGAATATTTGCAATAATTTTTTAGAGTATTGAAAGCTGTAAAACCTAAACGTGATAATGCACTAGAACTAAAACACAAACACTGAATACTTAGACACTGTAAAATATACCACTGAGAAACTTAGATATGAAATAAAGCTACATTACAACAAAATCTATAATAGTCTCTGCTGCAATATACTTGTTTGCCTGTTGTGATCCTACCCACAATTCAACCAGAAACCTAAAATTAATGAGTACATGACTATTAACACTGTAAGTACCTAAATTATAACACGCAACTTATTTAGGAAATATACTGGAAGGTTACTTTTACAACAATTTTATCTGTATAATAAAATAAAAATTCACTAAATACATGATGGCTACAATTGATCTATTACTACTGTTGCCAAGAAAAAAGTTATGTTCATTGCACAGTTTTCGTACAAGGCTGATCAATTGTACCTATATCAACTTTTTTTCACGTAATATGAAGGTACAAAAGAAAATTGCTGCCGGTATATACCCACCAAACCTTTTAGTAGTTTACCTTATTCTTGCTTTAAAGAAAACAAGTTATATGCCATCATAATAATACAAGATAGGTATTTTAACAACGATGATTGTGAGTATTTTATTTAAAAGATTTCACTGAAACACTACTTTAAAAATTCTACTGGCAGCCTTGTCCAGCACTCAATGCAACACACGAAATCATTGGTGCAATATTCGAATTGTGTTTTTGAAGCTTAACAGCAAAGAGTTGTCCTAACTAGTATTTGTTTATAAATGAAAAATTTCATCACTTCCTTTCCTTCTAAAGTTAGGTCATCATACATTCCACAGCATTTCTCTTGAAAAACAATGGTATTGTAATAAAAGTAACCCATACTACAAACAAAATAATTTAATTACTTACCTGGAAGAGAAAAAATAATCAATCTTCTTGTTAGAATGCTATAATTAAATAAAAAGCTCCAGCAAAGTCAAAAATGACCAGCAACCGTTTTTATTTACATCTAAAAGAAATTATGGGCGAGTCGGGCGAGTCCACTTTAGCTTCCAGACTTCCAGTCGGCCAGACCGGGAAGTAGGGTGGTAAAATAATGAAATTGTTGATTGTTGGATTGGTCGCCTAACGCACCCATCTCTTTCTGTAGTATCGTTGGTTGGACATTTAAAAAGAGACAAAGAAAAATTTGTATGTCCGAACTTTATTCGATAAAAGTCTGGCCGGTACGTATGTCGTAACTAAGCGTGTTGCGATACTTGCCATAAGAAGTTTCATGGGGCTGTACTGAACTGCAAGTCGCAAACCGCAGCGGTTCAGTAGACAATATGTCATCAGCCGTAAAGCCCCCCACACACTACGATGTTTTTCATCCGTTCGCATCGGCGATTTGAACCGTCGCACATTGGGCGGAGGAGGGTGGTACGGCGAGACAAAACCTCCTAATTTTTTTAGCCCCTTTTCAACATTTTATTACTAAATTAAAGTTACAAATCTTTACCCTGCGCGATACATCTCGAGATAATTACGTAGAGGCTTTGAACATACGACAAACAAGTGAAAATGTCAGTAAATATTTTATAACTAAGCGAGCGTCTATTTTGCACGTAAATATGCGAAACTAACTTGACGTTAATTTTTGAGTGAATTTTTTTTTTAAATAAAATATATTTTGTTGGCTGAAGATAATAGAAGTAAGTTAACTTCAAAGCATCATATATTTTAATTATTATGGTGGTTTCTTAGTTTACACTCTTGCATTGTTGGACTGTTGTAGAATCACTTATTTTTTAAATAATTTTGCCAATTGACAGAGGTGGAAAAAAAAAGTAATCTAAAGTAATCTTCAATTCTCACTTTAAATAAAACCTTATAAATTGCTCTTCGGCATATGTCAAGATCACTTGCCCGTTCTTGCCCGTTGAGCCATTTTTAACGACTTTATTGAGCTTCACTGCTGCAGACAGACAGCAGTGAAGTTAGTCTGGCTGGCTGTCAAATCTTTTAGTGCATTTTTCAGAAAGTTTTCGGGAACCGATTTTAATGAAATTTGGCACCGTAATGTAGGTCCGGTGACAATACAATATGACGAAAAAAATTGGGGGTAGGGGGTGGGTGAGGGGTGTAAAGGGGGTAAATTCATAACTTTGGAACCAAAGCAAATATGCTGTTTTCAGATTTATGATTGGTAAAATATTTACTACTTTTTAACATACTTTTTTTGTTGGTAAAAATTCAAAATGGCGGATCCAAAATGGCGGGCTTTCTTAGTTATCAACCGATTTGTCTCAAAATTGGAATTTGGGGGTTTTACAAGTGCCAAATATAATTTTTAGTCTCAAATTACAAAAAAATTAAGATGATCGATCCAAAGTGGCTAACTTTGCTATTTATTAGGCCTTAGGCGGTTGTCCTAAATATTGGAATTTGGGGGTATTATTTTATTAATAGGCTTAAAACTAAAAATATGAAAATAAAATAAATATAAAAAAAATATTTTTGAGTGAAACGATTTTATTAAAAAATTGCACTATAAAGTAAAAAATAATTTGTCAGATCTCTGTTTACTACAATCTAGAATGAACAATAGCGTTAATGTATATATTATATATTTTTAACTTCTTTTTTTAAATATTTATTTTCGGTATAAAATCGTGGCGCGATGATGTGCCAAACCACTTAAAACTAAAACATGAGTGTATAAGGTATACCGTATACATCTCCATGTGATGGGTATCTTTAATAATCGCGCCACGATTTTATATCGAAAATAAATATTTAAACAAAGATCGAACTTAAAAATATATAATATGCCGTATACATTTTTTTTTAATATTCATAGTCATAGGCATCTCCTTAAATAGCAATACTTTTCAGGCATGTTAGTTTTCTTAACGGTAAATGTTATTATTAAACTTTGTACTTAATTAGCAGATTTAGTTTATTTTGCAAATTTGTTAAACGTGTTAATATAACATGATTTCATTTCACTTGTATTTTAGGTATTCAATCAGCTTTTGTTTTCCACAAAATCAATAGTTTTGACATATTTTGAAAATAATAAACATAATTAAATGGTTTTATGTAGAAATAATTAAGTTGCGTTGAATCAGATTGTTGTAGAAGTTTCGTCTCACTGGCGGCCCGGTTTCCGCCCACTGTGCGTCGCGTCGTGTTGAAATTCAATATGGGACAGATATTAGAACGGACGGTTCGGCACGACCGTTTTCGGCCATAGACTATCAGTTTGGCACGCCGATTCGAATCGCAGCGATGCGAACGGATGAAAAACATCGTAGTCTGTGGGGGGCTTTAGTTTGTGTATGTTCCCCTCGCCCAAACCGCAAAACGCAAATCGCTTTTCCGCCGACTCGACGCGGGCTAAATTTTGCCGCCGATCGCAGCGGCAGGCGGGAACGTAATATGTCTTTGGGCATTGGGATTACACTGCTGGCGGTTTTCAAGCGCGCCGCTAGTTTTAGCGTTTTTGCGGTTTTCCGCCTAATATGTCATTCCACTTACATAGATGGCAAAATGTTTGTTTTTGTTTATAATATTTTGTAGAATACGTAAAGTCTATTTATTTCGAAGCTAGACCGAATATAAACAGATGCACGCTGCCTACAGGTGATCGGTTCAAACGGTGAAATTGAACAGGGCCGCATTGAGAATGAGAAGGAAAACTTTAAACTTCAAAACTGTTTACAACTAAATAAAAACTAAAATAATTGCCAGCCTTGACAACCGAACAAACAAAACAGCGATTAAAAATCAACGCAAAAAATTAAAACTACAAAACAAGTCAAAACTCGGAAGAAAGTCGAATAGCCTTTTTCACTATACAGTCTAATTACAATCCTGCGAAATACCGCCGATAGCTGTCTGGCACGCCTCTTCAAATTTAATGTCCGGTCGGCCAGTACGAATAGGAGCTGGTGGAGGCTCGACGAGATCGTCTGACTATGACGTGTAGGGTTAATATCTTATACTTTAGAAATGGTTAATGTTTATGTTACAACATGTATTTTTATAAAATTCGCTATTGAAATTAAAGCGGAGTATGCAATGATGCACCAGTCGGTCTAAGGGGGGCTAGTTTGGAGGGAGCTAAGCCCCCCTTAGTTGCGCCTCTGCACCTAATTCTTGAGAATGGCTGTTACAAGGCTTTCAGTTATGTGGCATATTTTCAGGTTGATAAACTAAACTGAAATAACGCAATTACTGCAAGTAAATATCCGCAATCCTAAATACCACAGGCTAATAGAACACGGAAATTAGCACATTTAAGAGAAATAATTTATACAGGGTTAAAGGAGTATCAGTGCAATAATTTTAAGGGGTTAAAGTATGATCAGAGTAAAAGAAAAAAGTCGAATAAGGGTCAAAAATCAACCGTTTACCTAAAAACTGTATTTGAAGTTTAATCTTCGTTCAAGGTTTTCAATTAAAGTACCACGAAAACCATTAGGATTTTTTTTGGTGCTGGAGGTACAACTGTTCTAAGCAAAATACCGAAAAAAAATTTGCATTGCACCCCTTAATTATTAGAAAAAAGAAAATCACTTTGACATAAATTGTTTCACGTAAAACATCTGACAACGTCGCGCGGTTCAAAAATCAGCCGGCGGCGGAACCAGCGAACGATTTCCAGATAGACCACAGCCGAGCCCAAGAACGTTTCTCAACGTCTTTTAGATACCGGCACTGTTGTCCCCGTGTTGAAAACAGAGGACCTCAGAGACAAGTTACTGTCCAAGATGAGAATAACAGTTTGTAAATCCTAGAAAGAGATCCACTTGTAAGTACCAGAGCCATTGCAAGACAAGCTGGATGGTCTTAGATTTAGTATGTTTGTTGGCATTTTTTTTTGTAAAAATTAAAATTTATTTTTTAAGCGTTCTAGATATCCTTGATCGGTTTTTATTTTTAAACAATAAAATCGGCGCGGTTTCCGACAAAGGGTTAAAATTAAGTTAGCCGAAAAAGTTGCTGGTTATGGACTGCACTAACGGGCGATATTGTCAGAATTTTATAAGCCTTGTATACCAAAATAGCTCAATACCTATAAAAGATAGACCCCCGTATTATTAGGATTTTTTGTTCCCTTAAGCCTCTATTTTAAGTACTTAGTTAAATATTTGCACTCATACCCCTTTCACCCTGTATATAAATTATATTTGGGATAATATTAGTTCGTGAGTCCTGAAATAAGGATTCGAAGAGTTCCCCCTCCTCCCTTGGATGGATCCCCCTTTTTGACGAAAAACCACTTCAAAAGCGGAGTTGACGTAATTTTTTATATTTTTCTCCGAAACTATCATTAGGTACTACGAAAAAACTTAAGGAAGTAAAATTTTTTTTATGAAATTCTATGTAGAAAATGTCTAAACTATGTATCTATTTCCCACCCTTTTCTCTCAATCAGCCCTCAAATTAGGGAATAGTTGAGTGCGCTCGATAAAAAAATCGGTATTACGCCATTTTCACAGGAAATATCTAAACCTTTACGTAAAAAATGTTTATTATAAATATTGTAGAGCAGAATTTTCTCTACAAAATCGATATAATGTATTACAGTTTTTTCCTTATTTTTTTTATATGCATTTCCCGATACTTCCATAAACTCGTACTACGAAATATAAGCTCATTTCCACACAGCCCGTGAGGTAAAACTCTTGGCGCATTTTCTTTTAAAAGCAATTTCCATGCATAACTGTATTTGATGGAAAACTCGGTATAAGTGTTGCTGGCAAGCTGCAGATGTTGGTGGCAGTTTCGATAAAATAGCAGCGTTGCTTGCCTGACTAACTAGCGTATTAAATGAAAGAAATCTATGGTGGTTTAACGATGTTACTTTCCTTGAAGCTTTGTATAACGCGAGTGTAAATCGCTCTTCAGCACTTACAATTTCTTCCTTGGTCGATTGATCTCTGCTGAATATAGCAACAATATTTTGTAAATCTTTCCTGCTATTTAGCAAATTTAGCGCCTTTGCAAAAAAGCAGATCCATTAAACGCATGGATAAAAAGCGCCGTTTTTTTAAAACTTTTTCAAAACATTCGAGGACTGCAGCACGAGAACTATATATACATTCTTTCCTATTCCTTTGAGAAAGAACTGAATTGACCCACCTGGGAAAAAAATTAACACACTAAGGTTTTTTATTTGTTATTTTTTCTAAACAAATTTTACATCATTTTGTCGACAATTAGGCCAATATTGCATATAAACTTTTTTGTTCTGTAGAGGATTTGCAAGCGTTACGGTGAAGATAAAATGCAATAAAAATAGGGGGAAGCAAGGACATTATGCAAGACTGTGTAAGAATCGGCAAGTTTCAAGCCTAAACACTTTTGTAAGGACACAGGAAAATAATAAATTCTCAAGATTCCAAAGGCAAAAAAAGTACAACACGTCAGCCTTACGAACACATTCATGTTTTATTTTATTGAAAACATTTTTATCAAAATATTTTAAACCGCCTTTGAGATATCGTAATTTAACATAAAAAATAAATTTAAAAATTACCTTAAAACATCAAGTGATAACAAGACAGAGACAAGAGATAGAAAGATAAAGCGCTAAAGCACAAAATATTTTAATAAAGAGATGTGGTTCTTCTTGTTGATGTCGCTGCTGCGTTGTAAGTATTTTAATTTAATATGAAGTTTTGATGAGTCGTTATTTTCACAGGGGTAAGTACAATACTGCTTGTTTTAAATAAGAAATAAGCCTATAAAAGTGCTTTGGGGAGGTGAGGCTTCCAATTTAAAAATAGCGTTGTAGAATATTGATTAGCAGAAAAAAAAGCATTTAAAAAAATATTTCTTTATAAAACTTGCTTCTTTTTATTTAATACAAGCCACGTAGACATGAGGCCTAGGTACTAACTTACTGTGGGCGTCTGAAGAGAAGGGAAGTGTAATCTATTGACAAGGGATTTAAAGAATTGGAGGTTGGAAGGAAGGAGGATCTGCAGGAAATTTGTTTCATAATCAGGAGACCCTAGGTATGAATGAGCGAGAGTAGTGGGATGTTCTAGGCGTTTGTAGCTGGATAGTAAAGGGATGTATACGTAACGCGCCTCTCGTTATGACCATTCAGGGGGGGGGGGGGGAGTAATAGCGGCTATTCCTTCAGGGCAAAATCCTTTTAAAAATAAGTACAAAAGGGACAAATCCCCAACAGCGCGGCGAGAATCAAGCATGTTGTGTCGAAGGTAATGTCGCTCCCAAGATGTGGGAACCGTACTCTAGATTAGATATTATTTGGGAAACATAGAGGGTGTGTAAGTTGGAAGGGGAGAAGTATTTTCTGGCTCAAAATAGAAAAACGAGCTTTTAGCTGATAATGTGGATATTGAAGTAATGTGTTTGTGCCAGCTGAGATCATATTAGAAAGTGATGCAACAAGATCAAACATTTCTGTGTTCTGTAGGGCTTAGTCGTTCATGTGGATGGAATGAAGCTACCGACAAATTTTTAACCCGTGACGTGTTAACAGAAATGGAAAAGAAATGCCTGTTACATTATTTTAAATAGAACCGTACATATTATTGTCATGTAACCTTAGAGGCGTAAAACACGCTTCAACACGACATACCACGTGTCTTAATCATCTGCTTGTCCCAGATCGGCATCATAGTGTATCAGCCAGTTGTGAAATTTGTGACTACAAAATGGGAGAAATGGTCGGTTATTCTATACTGGCTATACTTTAGCTAACTGAGCTAAGGGCTAATTTTCACGCGCCCTGCTACAACTTGCTTCGCTCAGGACACCTGTTATTTCTGTTTTTCTCGAGTGTACCTTTCTGAATTATTTTAATGTTCTTTTCTTTCAAATTTTAAGCGGTAAGTACTTGGTCAAAGATACTCATCATAGTATCTTTGACAGTTGTTTCAAATCAACACTTTTTCTTTAACAAAATGCGTCGAAAATTTTTGGCACCTCAACACGCTTGGGTTTGCTTGAATCCCGATCTCGCTTTTCGAAAAAGTTGCGACGCACTTTGTTAAAGAAAATGTGTTGATTTAAAAAAACTGTCAAAGATACTATGATGAGTATCTTTGACCAAGTACTTACCTCTTAAAACTTGAAAGAAAAGAACATTAAAATAATTCAGAAAGGTACACTAGATAAAACCAGAAACAACAAGGTATCCTGAACGAAGCAAGTTGTTGCAGAGATCGTGCAAATTACCCCTTAGCTCAGTTAGCCGGATAGGTTCTCTTGGACACCACCAGTTTTTTTTACACCAAACACATCTGACTAAATCATCTCCAGTTAATCCTACGGACATGTGCCTTAGATACAGAATATCTTTATTTAAATTATTTAATTCAAAAAAATAACTAATATTCCAAAAGTCCTTCCGTCAACAAAAAACCGGCAAAGCTGTTGGCAAACGGTAATTTTATATTTCTGCTAAATAGAGAGCATAGTGAAAATCATTTATTCCATTGAAAAAAAAGGTAATATGCAGTTTTTTTTATCAGCCAGAGTGTTTGTTTTCAGAATTTAATGGAAAAGCAAACACAATTTTTGCAGTCTAACAATCTTCATATGGCAAAAAGCCTTTTCACGATAGTTGTTTTTTTACGATATCCATATTTGCCGTAAAAATTTATAATTACATTTTGTGTTGAAAGGACTTTAATTAACAGTGTTTATTAACAGTTTTTGTCCTGCTATTGTCAAATTGTCACTAAGAACTTAAGTTATTCTAATAGAGCAGTGATTGGCATCATCCCCAAATAATTTTTATCTTGCAACGTGTTGCTAAAATTAATATAATTCTATTATTGTGGAAAATACATACATAATGCGTCTTTTTCTTCTTAAATTTGCAAAAGTTTTAGAAATAAGGGTTGTTTCAGTTTTCGATCGTGAGCTTTACCCTTTGAAAAAATAAAATATGATCGAAAGCGATTCGAAAGAATTTATTCATCAATCGACACCACCCGAAGTCAGGAGAGCTGCTAATGCAGACACACTGAATTTACTTATTTTTTCTTTATTTAAACATTTTAATCCAAAAACATAAAAAGATCAAGAAACGTAATTTCTGCTGTGAAAGACTGGTAGTCGTAGAAAATATGGTACAGTGTCTCCGTTCTGTGTTCATAAATTTCTTAAGATATTTTCACCGCTGAAGTTTATTTAATGATTCATCTCCCGCCACCATTAAACTGTGTAATTTCTCTGCTTTCAAAATCATGACAGAATAAGCAAATTATACCATAAGGGAATAATTTTGGAAAAAATTGCCTAAGGAGTTTTAATTATAAATCAAATAACAATGTAACATCAGATGAAGATCATCGTCAGCTTGGGACAGATAAGTGTTTACTTGCTCTCTGGTAAGAATGTCAGATTTTTTTGCAGTGTAACCATCGGGATTTCGTTTTAGAAAAGATACTAATTTTATACATTTACTTTTTTTCATCTTCTGACAGCCCACGAAGACCGAAGTCTAAGTACTATGTACCGTGGGTGTACTGGGGAATCGACTCACACATCCAGAGCTGAAAACATCCGTAGGGATTTCACCAGCCCTTTAAGAGGATGTATGGGGTGGTACTACCTCGGTCGAGGAAGAATTCCTCTATACCACCTTCCAACAGTTAACAATCACAAAATATCCATGGTCGAAGTGGGATTCGAACCCGCGCCTCTCGATTGCAAAGCTGCTTTACTTTCAAACATATTTATTAATCACATAATATATGTACTCGGCCACCGGAGACCCGTCAACATAGTCGTAAAGTACCATACAAGATTTAACCATCGCATACTGGGTTCATAGGGTACAACATTTAATCTTTTTAGCTTGTTCACTAAAGTATACGCATTTTCTGTAAAAATAACTACGTGCTTTACTGAGCACCACTTTTTAAGTTTGATATGCTGCTTCTTATAACTTCCTTGACTTTGATGGTAGTAAATTGACACATTTCTTTGGGTTTTTCTACATAACAAGCTTAAAATCCATATTTTATCACAAACGAACTTTGCTTATTTAAATTGTGACAGTTGTTTATTTAAATTTTGACAGTTGTCAATGATTTGTTTTCAATAAATATTAATAAAATTAGGTTGTTCGTTTTAAATTTACATGTGTCGTAAAAAAATAATATATAAACCTCGGGGGAGAATGCTATTTTTTCTTTAGTGCTTGGTAGCCCTAGGGATACGCCCTCTTCCTACAAACTGCACCTCAGAAAAAGTTAAGCATTTCTCTCTCTCTTGATGTATAATATGCTATACTTAGTTAAAAAAGGTAATGAATCACGAAAAAATAGAAAAAACTGTTTCACCATTTTTTGATAATCTACCCAGTACCTAGAGTAAAAAAATTAAAAATAATATTTCATACACAAATAGTGTTTTTAGTTATGTATGTAGTTATTTAAAATCAATTTATCCAGGCAACAAAATTTTCTTTTATAAAATAGGGTAACAGTGAATCTACTTTACTATAATAATATGTTTTAATTAGTACCTAACATATACCTAATTATATTAAACTTTCTCATATTTGTTAATGCATGGTAAAATATTAAGGTGTATGTAAAATAATTTGAGCGGAAATAGGGCATATAGCTCCTAGAGATATTTTCATTAGCTAAAATAATTCTGAAACATTTTCTTGCATACTAATTATCACCCTTATATATTTGATTAGTGAATTTTAGGGTAAGAATTTCTCGAGTTCTACTGGAAACACAATCTCGACCGGTTTTCTTAATCCCGGGATTTTAGAGCTTTTGTTGCCTAATCCGGGGATCCCGGGATTACTACCGTAAAAAATTTAAAAATATGCAAATATAATTTTTTTTATTTTTTAAGTTTAAACATACCAAAGAACCAAAAAGCACCTAAACGACTCTAAGACTCGATTTCACGTGACAGTAAATCGCGACTTTTGCTGCCACCCCTAAAACAATATATAAAGTTATTATACCTAGCGTTTTTCGATATTCTGTTTTTTATGTCTTGTGCACCCCAATATCAAAAAATTAAAGTAATTCAATTCAGTAAGCAAGACGGTTACCTTAAGAGAGGGTAGGTGTTACTTTGGTCATTAAATTATCTTTTATCTAAATATTCTATTATTTTTCATCTCTTATACCGCACAAAATAGCGTCACTTTCGTGGCAATCACCTATATGCGACTTTCCTGTAAAGAATTAACATTCTACTGAAACTTAAAAGAGAAAATCCAATAAAACATAAAATTTAACAAATATACGACAATATTTTTTTTCATATAAGTCTAGATCCATAAACAGTTTTGTTTATGTTATCTAAGACCCTTTTCGTATTTGTTTAGACATGTGGATAAGGATATCAGCGAAAATGTGTGTTTATTCAAAATAGCCACAGGGTTGGGAAAACTTCATTTAGATAGATAATAAATCATGTTGGTTGAAAATGACTACAAATGAGGCAGCCACGAATATATCAGTGAAGCGATAGCTATTAAGGCCTTGTGAAAAGAGACAGACTATTTTATTCTAAATGTTACTATAATACAGCGCAATGTACAGCGGTCCATCGAGTTTTATGTGCTAATATTTAAACCGCATTTAAGACCCTGTTTTGTTCTATACTTTTCTAAGTGTATGTACAATACTTATAGAAAAATACCAGTATTTCAAGTAACGGTACATGGTTTGATAGTCAGTCAAAAAAGTTTCCATACACTACCAGCTTGTTAAACATTTTTTCCATTAATTTTAACTAGTTATTTGGAACTTTAAAAAAACATGTTTAAATTAATATTTGAAGCCTTACCAATCTATATACAGGATATTATGAAATTCGCTGCATATATTTGAATGTGTGACTCCTGGGGTAGTCTGCAGACATATCCAATACTTTTGTCCCTCAAATCGCACACTTTTTATTTTAAAAAATACCCTATCCGAGGCTTCTAAAAGGCATAGGCTCTAATATTATATAAAAAAGATAAATGATCCAGCCGGGGCATTGCCAAACATTAATATTATCTTATTATTGTCTTAAATGTTATATCTCTTTTTTTCAGTTTTAGTAAAACCGAAAATAATCCAAAGCATTTTTAATTCAACAGACGCATTTTACCAAACATGTGTATATTTTAATTTGATAGGTAGCAATAATTTCTTTACTTAAATGGACTACTCCTGAAATCGGTTGAAATTTGTACCATTATTGTACCGTTAACACAAAGAATTGTCACTTACCTATTACGTTATTTATTGATAAAATGGGCATAATTAGTACTAGCATAAACTTTCTGTGTTTCAAAAAAGGTCAAAAATCCAACAATAAATTATTGTTGTTTATAATCCATTTCAAAACAAACTTCGTGAACGTTCTTTCAGCCGACCGACGCACGCTTCGAAATTTGACATGGTTTTTGACAGCTACGAAATACAGCCTATAATAACCTCTCCCTCTTGCTTGCTGGCCATGGTCTCCGTCTGCGTCTCCAAGAAAGCGGATTTTCAAATCAGTTTTGTGCTTTTTGTGCTGTAACCAGCGTAGGCACGCTATTAGGGAGACTTTGCAAGAAGAAATTGCGGATACGCTAATTAATGAACGATAAGATTTAGAGTGGTATTTCCTTAAATCGAAGTTTTCACCTCATTTGCCAAATGAATCTACATATAAGCCTAATTATACTGAGAAGTAAAAAAAATTGTTTGGTTAAATCATCCTAGTAATTTTCTTTAAAATGATATTTTTGGATTTGTAATGACTTCCTTATCGATTTATGCAATAAAAAAAAGTACACGCATATTCCTTACTACATATTTATACTTATAACCATCGTATTTACGATTACAGTCAAACCCAAAGTTCAATTTTTTTCTTCTTATTTTTAACATATTTCGACTATTTCTTAACTAATCAAACTGATATTTAGCAAGAGACTCAGCTTAGTGCAGTGATGCCATATTTGCAGAATGTTAGTCTACAATAAGAGATAATGAAGGAAATATGAATATTTAACGAAAACTACCATCATCTGAAGAATCCTTCGATTTCACATATATGCTTTTTACAATATTTAATTTCCTAGATTATTTAATTATTTGATCTCGAATTCAACTCTTCATCCTTAATTTAAATGTGACTAATTTATTCATTTTACAATGCATGCTGACATCTGGCGACGAAATGGCTTAACTTCTATTCAGTTCTGTTCTGCTCTCTGCTCTGCTCTCTTTATTCCGGGGTCCAGGGAAGTCCCAAATTCGAATAGGTTAGTTATGTTTTATGTATTTCATATCTTGTAAGGGAAGTTGTGGACTGTTTTTATTTTTATTAATCAAAATCAAAAATTATTTTATTAGATTAATAATTTAAGGAATTTTGTTTTTTTGTCAACTAAATAAAACAAATAAAGGCACGCATCGTATCATTTTTTCCATCTCTGCAGAATTATGAAGAATTTTTTAGGTTACACTGAAGAAAATATCTAAAAAAATCAGGCAACACTGGCTTGCTGATTGATATCTGCTATAAAAATGTTTCTCTACTTTACCTGAAACCCAAATTTGATTTTTTACCACATCTTTTTTGTTTTGACAGATATTTCAAAAACAAGCAAGTCATTTTAAAGATAATAAAATACTAACAAAAAAGGTACTCCTTAACCGAGTCGATAACCTTTACCGTTTAGTTGCGAATTACAATTACGTACCATTTAAGAGATAGGTACGAAAAAGTGACGAAAAACTCATTTTCTCACCTTTTTTCAGGATTATCAAAGCTATCTAAAAATATTAAATATTTTTACTAAGAAGATATCGTTTAAAATGGGCATTGCAAATTTAAAGAGGGAGCGAGAAGATGAAGGGAAAGGGAGAATAGGTGAACTAAAAAGAAGAAAAAATTTCAAAAAAATTAACAGACTTCACAAAAGCAAAAGCAATAAAAAGTATGAAATAATATTTTTACGTATCTATTTAAAACTGTGGTTAATGGTAAACTCAATTTTGTTGAAAGTTAGGCAACTTGTACACCGAAGTTCTGAACTTTGAAGTCGGCGCAATTTCACAGTATTAGGATCCGTAATGATAATTCATAAACAATTAATAAGAAGTTGCGCTTTTTTTAAAGTTCAGAACTTTTGTATGCAAATTACTAAAAGTCGAACGCAATTAGGCTGACCATTGGGCTTAATAATAAATAACTAAAAATATTACTCTTTATTAACAATAGTTTATTAATGTATTATCATTAAGGACTCCTATCATACTGTGCGCTGATTTCAAAATTCAGAACTGCGGTGTACAAGTTACCTAACTTTGAACAAAGTTAAGTTTACCATTAACCACAGTCGAGGCGCTCAGAACCAGAACGGCCCAAGCCCAATCCCATAAAAGATAATTATGGAGAAAACGAGAAAAGAAAAAAAAACGATTGTTTTGAATGATAAACGGATTTTTAATATGATTTTTTATTGAAGAAATTTCAACACACTTTGAACATAATATTATCAACAGATTGCAAAATTAATACTGCAGAAGTATCGTTCTTGTCGTATCTTTTCTTGGCCTTCTTTAAATCACTAACGGATAAAGTTTCTTTAAAATTTGATTAGCAACTTATGTATTGAACTTCTGCTAAATTGTACATTTGGAAACTTTTCCTGAAACTTCCTAATAACCTAGCGAAAACAATTCTCGCCATTTCTGTAATTTTGGATTATTAATATTCTTAGTTCTAAAGAAAACATCTATTATTATTATTAATTTGACAAATACGGCGCAGCATAGTCTAAAGTCTAAATAATACATAGACGAACACTGGCGTGTAAAATGGATCAAATCGGATCTCCCTGGAGACATTTTGGGGGTTTATTGGTTTATGGCTTAGAAATTTGTTTTTCCACCACCCAACCCAACATATGTGTATATAAGTACTATATAGATATATAATGGTGAACAAACAAATTCCTAAATTATAAAGCAGTAAACCGACCCAAATGTTTCAAGGGAGACCCGCTTTCGGTCCAATTTAAGTGTATTCAAGAATTTGTCTATATTCTTTATAGTCTTTGGTCGCAGATTTCAAAGATTTAATCAAATAAAAATGGTGACAATGTGACTTACAAAAATTTTGGTTTTAAAAGCGTAATTTAAAAAGTTTAAAATTTTTACTTGAAAATCTGGAATAAGAATTCTTTTAAAGATTAAAACTACTTTTTATTTAACATTGTGCATTAAAATTTAAAAAGGCAACTTTACTCTTAACCAAATTTTACGTTTTTGTATTTTTTGCATACCCTGTACAAAAAAACAAATTGTTGGCATCGTGGATCTTATTTTTAAAGCAAGCAAAAACTTTTATAAAGAATGGCCTTTTTTCGTGTCTTGCACTTTTTGTTCCATTTGTCCTCTTGTCTACCCCATCCGTGGACATACTGTATACATTTTTTGTGTTTCAAAAATATGACATTCCTTGTAAGTTTATCTTTAGTCTGGCGTAAAAATAATTAAAACTGATGCAGGTAGATGTATTTTTAAGACTTTAAAAAGGCGTAAATTACATTTTGGGTACAAAAGGCCTACCTACAAGACAAGTAATATTAAGTTTTGTAATTGAAAATGTCCCAGACATTATCCCGATCCTAAAATTTCAAAGGTTATTATACTCACGTGCCCAGATATTTGCCAAGTTTGTTGGAATAAATAATTTTGTATCGCTGGAAACTTCCAGGTTTTATTAAATAAATTGCTAATTCGTAAGATAATGTGTACATTTTTGATTGTTTAAAGAAGTTTTTGTTACAGAACAAAAATGAAGAAGTAGAAGAACCAGTATCCTTAAAGTACAAAAATGAATTAAAAAAGCAACACCAACAGAACGCGTCAATCTTCAAAACGACTGCCGACCCAGTTCAGGTCACCAAGAAAGTTACAGATCAAGCATTGAAAAACTTACCCCGCCCTCCTCCATTACCTAAATCCATTTCTAAGACGGACCTGTTGGATTCACAAGGGTACCTCTTGCCGAAAGAGATTAAGGAACCGGTGCAGTACCTTAGAACTTTACCAGACTGATTAAGACGTAATAACTGGTGGATATTTTTGAAAAGTATTTCACCAGTTGGAAACGAAAAGACTTATGGAGCTTGTATAGATGGCAATCACTAAATGTTAAGACTTTGAAGGTATATTGACTTATTGTTAGAAAAGTACTTTTTACATGGGGTTTGTGAGTCTTAAATTTCTTGTTTAAGAAATAGGCTTAGGGAGCCACAATTTGGACGAAAATATCAGCGGATATATTTGAATAATGCAAAAATTAGTAAAGTTACATATATATATGGTTAAATAGAATAAAAAAAAACAGTTGATGTATGCTGAAGCAAAATCTCATGTACACCGTGCTTGGTATATTTGTACATAATTGAAATATACATAAATGCTCAATATAATAGACAATGTAAAGTACGAGACTTTCTGAATTTAAGAAATATAATGTAAATTGTGTTTTTATAAATAAATATGAAATTATTACTTGGTGATCAAAAATGCAGGTATTGCAAATTATTGCTGCAACATTTGGTTGTAAAATAGCAGGGCAAAACGATCTTATTTATGGAAAAATATTAGACCTAACGTCGAAGAGGAAATGTTATTTCTCTGCGCAGTTTAATGCAATTTCTTCTATAACTGTCAAAAACAGTCGGCAATTTTTCATTAATGTGAGTGTACGGAGTTTGAAATTTTTTGACAGCAGTTCATTTTTGTTTCGTAGTGCACAAAATATTTCGTGCATTAGGGTGAAAATCATTTCGTGCACTTCTCACATCAGGCATAAAAACTCAAACATTAAAAACAACATAAATAATTAATTTATTAAATAAATAGATAAAAGTGGTACTAAAGTCTATCCACTGAACGTACGGAGTAATCACGAGCAGACAAGGCGGTGCCAGACGGCCCGGTTTACACTGCACAAGTACTTACAGAAGTGATAATGCGAAAATCATCAGTGGCGTAGTACCTATATAGGTAAATTAATGAAAATATATTAATTTATTTTAGGTTTGCCACAATATAATGGTTAATATTATAATAGTGACTTTACTACTAAACTAAGCAGGCTGAATAATTGAAATGATTTTCTTTGTGTTGTGGACTTTTGTTCAGGTTGGGTTGGGTGCCACGATGCCAGATCAACTCGATAGGATTAAATTCACAATGGTACGGCGGCATGCGTAAAATTCTGCGATTGGTGGATTTGGCCAATTCATCAATGACATATTTGTCAGCACCTTTATTTTCTTTAACAAGAGTTAGTAATTCTGCCTTGACCATATCTTCCTCGAATGAAATAATATGCCTTCTTAGCCATTCTTGTATTTCGGCCTTTCTTGTTCCGGTGTTCGGAGCTTTATCAATACGCGTACTGTGGTACGAAGGATTATCCATAACAATGACAGCGTTCTCTTCTAGATGGCTTAGAATATTTTTGAACCAATTTTCAAATAAATCAGCATTCATGTCTGCGTGGTAGTCACCCATCTGCTTTGACTCAAAAACTAATGAGCCGCCTTCTACGAAGCCGCCATCGGATCCGATATGTAAAATAATCAGGCGTTTCCCTTTACCTGAAGGATTTTTTAATCCTGTCGAAAGATCTTCCAGAAAGGCTTGCCTGGGATGCTCTATTGAAGCATCCACCCATACTTTACTAACAGTGTGTCCCGCATTGACCCAAGTCTCGTCTAGGTATATCTTTCTACCTTCCCTTTCCCTTCCCTTTTTCATAAACGGACAAAGATCGTTTTATCCGTTTCTTTGGTGGTAATTGAGGCTCATTCAATACGATATTCATAGTGAATGTCACTTATTCAAATAGAGCTGCCAGATATCCCGATTTTAAAGAAAGCACACCGAAAAAGCCAGACAATATTTTTAAAAAGCACTCAACCAACAAACAAAATTATAGACCGTACGCCACAGAACTCAGAATATAAATGAAACACCCGCACCTATTGAATATTGTGGGGTGTAAAGAGGACCGCTTAAATTCCGAAAATTTGACCTGATTTTACCTGAACCTGAATATCAGGTAGTTTTGTTTTTCAAGAAGACGGAATACCATTAGTCTTCGGATCTGACACTTTAAAATCTAATATTTTATTTGAAGTTTCACTTTGTTTTCTTCCGAATCTTCAATGCATTCTTTCGCGACGGTTGTGGACTTCCATCCGCCATGTCTTTTGACGCTACATATATCAGCCCCTGCATCAGCAAGGAGAGTAGCTAAGGTTCTGCGGAAACAATACCCCGTATTATATAACTTTCAGCCTTTGGCAAATTGAGGTATCTCTCCTATTTTATTTATCCCAACAACTTGGTTGATGCACTGTCCCTTCTGATATTTAACAAAAAATCGTCTTGAAGACACGAGCGTTCGGCGAAGTGCAATATATTTTCGGTACAGTGCAATGTAATCTATATTTGAAACAGTAAAAGTGCGTTGCGTGCGTTTCCGTATTGTGGGTAGTTTCAAAATTAAAATCGATCATACATCTTCTATATTATCAACTGTTAATCTCATTAATTCATCTCGACGACAAACTCCAGAAATACCCATCATTAAAACATTCTGGAACAAAAAGTAAAATAAATAGTTCCTAGTGATCATAGGCGGTTTTAGGTAGGGGCTTTGGGGGCTAAGCCCCCCAAATCTCGAATTAGCCCCCCGAAATACAACTGAGTGGCCTAGCCGCCTATATATATAAACCAGATGCTTAAGCCCCCCAAAAATAGAGGTCTAGAACCGCCTATGCTAGTGACAGAAATATTTTTTTTCTGCTTCTGCAGTTGTTTACCTTTATCATTACATCTTGTCATCAGCTTCGCTCATAAAACGGGCTATGCTCTTTTGTTAAAATTCTCGACTTCTTCGGGCGATATACAACCGATTTTTAAATATGGAATACGTTTCTTAAATTTTATTATATCTGTATTCCCTTTAATATTTAGTGTAGTTTTTAATATCAGATATATGGACCACAGTGCAGAAGACTTCACTTCTTTTGATTTTTTTTCCGAAATACATTTCACTAATTTTATCAACTTTTTTTCACCACACCATTCTTTAAACTGCCTATCTGTGGCATACTGTTGTTTAGATTTTGCAGGTTTAAACTGCTCTATTTACTGTTTCTAATATTTCCGAGGAAGTAGCACTAAAATCTTCGTCACCACTTATTTCCATTATTTTGTAGGGAACAGAACTATTATTAGCGCCATAAAGAAATGACAATTAAAATTGTTTGTCAAAACATATAATTATATCCATAGTAACTAAAGGTATTTTCATGCTGATATGAAATTTTTATTTTAAATTTAAATAATTTAGTCTTTGTTATGGTTTTAGGAAAAGAGTTATAGAAAAAATGAACAATGATTTGACAATTATTGTTTTTATAAGCTTGCTTTGGTGATTTAGAAATTTTGTTAAAGTTATTTCCTAATTGCTTCAAAGAACCGTGAATAATAAAAATGCTTTGTTGTGATTGGTCACAGACTGTGAATAATGAATCATTATTCACTCTTCGTAAATGACTGATATTATTTTTTTTTCAAATTGCATGAAAATCATAGTTTTATTAAAACAGTAGTGGAAAAAATATTTATTTAAAGTTCTGTTTTGTCCAGAAAAAAACCTGATATATGACACACAGGATTTGCTTGAGACAAACCATATATTAAAAAAACAATTTAAATTTTTTTTTAAATATGTAAAATAAGCTTTCACTCACAAGGAAAGGTTCAGACCTGATCGCCTAAGCCTCTCCTTGGCAATGAACACTGTTTCTTTTAATTTTCTTTTTATAATCTTCTTGCAGTTGCGGGTTTCCGAGGAATCTTTCCGAATGTCTAAGACTAACTGAAGTGGAAAATATGAAAATTTAGTGAACTGTATTTTAAAACGGAAAAAAGATTGATTAGCAAAAAGTATTTACAGCAGCCTCATTTTAAAACCAAACAGCTGCGGTTCGTTTTGTATATACCATCAACAGAAATAATAAAGGTTATAAAAAAAAATTAAAATATAGTTTAAACCGATTAAACTAAATACAAATAAAACTAAATCGGTTATCAATCACTAAACAAATTGAGTTTAAAATTATAGAGTAGTAAATTATTTAAATTAAATTACTGGTGCACGAACTCTGTTTTGGAAATTCGCCTTTAATTAAATTTTAATTAAATTTGATTAAATATTGCAGTAGAATGCGTGCTCCAGTATAAAATTAGGCATTATATTAAGAAAAAATTGTAAATAAGGACTCAATGCAAGACTCAATCCTTTTTACATACTCGTATTTCTTCTTATGTTATTTATGAAAAACGATTGTGGGGTAGTCATGGCAGGACAAAGGCTGTTTTATTTAAGTGCTAGTAAGGCTGCAGCGCGTGCTTTGCGCAGATAAGTAACCAGTGGCGTGCCGTGCCTTTAGGGGTGGGAGGGACACAATGATTTGAGGTCCGCCAAATTATTTTCCTTCTGTTGGAGAGTATGTGGTCATAGCTGAAGGCAGAGAATCTCTGAAGGGGGTGCGAGAGCGCCGTTACTATGGGGGCGGAAGGGGGTATTGCGCCCCCGAGCCCCCCGACGGCACGCTACTGTAACTAACAATATAATGTCTCTGGAAATCTTGATGTTTATCTAAAGTATTAGTTTTTTGTTTCATATCGGATATATACCAAAATATTGACATTTAAAAAAAATTATATATGGGTATTCTGGTAATGTCGCACAATACCCCCCCGCCCCCCCCCCCCCCCAATGGTGGAAGACGATCTTTAACGAAAGGAAATGCATTTCATAAAATCTCTCTTTGAGTGTATCGGATTACTGTCACGTTCCAGAAAACCTCTACAGGGCGTTCCTGGAACGTGACCGGGTTGGAAACGGTCTCTCCCGGCTTCTGCTATGAAATAACTAAGTTTTAAAGTCAATAAGAATCTCCGGGAGACCCGTCCTGCACATCACCGATTTCCCCTGAACTATCATATGAAACAATCTAATTTTGTCCCCATGGATTCTTTCCCAAGGATTCGAAATCACCTCCCAGGGTTTAATTAATGTTTACAATTTTTTCTAAGGCGCAAACAGCATTGTGTTCCGAACTACCAAGTGACGTTCACGTAGTGTAACAAGTTCAACTTGCAGATTGTCAATGTCAGGGATGCCAAGGAGTTGGACTCGGTAACTTTTTAAAATAGCGATAGCGAAAGAGATACAGAATCCAAGAGGAAGCGATCGCTTTGATACTAAATACTCTATTTAGGTATAAGCATTTCTTTATAGGCAAAATAGAGATAAACATGATAAAGAATACTGTATAGTCCGTTCTAAAAACATACATTTTTTAACAGAAAAGAAGAGATTTCAGATCTTAACCTCAATTGTTTATTGTTTCTATATAGTGTCAAAAATAAAATTATTTTTAATAACATTTGATTTCGGTTAATGTAATATGTTCCCTGCTTAAAGATTTTTAATTAATAATAATTTTGAAAACGCTGGACGAATCTACGAAAATCGAATCGATTTATCGAATTATTGCGTCTTAACAAGGACCTAATGGTAAATCCATTTGATAATTTACTGGACCAGTGAACCTGGCAGAAATAAAGTCAACGACTACCTATATCATTTTTTAAAGAAATGTTAATATTTTGAATGATACGAAACAAAAAAAACTGATAGTTTAGGTAAACATCATGATTTCCAGAGCCATTATATTGTTAGTTACAGTAGCGTGCCGTCGGGGGAGCTAGGGGGCGCAAGACCCCCTTCCGCTCCCATAGTAACGGCGCTCTCGCGCCCCCTTCAGAGATTCACTACCTTCAACTATGACCACATACTCTCCAACAAAATAATTTGGTGGTCCCTTCCCCAACACTGGTTGGCGGCTTTTACGAGCGCTTCGGGAAGTTAACCTAGCCTAACACATGACCGTGAGTAATATTTATTTTTAAACTTCTTCACTTGCACAAACTGCAAAAATCGTTACTAAAATTCTCAGAGCCATTATAAAAGCAAACCAATAGGAAGACCCGGATGTCCGCAATCCTTACCCAAAAAATTGATTTATTTGCAAATGATGGCAGTCGCCGATGTTATCTTTGGTTTCCTACTATCCATTTAGCCTACTAGCATAGAACCCGAGAGATATTTCTCTTCCGCAGGAGTTTTCTGCAATAAAATACGTTCTAGCCTGAAAGACGAAACTCGGGACGCCCTGATATTTTTGGGGTATTTTTTTAAAATTAGTATAAATTTATACATATATATTTTTTGTATTTAGAGTAGTTTAGGTGCTTTTTAGTTCATTTGTATGTTTAAACTTAATAAATACAAATTTTAATATTTAAATCCGTTTAAATTTTTTTCGGTAATAATCCCGACAGCAAAATCTCGAAAATCCCGGGATTATAAAAACCAGTCGGGATTGACATAGTTCGTCCTATTGTAGTAGTACACCACCTGTCGCTATTTCTACGGTACATTGGGGCAGTTTATTGAGAGTTTATGGTATATTTATTATTTATTTGTCACCGAAATTCCGGAGAACCTTGATATGGCCGGTACGGGTGAAACTGCAGTATTTTCTTCCAAATTGTGGAAAATTTATAAATTATTTTAATTGATGGGAAATAAAAGCCAAATAGGTTATATATCATGTTCTAGCTTATGCTGAAAAATTTAGCTCAATACATTTACTGCTCGTTATTTAGTTTGCTTAAGTATCTAAATGTGTGTAAATATATTTCTACAGTGTCCTCCATAAAGTTGGCTAAATATGGGAAAATTGTTATTATTGATATTTTTTAAAAACGCTGTTGCAGTGGCGGTTCGTGACCTCCAAAATAAGTGAATCACACTACTTTTATTCCGCCCCACAAAAAATATGGTATTTTCTTAATAGTGCCGAGAATTATACTGATCCATATTATTCCACTTGAAAAAAGACTTTTCCAACAAAACATATAATATGCTGAATAAAAAAACCTTTATTATTATTATTAATATTATATGTATAACACAAACATGGTTAACCGAAATTTTAGGTACATCTGTGATTCACTTGATTCATATGGCGAGCCGGCACTGCATTATAGGTTAGCTTCTGCACAACCTGACAACCTGTAGACTGCTTCTTTGATGTTTTTTTGGCCGTGCTTGTTTGTTTGAGAGTTTGGAGCAATCTTGGACGTGTGCCCTGTTTTAGCCCTTTGAGTAAAATTGGACGTGTGTCCCTGTTTAAGCCTGATGAGGTATATTAGTAAAACAGTGCGCGCCACAAAAATAACGTCAGTTAGTCGTGGGCTGAGAACCATATGGTTCCAAGTCGCAAAAATAAAATTTTACAGGAACGTAAAAAGAAAGTTTGGGACCTTATAAAATGAAAACATCACAAGCCATATGTTTTTCGTGTGGCATTTCGTAAAGGGTGAAGGGTTTTTAACGTCATGCCGAATTTATATTTTCTGTTCTATTTCTAATTTTTGAGCAATAGAAATTAAAAGAAAAATGCCACTTGTACTTAGGACCTTATGGTCCTATATCTAAGGGCAAATTTTAGTAATTTACAATTAAGGAGCGATCAGACAAAAGCAAATAAACCCATTTTATATAATTTTGAATTATATCGATAAAAAAACAGGTTCATTCGAAATTAAGTTACGGACCTAAAACTAATAAAGAAGTGTACGTGAAACGTGTACGGTCTGACAACCAAATAATCTGTTCTAACATGTTCTGTGATCTGACCGGTTTGGGGGGAATTAAAAGAAAGTTGACGGTGGTACCGATGGTTAAATTGACAAGATATCAAAAAATTCTGTTAAGAAAAAATGTAAAAACAATTATTTTACCCGTAGCTCATCGCTATGAAAAATCATAAATTACTTCAACTAAATTACATTGGTTTGTGTCGTTTGTGTCAGAGCTAATAAAAAATATTTGTAACACACATTACGGGAAATAAATTTCAAAAATACCGTCTGGTCGTGTCGCTATCTGTAGCCATGCCCTGTATACTGTATATTGATGCACATTTTCGGACCGCTAAAGTTAATGCGAACTAAAAATTACCATTTAAACTTAATATTACGGTATGTTTCGCAATTAAATTTAGTACTTGTTAGTAAAAAAATAATTTATGATATTTCGCATAGCGGTCAAAAATTTGTATTTTTTATCTTTCTTAAAATTCGTATAGGGGATCCTCGGTACTTTTTGAACAATTTATATTAATAAAAATTTTTGATATCCTATCAATTTGACCCATTTTTCGGTACCAAATTTAATACACATTCGTTGTTGTGGTCCAAAGATACATTTTCTAATCAAATGGGGAGTTTTGGTACGTTTTCGTGGTTTAAAAAAATAAATTTAAAAAACGATAAAAATATTAAAAACCAAAATATCAAAATAAACTATGGATATAATTTTTCTTAACATTTTTATTATTAGAAATAATTAATCTTTTAATATCACCTTAGAATTTAGATTTATGCCCACTTGTCCAAGTGATGATAAAGTCTTCACCGTCACCTTTCAGACAAAGTCCCACCAAAGCCTGAGACCGCACACGTGAGGAAAACAACGGAACCGAAGAAGTTAAATTTGTGTTATTTCTCGAACAGAACTACCCTGGATTGCGTCGTACTTTTTCATCAGCCAATCAGAACCCTGCATTTCCTGTTCCATTCTGTTGTTTTTCTCAGATGTAGACTGACGCTAATAGTGACGTCATGCTAACATTGCTTATGGCTGTGTTCAGCTGATGATCAACAGTCTCAGTAGCTGGCTGGATTTTTTAGCAAGTGATTACTTTTATCAAATTTGAAGACATGTCACATGTCATCAACGACCTTGGATTCCGTCGTATTTTTTCATTAGCCAATCAGCACGCTGCATTTCCTGTTCCATTCTGTTGTTTTTCTCAGATGTAGACTGACGCTAATAGTGATGTCATGCTAACATTGCTTATGGCTGTGTTCAGCTGATGATCAGCAGTCTCAGTAGCTGGCTGGATTTTTCAGCAAGCACGTGATTACTTTTATCAAATTTGAAGACATGTCATCAACGACCTTGGATTCCGTCGTATTTTTTCATTAGCCAATCAGCACGCTGCATTTCCTGATCCATTCTGTTATTTTCTCAGGTGTTGACGTCATGCTAACATTGCTTATGGCTGTGTTCGGCTGATGATCAGCGGTCTCAGTAGCTGGCTGGATTTCTCAGCAATCACGTGATTACTTTTATCAAAATTTGAAGACATGTCACATACCATTTGTCAAATTTTATCAACGGCTGACCATCGGCTGAACGTTGCCATTGTTTGGTACATTTTCGCTTGGACTTTGGTACATAAGCAAAATTGGTTGGACAACACTGTTAAAATAGATGTTCTAGTTGTCGAACATACAGAAACGAACCCCAATAGAGTTTTTTAAAAATATTAATTAAAAAAATTTTCCCATATGTAGCCAACTTTATAGCGGACACTTGTACATAAAGACTGCACCAAAATTAATTACAGATTTCCACTTTATTAATTATAAGCAAATCATTAACTTATCCATAAAGGGAACTGTTTGCAATTTAAATATTAAATATCTGTCATGGTTCTAATTAATTATTTTGTGTGGGAGTTTAATAATAAAATTAGCTGTGGTTAGTTAGATCGATAATGGCCCTATTTTTAAGAGTTGATACTTATAGAAAAGTATGAAATTATATTTGTTAATATTCCTAATATTTTACCACACACCCTAACAAGATTTTTAAACTGATCAGAAGATAAACAAGACTCATCGCCAGGACATGATGATTAAACCTTATTGGAGTTTTATTTATCTGACTAGCTTTCACCCGCGACTTCGTCCGCGTCGAATAGGTGATAATAGTGTAGTTTGATGTCATGATTAGGTATACGTGAAACACGAGTTATGTTAGGCTAGGTTGACTGCTATGACGCAACGGACCTCAATGACCCCAAAAATGATACATCTAACATTTTTTAACTGTAAAATACGTATTTAAGCTTTTATTTTTTGGAGTACTTCTATAAAGTTTCGGGTTAATAGGGCCATCTAATGTTTTTCTCCATACAAAGTTTAAACCCCTGTGTCACCCCCTTGGGGGTGGAATTTTGAAAAATCCTTCCTTAGTGCACGCCTACGTTATATAGGGAACCTGTGTGCCCAATTTCAAGTTTCTAAACCCAGCGGTGTGGGCTGTGCGTTGATACGTCATTCAGTTAGTCAGTCAGTCAGTCATTCAATCAGTCAATTTCTTCTTTTATATACAGGGTGTTACAAAAAGATGTTAAGAAATTTTAAGAGAAATTCTACATATAAAATATGAAAATAAGTTTATATAAATATGGTTCCTTAAACGCTTCTTTTTCGAGACACAGGGTGTTTAATATGTTCTTTTGTAAATGTTTCTTTTTAATTTCTCCAAAATGCGTTAAGATATTGACATGGATTTTGGTACACGCCAATATGTAATCAAGGGGTACCTTTACGTCCAACAATTTATTTTCTAACGTACTTGCATCAGTGGCGTGCGTGCGGGTAAGTCTTTATTTTTAGCAAAAAAATAGCACACCACTGATTTTTTGCAAAATTTACACATTTTTTTTAAGTCCAATTAATTCTGCATGAAAAGTGTCTCGAAAGCTTTTTTGTTGTGACCCACCGTTTTCGAGATAAAAATTAATCTATTTCTTACAATAATAAGAAATAATGAACATAATTTTTTTTCATATTTTTTTGTTCAGAAAACGGTGTTTTTTGATTTAAGTTTATAGTAGATGCTGGAAATGGCTTTTCGTGCTTCAATACATGCTCTAAATCGTCTTCGTATATTTCTCCAAACTCATCGGAATACTTGCGGTGTGACGCGTTTGGGGATCCATGTTTATATAAACTTATTTTCATAATTTTAGATGTAGAATCTGTCTTTAAAATATCTTAACATCTTTTTGTACTAGCTTGTGCCCGCTACTTCGTCCGAAGTATAACAATTTTACTCCATTACAAACTTTGAACCCCCATTTTACCCCTTAGTGGTTGATTAAAAACTGTAAAACACGTGTCTAATCATTTATTTTTTGGAGTACTTCTATGAAGTTTCAAGTTAAAAGGACCAATTAATATTTTTTCTCCATACAATCTTTCAACCCCCTTATGACCCCTTTAGGGGTTGAATTTTGAAAAATCCCTTCTTAGTGAGGCTCAACATTATAAAATAAAACTACTGGCCAAATTTCATATTTATAGCTTCAGTGGTTTCGGCTCGGCGATGATGAATCAGTCAGTCAGTATATCATCCACATGTTTTTTTATATATGTATATAGATTAGCGTTGTGCTCATCTGATGATGATGATAACATGGCTAACGAAACGCTTGCCAAAGGCAATTTTGTTTTAGGGCGTAGTAAAAAATGTATATAGGAACGTTAAAGGTTCGCAAAACCCAAGTAGAATTTTTTTGATCTCTTATTGCCGTACGAATTTTAGGATATTTTTACAAAAGCGAAATGAAGAAAAGGGTAGAGTAAAAGAAAGTATAATTTTTATAATCTATTTATAATTAATTTATAACAGGGTAAGAATAGGCGAAAACAAATTTTTATGTGCCTTAATAGATTTAATTATTAGATTTTGTATGTGTTAGAATAAAATAAGTAATTGAGTATACGATAAAAAAAGCAATTTTTTAGTAAAATATCGGTTTTTAAGTCTGACTGTTGTTCCAATTGTCTATTTTTTACCATTAAAATATTTACAATAAAGTTTTTTCTATATCTCTATTTTTATTGTGTTTATTTTTTGATTAAAAATTGGTAAAAAAATGGTTAGTCAAATTCAAAAAGTCCTTTTGTAATCAATGAATATACAGGGTGGTCTAAAAGTAATGGTATATAGGGCAACAGTGGATTCCTGGCTTAAGAATATCGCGATTTACAGGGTGTTATAAAAATTGTTTAATATAGTGGAATGTGTGACTCCTGGAGTAGTTTGCAGACATACCCAGTACTTTTTTCCTTCAAATTGCACATTTTTTTTATTTAAAAAATACTCTAAACCACCCCCATATCCGACGCTGTTAAAAGGCAAACGACCCAGCCGCGGCGTGGCCAAATTTAAATGATACCTTAACATCCCATTTTCTTGGCAGTTTTAGTGAAAACCGAAAATAATCCAAAGTATTTTTAATTCCAAAGACACTTGTTACTAACAGTGTCTTTTAATTTAATAGCAATTTCGTTACTTGTTATGGGAAAATATGAACCATACACTCGTAAAATTAGGTAACCAGAACGAAACAGGCTTTAACAGGAGGACTGTGACAGGCATACACCGAGTTGGCTTGATGTGTTTCGTTTGATTAAATTTTGGTGTAAAATAGTAAAAATTAGGTAACTACAAACAGAAAAGGTCGTTAAAAATTCAAACGCCTAAGTCATATTAATTGAGAGAACTATTATTTTCTATAAAACATGTTTACTAAAAATATTTTCTAATTAATATATAACTAATAATACTCATACACGCGATACAGGTTGTTGAGTTAGTGAATATATCTTAAAATTGCTGTTTTTCAAAACAATTATGATAACTCTTGTTACAGGACTTAAAGCAAAGAAAAAATTTAGTTGTCTCGAGATCCAATCTTTCACATAATGTAAAAATAAAATTTGAGAAAAAAATATTTCGAGGAGTGCCACGTGGTTAAAGTTTTTACTTTTTTACATAGCTTTCTTTTCCACCCTCTATTACAAAATGTGGTTCTTATTAGGTTAATGCGATCCTCGTAGCTACCTTTCAATAAATTAGGTTTTTAAAAACCAAAAATTTGTTCAAATCAGTTAGGACGTTTTCGATCCACGGAGCTATAAAAATGACTGAAACAATTCTATTGTGCAAACTTTTTGACGAGCAGTTTACTTAAACTATGATAACTTGACAAGCTGGACAGAGCTAAATAAAAACAATATGTCCTCATAAAAAGAAGACGATGTAAAAGTAGTTTATATAAATTTTTCCTGAGGACAAGACAGGACAAATAGTTAAAAGTCAAAAAAAATATAATATCACAAGCGCGGTCAACAAAAACATTCATTTGATTAATGTCCAAAAACGTTTGCAAATAAAACCTTTCAAACAACAATATTTTATTAAAAAAAGAATCATTTACCTGCCCTACTAAGGCCACGTAAAGAGGGATTTAAATACTAATTGCTCTTTACGATATTACCAAATAGAAACCCACTTTTAACACAAAATTTATACTGCTTTTATCGTACTTAAAATGCACACTCTTTGTGGGCCACAAATCGACTGAAATTAGCCCGCAAGTGTCAAAGTTTTATTGGTCCAAGTAAATTTGGTTCTTTTGAACCCAAAGCGATGCCTACCTGAGAGATCCCTGACAAAAAAATTTTGAATTATTACCTATAGCCGGAACCACTGTGCGGTGGTCGCACCAGAGCTTCACATAATTTACTATCGTACTAATTGAGCACAACTACACGGTATTATAAAATTATAACCAATATTCTTTTATCGGTATATTTCAGAAAATGGCGTACAAGACGTAACTTCAGGAATAATTAGTACGAGTTTTACCCGATTGCCAAAAAATAAATTTCAAGTTTCGGTAATTATTATTATTAGCTTGATTTCCAAGGTTGCCTATTACGATAAAAACATTTTATTTGACATTAGCAAGGAGAATACTGTTGAAAACTGTTAACTTTAGCGTCATTTAAATGGTATATCTTTTTCCTGTAAAAAGAGCAGGAAAGTAACATTGTTTAATTGAAATTTTAATAAATCTCCTCACGAGAAACTTAGCACCCGCTATCCGCTACAACATAATTAAAGCTGGATTATTTTTTCTCATTCATAAAAAGGAATCCACTGTAACTCCATGTTTTATTACTTTTGGAGGATCCTGTATCCATATCCACGGTGTCCTATGATAAGGAAAATTCTAATAAAAGATTATATTCCATGCATTGGCAGACTAAACAAAAATTGTATAAATATGTATTTATAGGCACACCCTATGAATTTGGTGTCGACTTGGAGTGTAGAAAAAAAAATAGTTGCAGTTAGTTTTCCCTTATGGGCCGGATATACAGGGTGACCCATTTATTATGTGTCTATACTTAATCTCATTAGCTATAAGTATCACGTCATTTATTTAAGTTATTCGCATCAAAGCTCATGTGTGCCATTTTCGAAAACCCAAAAAATATATTGTTACGTTATTGTTGATGCCGTACCATCTTGCCATCATCTCAATAAAGGCAAACTTTAAATCTTAAATTTTCAAAAAGTCCTATATTAATCATTAAAATAACCCCAACCAGATGCCAAGGGGTAACATTGAGGTTGAACATACTTAAATGTACTATACATTAATATAATATATAGCATAGAATTCTAAATAATAATAACTTTGTTACTAAAAGAATCACAAACTGATCAGCACCAATCAAATTTGATTTATTTGGTGATGGTTTGTTAACGGATTTCTGGCATATCACTATCTCTTATCTACTTGTTTGTAATTTCTATGATACTGTAAGAACCAAGCTAGTGTAAACTGTAAAATATTCACGAATTTATGATATAAATTTGTATAAAAATAACGAATTTGAAACCTCATACAATTTAATTTTTTACCAATTAAAAGTAAGAAAGTATAATAATTTAACTAGATAAATATACTTTATTCTTGTTCTATTTTTGTACAAGTGTAAATAATTTATATTTTAAATTAATTATGTTAGATAGATTTTTGTAGTATATAAAAATTAGAAGTTCTTTTTTGGGTTATTCGCAAATCAACTATTGGAGTTGTGGAAAACCTATTATGGTGTAAAAATGATTTACAGTCATCCAACAAAAGTACAGTACCTAAATAAAATTTTACCATCGTTAAGTTATATTTGTTTTGTAATATTTATACCTAACCTACTAGTATCGCAAAGAGATTTAGGGTCTTATTTATAGTGGGTCCTTGAGTATTCCTTAGACCTCGAGTTATCACGATGTCACTCATACTTAAGGAAAGCTCAAGGCCTGAGGAACGACTATAACTACAACCCTTATACACGGTGTCTGACTTAACATATTCTTAAGTTGTCCTAAGCGGGTATTACACCAACAGTTTCTTCGCGAACAAATTCATGAATTAATTCGCAGATTTCTTTACGGCCACATTTTGGTTTTACGTTTGTCACGGGCTTTATGAAGTTTTTTTCACAATTTCACTGTCAGATGTCACCCATGCCAACCTAAAAATAATTTTGACATTTTGAGGTTATATAAGTTTTATTTGTGTTTTGAACAGAACACATTTTTACTCAAATCGGAACCGAAATTAACGAACCAGCACAAAAATTGTGGACAAATAATCAATAAACCATGGAAACTATATAGTCGCTATGTAATAAAGAAACAAATCAAATGCCATAACCTCACTTCTTGCCATTTGTTTTAAATTGGCACTACTCAATTCACATAAAAATTGACGGAAAATTAGAACACGTCCGAATTGATGAATAACTTCACGGTTCTTCATGAATTTGTTGGACATCCAAATTTTAGTATTACATTTGCCAATTACTTCATGAATTAATTCGCGAAGAAATTATTGGCGGAATACCCGCTTTAAAACTGTTCCAATAGATCACGTGATTTAACACGAGTTTAGTTATTTGTCTGAGAATATATGGATGACATTGATGACAAATGAGAAAAAGTATAGGTTTGGTTGGCATGTCAGTTGTACCCCCTCAAATTCAGAATCGTTTGTAAAAGTAGTTTTAAAATGGAAAAAAAGCAGTTTTGTTCTTCATTTCAAACCGAATAAATGTCAAAACTGATCGCATTTGTCACTAGTGTCATCTAAGTACTCGCAAGTGAATAGTAGAAGAACACGATGTATAAATATGTTAAAATCGCAGAACAAGTTAGACACAAATTCCCGTAAAAATTATAATCATGATCATGTGGATGTGGGGTGACAGTGAACTGGCATTGAAAGTTGTCTCTCTTACAAACATTACATGATTTTACCAATGACAAAAACAAAGGTTTTAAATTTATGGTCAGTTACTTAAAGACCTTTGCTCAAATTTAAAAAATTAGCTCACCTTGTATAGGAACAATGAACAATGTCATGGGAATTCATGTTGTTACATTTTAAAAATTTATTTAGATAATTCTTGAATAAATTTCTTAGTTCAAGCCAAATGAACATTGTACTGCTAACGTGGCAGCAATGGGTGTAAAACTGGACTAACCAAAATAATTATAAAATTAGTGAAATAAGTAATGAATAATTTCGGATACAATTTTATTATTACGGTTTAGTAAATAAATCCAGGTCCTCAGATCCATCGCGACTATTCGATCGACTCGAAAGAGGATTGAGCAATGTTGTGCCTCTTTGCATCCCACTGATTTCATATTTTGTATATCGGTTTTACTCGATCAGATCGAACGACACCGATATACCTTTGGTCAAGGACTAAGTTCTGAAATAGCAGGATATGACAATTATTTTACTTCTGGCAGCTAAACGCAGCATACATTTTTTTAATTTAATATGTACCAAAGATTTTATTTTTAAGGCCATTTAATGTAATAAAATTTATTGTTGTTATAAGTGTTGTACAAATTTATTATTGTAAAATAAAAAGATTTTGAACCTACCAAAATATTTTTTCATTCAAAATCTCCTGACAAAGAGTAAAGGGAAAAAAGCAAATTTTGTGACATTAGTTATTTTTTTCCATTAGGAAAAAGAACACCTATGCATATGCTACACAAAAAATTACCGTCACTTGGCTACCTAAAGAGACACTAAATGCCAAGTTTGAATAAAAAAAAGTACTATAAATTACCGTAAAAATCTTAAAATTAAAAAAAAAATGGAAGCTCCTAAATCTAGGACAAATTTTCAAAAAATTAGGTTTGGACGAGTACACTTGTATTGATAAGAAAACGCACAAGTTGTGGAGCGCGAAATGAGCTGTGTCATATTTAAAACTGTACACTTTTTTATTAATACAACTACTATTGTATTTTGGAAAACACGATTTTTGGAAAATACAATGTTTATAAAATAGTTTTATCTAAATTCAGTTTAAAACCCAGTAGTTTAAAAAATGAGTGTGTCCGAAATTTTTTAGTATGGGCAAATATCTTTGCAATTACGAGTAGTAAAGATCAATACACCAAATTTTAAATATATCCTATTGGTTAAGAAATCTATTTTTTTGGGCAATTTAACTTTTTTAAACTCCCTTGAGGTGATGCTAGGGAGCTGAAATCAAAAATTTTAAACGCAACCCTATGCCGTGTGGTCCCTGTGGTCCCTCCTTTTAAAGGTCTCCAAAAAGAACATTTTACCGCAAATTCGAGGTCCGTATCTTAATTCGTTGTTAAATTAATAGTAGTGTTATTAAAAAATAGTACCGTGCATTCAATTTAGCTTGATAACATTTTGATTCGCTGTACCTACCTTTTTTGTTTTTAAAGATATCAAGGTAAACAAAAAAACAAAAAGTAGGGTTAGTAGCCAAGTTTTTTTTTTGAGTTACACATAAAACAAAACACTAACAATTTTCTGAGATAATAGCCTACCTTATATATTTTTAAATGGAACACCCTGTATATTATATATGTATTCAATAGAATACGCTATTCTGATTACAATGATATAACACACTTTATATTTTAATCCACTCGTTTTTGACATATCGGCAAAAATATGAAATTTTTATCCTACTTAATCTCGAAGAGTGCCGTGACGAAGTAGATTTGTTTTCAGCATACCAGAGTATTCGGAAAATGATCGCCGTCGATCTCGCATTTTTGCCGATGTGTCAAAAACGAGTGGATTAAAATATAAAGTGTGTTATATCATTGTAATCAAAATAGCGTATTCTATTGAATACATATATAATACACAGGGTGTTCCATTTAAAAAAATATAAGCTAGGCATCTCAGAAAATTGTTAGTGTTTTGTTTTATGTGTAACTCAAAAAAAATGGGGCTACTAACCCTACATTTTGTTTTTTTGTTTACCTTGATATCTTTAAAAACAAAAAAGTTACAGCGAATCAAAATGTTATCAAGCTAAATTGTACATACTACTACATACCTTGCATATTCTTTACCACTTGTAGGAATTTGACACCACAAACAAGAATCGCCACTAACACCATTTAAATTTCGGGTACACTTAAATGTTTCAGTCGATCGAGCGACATCCAAACAAAGATGCTTCTTAGTATTACATTAATATTATGAAAAAGAGTTACGGTTGCATCCTTGCCCGTCTAACAACTAAATGGAGGAATATAAATAATCTAGCTTTAGAAAATAACACTTTATTCAACATCGAACGATCCGTCATACGTTCTTAAAATCTTGCTCGTCTAGAAATTCAGTGACAACCGATGACGTCAATGACATTATGCGAATAATAATTATTGATGCTGTCCATTAAGTTTTTTAAATGCCAATGCTCTCCATTGTCCATCAAGATGCTAAAACTCGCCCGTCTTGTATAAAAATTCCCGTGTCACTGTCATGAAATTTGAAAGCTGTCTGTATTTGATTTCCTTTTTGTGAAGTTTTTTTAAAAATGCAGAAAACGTTAAAATGGTCCTCTGCTCAACCCTTTAAGAAACCCGATAATATAATTTCATCGAAGGCTAGAGAAACTGGAGACTATGGATTCAAACCATCCTATCTTGCGGTAAGATATTGTTCATAAAAAAATTCACTCAAACAAGACAAACTCTTAAATTAACGAATGTTATAGTCGAGTCAGTGAAGATTTTTACATCCAAACTCTCCAAAACAGATTCGATTTTGGTGAATTTTTTTTTAAACGTTTGCTATATTCAAATATTCAAAAACAAAAACATTTTCGCTGGGGCACTTAAGTATTTACATTGTTTAAACAATAAAAAAAATTAAACAATTTTTTTGATGGAATTTTAAGAGTTGAGAAAAAAATAATTGGGTTAAGACATGAAAATGTCCGTAAAATATACTGCAAAATCATTATTTAAGTATGAATGGTAAAATTAGAGTAAGTCATAAAATGATAGATCCCAAATTAATGTTTCAGCGCATATGTTTAAAAAAAACTAATGATGAACTCAAACATTATTTTACATACAATTGGCACCCTAGCCTCAATCTCTTTTCGATAATACTGGGAAGAAAAAAACAACTAAATCATCGCTTTATGATAATATTCAACAATGTGAAATTAGCTTTGATTTGGTTCAATGTTAAGAACTATTCTATAGGTACAAAATTCCATTCAAATGATAAAACTCAAACTCGTATCTCTTGTTTATTTAACTTTCATTAAAATACGCAGTTATCGGTTAAACACAAAGCCCATTTCGGATGAAATATCTAAAGAAAATCTTTCCTTTAATTTAGTTCTTCTAAACCGGCACCTTTGTCGGCGAAACTTCAAAGGCCTAGTTTCCTTAGCAAATATCTTACCTTTTAGATTTATGGCTTTAGCGTTCTAAAAAGATAGTACTCCTAAATGCAAACATGGCAACAGATGTCAACCCCCTTATCTCTTCACCTCGTCGTACCGAAGTATCAGAAGCCACCCTTTTAGTTTTAAACCAATAGAATAATATCTGCTTAAAGATGATTCGTAAGGGGCATTGCAAAATAACCTGTAATTGGTCAACCCCTGACAGGCGGATTTCGCGAGAGGTAGTAACCTTTCACAATCTTCAAGTTGCTAACGGGGCAACACTTCAGTTATGCAGTAACTCACGGGGAACGTGAGTTACGTGGTTGCGTCTCGTCAAGCGCGACGTGATCAAAGTGTGTATGACCAGTTCAGTTAGATAGGGGTTTTAATAGTAAGCCTACTAGGAATGTTTTGGTAAAGAAAAAAAAATATTTTGTAATTTGCCAAAAAAGGAAGAAATGAACCCGTTTAGGTATGTATTTTATTTATCATTTTTTCTAAACAAATTTTACATTTTGTCGGGAATTTTTAAATTTTAAAAGAAAAAAATGTGTTAGTAGAAAGTTATAGTCATTTGAATTTTTTTTGTAATTATATTTTCGGTTTAAAAAAGTTTAAAAGACTACTCTCTACTAACACATTTTTTTCTGTTAAAATTTAAAAATTCCCGACAAAATGATGTAAAATTTATTTAGAAAAAATAATAAATAAAATACCTAAACGTATTCATTTTTTCCTAAGGGGGGCGAACCAAAATTTCACCCATTTTTCGCAAACTACAAAATATAATTTCTTTACGAAAACCTTCCTAGTAGGCTTACTATTAAAACCCCTGAACTTGGCATGGGTCCCATAAGTAGCAACAGAGATATACAACATTAAAATTTCTGTCTGGGACTCCAAACTATGTTCAATTCGAATTGTTCCAAACGTTTTTTCATTACTTTTAAGAGTTAAAATAATATGTCCTTTGCTATTGACATGGCGTTTTACACTTTTGTGAAAATTATTTAGATCTCTAGTCCCGATTGAGTTCCAGTGAGTTTTCTCACTTATATTGAAAAGGTAACAGGGCTAGCAGAATCATTTTGATATTTTGCAGCCGGTCTACCACTCATATTTTTGTAATACCCCACGTGAAAATGTCTCATGAATTTTTTTATCTGCTTCTCTCTAAATTAATAGGAACCATGGGCCTGCCAAACTTAATAATATCCCTTTTTTCTTGAAAAAATATTTTTATGTAAAGAGAACGACCGTTTGATATCCAACGATGTAACATATGCGTAAGTAAAATGATCATATTTGACCACTGTCAGTATAAATCTGTCCCAATTTAGCGAGGTCAACATTTTTCCTTAATACACAATTTTTTTTGTAACACAATCACTTTTCTCGTCATTTAACGACTGGAGAATTATTTGCACGTCATCTAAATTTTGCAAAGACTTCGCTAAAGGCAAGGATAACGAAGGATTCTGTAATTTTCGTATCGCTTAACAATATAGACTTCGCTTTGCGTTGACCTGTTTTCGTTCGTTTTATTTGTCTAGATACCACCCGATACTCCCACAGCGCTCTACTCATGATTTGAAATTTAAAATTAACTTCTAAGAATGTTTTATTTTCCTAAAAAAACTCATCATATTATATTATACATGAAAAATATTTTAATAAAGTTTTATTTTGTCTCAAAATTTACTAGCCCTCGGCCTCGGTCTGTTTTATTCCAATGAGATAAATTCCGATGGTGCTTTGAGTATTAATAAAACTTAAGAGCTTTAGAATGTTTAATTGTACTAATCTGCTTACGCGTCAGTTCATTTTACAGACGTTTTCCATTAATTACCTCTTCATTTTATATAATTTGAAAATATAAGGCTTTTGAAAACCCATCAGATACATCTGAAAAATATTTTATAATAGAAATATTATGTAATATCAAGAGTCTTCTTTTAATAATTAAGATGATTTCTAAATTTCTATTTCGACTTTAAAAGGGCGTTTGATCGAGTCGATCATCATATTTTAATTGACAAACTTAAAACCTACGGAGTTGGGAACCTTTACTTTCTTGGATCAATAGTTATCTTTCTGATCGTTCTCAGATCATACGATTCCGTAACTGTAAATCAAGAGTAATCGAAGTAAATTCGGGAGTTCCGCAGGGTTTTTACCTCGGACCTAGGCTATTTCTTCTTTTCATGAACTAGTTATGTTAGGATTTTAGAGATTCTCGTTATCTCCTTTCCGCTGACGATTTAAAAATTTTCAATAATGTTATATCCGTTACCGATTGCCAATTGTTGCAGAGCGACATAAACTCTATAATCGAATGTGTAATCAAAATATAATATATGCGTTCCCCTTAGTCGTTCAGAGCATGGCCTTATTACCGTCTCTTGTCCCATACATCCCGAGTTCGTTGAAATCATGCCAGAAGGCACGACCTGGCACTACAATTCTGCCGACTGGGATGATCTTCGAAACTTCTTCTCTGCTTTCCCTTGGAACCCTGTTTGTTTTCCACTCCCGATTCCTCCGAAATTTGCTCCCATATCACAGATGTCATTCAAGCAGGCATTGAAAGTTTCATTTCACATACCCGCAAGAAACCTAAACTTCACCATCAAATGCAATAGTTCTCCAAGGCCTGTGATAAAGCTAGGCTCAAGAAAGTCCAAGCTTACAAAATGTATCTTCAAAATCCTACACCCGAAAATCGTCAAACTTTCACCGAGGTAAGAAATCAATACAACCAAACTATCTTAGAATCCAAAAATGCTTTTAACAACCGCATAAAAGATAAAGTGCTTTCCTATCCCAACCGCGGCAAATCTTTTGGGTCACTTGCCAAAAACATTAGTCAAAACTCTTGTAGAAGAACTTTCCTCCCCTGACCTCTGACAACGAAATTATCTCCACCTCTGAGGGGAAAGCTGAACTATTTGCTAAACAATTCGCTGCCAAGTTCACCCTAATCCCTCCCGCTAATTTCGCCCTTCCAACCGCTACGTCTGTACCCCACAAAATGCCCGACATAGTACTTAAAGTCAAACAAGTTCAAAAAATTCTTCTATCATTTGACACCAAAAAGTCCTCCGGTCTGGATGGCATACCTGCAATTGTTCTAAAAAAATGCGTTCCAGAACTTGCACCCATCTTGACTCGTCTTTTCCAGATCTCTTATGAGAAGGGTGTCTTCCCAGATAGGTGGACGACTGCTCGTGTGCAGCTTGTCCCAAAGAAAGGTTCCAAGTTCCTTCCATCCGATTATAGACATATCTCTCTTCTCTCTGTTGTCAGCAAAGTTATGGAGAAAGCGATCAGCTTGCAAATTCTAAATGTCTCTCGAATTTCATGCCGAATCTCAGATTGTTGCTCTCGATATTTCCAAGGTCTTTGATCAAGTATGGCATGCCGCACTCCTGAACAAACTGTTGCATTTTATGGTCTTCCTTATCAGGTTTTTATTATACACAATAAATATTCCATTTGAAATATCTGCATATCCTGAGCGTCAGTGGCGGTCGCAGCTTTTTTCAAAGGGGGGGGGGGGGGGGGTTTAGTAGGTGTTGGGTTGGCCCAATCGTCGGGTTAGTGTGTTACAAAAAAAAATTACCTATGTATATTCAAAATTTCTATTAAAAAAGCATGCATGCAATTTTATCTAGGCCACAGTCAATTCTAGAGACGTGTAATGCCTGCACCAACGGTTTTAAATTTTTTGTTTTACCCGCATCGATCATTTATTAATTATTTCTTCATTCGTTAAAAATAGTGTCTTTGGTTAAGAGGGTAAGGGGGGGGGGGGGGGGGCGATCGCCCCCACCGCCCCTCCCCTGGGACCGCCACTGTGAGCGTCTTCGATAGTTCTGACTTTTGGATTTTCAAATACGGCGAGATCAACTATCAATTGGCATAATTATAAGTGATGGTATCAATCGCCCAGATTGATTTGATTGACCAGACTGATGGACTTGTTTTTGGTTAACAGAACCGACGTTGGAAGACACGCCGACTCGAATTATGGAACTTTTGAATATGTTAGCACCTGATATAAACTTTGACTGTGCACCTCTTAGTTTTAAAAATGAAATAAGGTCCTTTCTGACTAGTAACTAAATTATCTAGTCACTATTAATGTTAATACTTTTTTGGGAATTAGTGTTGATAATTGTTATTTTTGCCAATATCATGCAACTGGTCATCGTTCTTTAAGAGTGTATTTTGTTTTTTTTTCTCTTGTATTTTTAAGATGGGATTTTTAAAATTATATTTATTTGTATTCCTTACAATACTGTCGTTGTTTAGTGTAGCTCTGCATGTTTTTTAGTGTATAGATCTTGTTATATTGTTAGCTAATTAGATTTTTGTCTTCTCATTGTACTATTTTCATTTTGGCACTGCCTGTAATGTAACCAGTAGTAAAAGTTTAAATCTCGAGGCCTTTACATACGATATTTTAATAACTTTTATTATTTAAGAGTAAAAAATACCGATCTACATATTCCCAATATACATAGACAATATTTCCGATATTTCAATCTGCGTTTGTAGGAACGAAAAGAAGACATGCAATTTATAATGTCAAATGAATATATGAGGATATGGTTTAAAGAACGAGGCAAGTACGAAAAAGACACTTATAGCAGGGAACAGATCATCAAAGAAGAGAGTAAAATAAAAAGACGATTCGTCCAGAGAATGATGACCTACAAAAAACCGGACAAAAATGATTTTTTAGAAGAAAAATTAGAAAGGTATGTATGGACTAACATGTTCAGATTAGTATAAGTAATAATAATAAATTAAAAATTAGAAAAAAAAACATTTTGAAACTGTGATAAAGAATTATTTACCAATTCGGACTATCCCACCTTTTATGTATTCTCATTTTTAGGGTTATTAACAAGAAAGAAGATAAAGATCAGCCAGCCGATTACAGAAAATTTAAGTACAAACCCGTATGTTCGAAAATTAAGAAAAGTGCAAAAATAGGAAATAAAGGCGTTGGACAAACAGATAATATCAAGGAAAAGGAAAGCAAGGATGCTGAATCAAATAATGTTGATGAAAATCAAGCCATTATAGTGTGTCAAGTTGATCCAAATCGTTGCGCGGTGTGTCAGTGTACATGTAAAAATAGTCCTTAAATAAAAGCTTACTTGTGTATTTAAACCAATTTAACTACTTGTATTAAAGAGTGACCTACAAAGAAGAATGAATTAAACACCAAATCAGTGCACAGAGGTTGCATATCAAAAACCCTAACGTTCAGATTCACTAAAAAGGTTTAAGATTTAGTGCTGCTTTAAATTAAGACCTTATAGTTGATCATTTATGTTTTGACAGCTTTTTGTCCTGTCATTGTTAGTAAGTCGTCATTAAAAATTTATGAGTTATTCTGATATATCAGCGATTTGCTTGGTTTCCAAATGATTTTCGTCTTGGAAAGAGTTGTTGTACTGAATTTAGTTCTATTCTTGTCGAAAGTGCGTACTAAAATTGCCCTTCTCTTTATAAATTTGCGAAAAAGCTCAGAAATAATTTAACAGTCTAAAACTTAGTTGTCTTATTCTACGCTCGTCAGTTTAAAACTCTTGGTTGTCAAATTAGACTGACTAGCGTTGGAGAATTTGGCTGTTATTGTTTCCGCTGGTCGTAAATTTTGTACAATATCGCATACCCGTTGTATAATGTTGTTTATTCTTGATGCCCTCTTGCGTCCACGTCCAGTTTTATTTGGACTCTCGTATATAAACGGAGGCATTTTTTATGATGCTCAATTTACAACATAACATAACATAACTGTTGTTTCAGAATAAATTACTGAAATTTTGGATATTTCCTCTGCTGTTTATCAAAACTATTAAAAAATAATTGGCACATAAGTTGATTTTCAATGTATCAATTTTTATAAACGCTTCTCAGCTATGCAATTTAAAATGGATTTTCTAAAATCCTGCTTTGCTTGTACTGAAAATGCTAGTTACTATTTGAAGCTTAAATATGTCAGCTTTAAAATATGTGACGCTGCATGTTCTCTTGACGGCAATATTTTTATTTTTTAAAGTGGGATTATTGCCTCTATTCGAGACTGAGAGAAAATATAAATTTAAAGAATAAAAATTCAGGAAGCCAACAGCAGAATCACGTGTATCTTTAGACGAAGATATACGTTTATTAGAATTTATATATGGTGGTATGGTAGGGTGAGAGATGGAGAGATGTGAACTGTGAAATTCCTGTTACCTTACTGTTACTGTTACTTACTCCTTACTGTTAAATTAAATGTGAACTGTTAAATTCCTATTGGAATCTGGCAGACGTTTCGCTAAGATTTCACTTGGCATTATCAATGCTTACTCGTTGCTCTCAAGTCGTAAACTGATGGACCTTTGTCGTGGTTCTCGTTATTTATGGCCTGCGCCGAAGGTTGTAGTGGTTCTGGTTGGCTAGCGTCAACTTTGATAGCTGCAGACAACTGGCAAACGTCGAAAACTACAAAAGTAGAATAATACGAGAAGCCATCGAAATAGAAAAGATTGGTCATCTAAATAAAAGGGACGACGCTCTGCATTTGTCCAGTACATGGAAGACAATAGTAAAACAGCAAGCCGAAGCACATCAACCCGCAGCAGCCAACGAAGCAACGACTGAGGGGGCGGAGCCAACGCCAGCCAACCAGAACCGCTACAACCTTCGGCGCAGGCCATAAATACCGAGAGCCACGACAAACGTCCATCAGTTTACGACTTGACAGCAACGAGTAACCATTGATAATGCTAACTGATAATTTTTAAAAAAAATATCAGATTTTTGTAATTAAGTATAAACTCGTAAATCATTGTTGAAAGCTACTGGCCAAGTTATTAAAGGGCCTGATTTATATTTGATATAAATATAGTTATTTTATCTTCATTACTAATTTTAGACCAATTCTCATTTAATTTAAAAGACTGGAATACATTAATAAATTCTTGAAAACTATGTAATTTTGTTTACTTTCTTCGATAGCTTTCGGAACACATAATTCGTCGAGTTCTTTACATTTGTCCTTATAACTTTTACGACAGAATATTTTGTGAGAAATATTTATTACATAAAACAATCCTACGAGTTTTAGACGAGTGCTTACCGCATTTTAATGAAATAAACAACATTGTGTTTGTAGAACTAATAGCTAATGGGAAATAGTCTCATAGGTACTTTTTTTGTCAAAACTTTATAATCTCATTTTCTACAACAATTTCTTCATTATTTAAATAAATTTACAAGTATAAATAAATATCAAAATTACTGTGAAAATATATTTGGCAAAGAAAACTCAAGTGATATATCTTCTGATTTGTCATCTTTTTCTCTAAGATTCTTAAGATTGAGCATTCCGCAATCCCATAAATATTTTGGTGGTTTAATTTCAGGTCTTTCTATTAAGAATTCGCAGTATGCCCTTGTAGACCTAAAAATGAAAAACTTTAGGCATAAAACGTTTTTCAGAATTTCGGTTAAAATACTGGCGAACTGTTCATAATATGTAAATCACAAAGTCGTACGTATTTGAGGAAATGTGAGGTGAAATATTCTAAAATACATTTAGGGTGTCGTGCGTGACAGATTTCTTTTCCAGCAGAACGCGCCAGTTGCTTGGACAAGCTTGTTTATCGCATATTTGCACTTGATGACCTAGCTTTACTGCCAGGAGAGTTTTAAAAACTATCGATTCCTAAAGCGTATTAATCACATTTTTATCAAACCGTTTTTAAACTAACATGAATGGATTTTTAAAATAAATTTTAGCGTTTTTAAATTCATCGTATTTTTATCAGATTGCTCGTCGGATTCATCACATTTAAAGACCGATGGTAGAGATGGCAGAGGAAGCTGTCAGGGTGTGGGTTATCAACATTAGCAAACTTTTAAATTTTCTAATTGTAAATATGATTTATGACCTCACAAAAAACAAAATTGCCTTCTCGTCCGCTTAAAAAATAAGCGGAAGTATAAAAAATCTAGTTATTAAAAATTATATTCTATCCAACATCGGATGATCCATCTGTCCGTTCTGAAAATCTGGCTTATCTAAAATTCATTAGCCGATGATCCCTGTGTCACCTGCTGTTAAACCACCACTTTACCTAACACCTTTTCTAGCCTTGCAATATGCTTTCTAACGCACTTACTTTTCCACTGAAACTTCCGACTATACACCGTACTTATTAAATCCAGACTTTTAAGCTTTTCCGTAGACAGAATCTCAGTTCGCCATCGGGCAGCGTAACATCTTACATTGGTGAGTATCTTTCAACTGTCATAGCAGGAGTCATCTCGCTGATATAGCGAAAATTCCCATAAATTTTCCCCTATAACGACCACTTCACAAAATCAATGTGACATCATGATATTTACGACTTCGTTTTTCCGCGAATTTCTACGAGTGGGCGACCTACTTTAGCAGGCAAATGAAAGAAAAGCTCTTAAATCATCTGGCATTTATTACATTTTTATTATCAAGTTTATTATATCTACCCCGCATCCAATCCAATCAAACCAGAGCTTCGTTGTCATGTCACAAAAAGACAAATTCTTGATTGTTATAGTTGTTTCCATGAAAAATAAATAAAGCAATACAAACACTAATAATTTTGAACGCCCGAGCTTTTTTGAAATTTTGTGAAAAATGTCGTGATTTGGAGCAGCAACGCTAGAAGAAATTAATAAAAACAATGAAATTCTTGCCCCAAAAAACGTCAAAAGGTCCAAAGCTTATGTTTGGAGACAATTTCAAGACTTGCTTGCTGAAACACAGTACAATGTGGACAAGAGTATCTACATCAGTAGAGAAGCAACAGTTACAAATTTAGCGAAAGCAGGAATGGATGAAAATCAGTCAATAAAATTAACAAGACATGATAACATTAATTCTATTAAATCCTATTTACAACTGGATCAGCGGTTTCATCAAAACCTAGTCACAAAATTGAGGGAGAAAACAAAGAAGTAGTCGCTTCTACATTTTCCGCAACTAGTAACAACAGCATAGTATCCGGACCAAGGGGTTTGATCGTCAATTATAGCAACTATGTGTTTGTTGTAAAAATTTTAATAAGACATAAATGTCGCTCAATTTGTAAAGCTTATTAAAAAGAATTGAAAATAAAAAATATATGTTATTTACTTAAAAACTACGGTTCATATTTTGTGCCTAAAAAAATAAAAAATAAAACAGCAGCTACTTACAGTTAATTTCTACCAATACTATTTTTTACAAAAAAAAAATGCTGATAATCATGCACTAGTGCGATTATCAAATAATCGCACAAGTGCATGATTAATCGCGTAATCTTGTTCTGATTGGTTTAAATCGACAATTGAAACTTGCCATTTTAGTATCAGGATGTCCATTTTGACATAATATGAATGAAATTATCTTGCAAAATCGCCTGATATTTTAGGTAAAACAGTTTAAAAACACTGAAACGCAGAGAAACGAATTAGGTAGAATTATATCACAAACTTAATTAAACGTTAAGAATTTTCTTCAAAAAAGTCGCAAATTTCGTAACTTTAGCCAATAAATCTGTCACTCACTACCCCTGTTTAAAATTTACCGCCAGTCGTGTTCACTGTAGGCTCAGATTTCTAATTGGGATAGAAATCAACCAGATAATATAATAAAATGTTTGTTTAAAAAAGTTATGTAGTTTAATTTTGCGCACATGGGCGCCCGCAGGGGAGGGCCAGGGGGGCCGTGGTCTGCCATGAGATTGTGCGGTGTGAGGTTGTCATACTTCGTACTGTTTGTTGGACGAATTTCCAGGTATTTATTATTTTTATAATAGATATTTCTTTTTATGATAACAATCTTCTAGCATCTTTATAAAGCCACGTACAAAAAATTCGATAAGGATGAGGCATATTATTAATAAACCCAGTCTTAACTCAATGCAACGGCAACTAAATTACTATGAATTTTCTGCAGCCTGCATGTTTATTTTATGAAGAAGTTTTTAACATGTTTTTTTAGTCTTCCGTGCTAAAATTAGCAAAACGGAATCACTTGGGTATCCGTCCGTCTGTCACACTATTCTCTGAAACTATTCTACATACAAACTTGAAATTTAGAACAGGGATAGAGTGTAGTGTACCAGTTATAGACGTAAAGGATAAAAAGTTAAATTTTGATTCTGGGGGTTAATTTTAGGGGGTAAACTGGGAAATGGAAAAAAATTTCGAGGGCATCGTATAGAGTGTCGAATGAAAGCATTGAAGCACGAATTCAACAATATATATGTATGATTTTTTATGCATTTTTTTAAACATTTTTCGGGAAAAATGCTTAAAAATTGCTGCCAAAAGAATCGCTCAGAAAAATCTGAAAAAATTCACGAACATTGGAAATTAGGTGTAGATTGATCTAAAATTATCGGGATTGAAAAATCCTAGCGCGATAGTAAATAGTAAACAATTAACTTGTTTATTTGCTTATAATTGCTAAACCATTGGTTTTAGAGAAAAGGTTTTTTGACGAAAAATATTTCTCACGATGTAAGGAGTAACTTTTGCTTTTTCACGTTTTTTAAAATTTTTAATTTGGCTCAGTCGAAACGCTCCCCCACTGAGATCCGCGCACACGCGATGTGATACAGCGTTGGTGCCGTCGACGGCGAGTAGCGCGGCAGATGGGCGGAGATCGGGCGGCCGAGATTTGCTACGGTTAAGTGCGGGGCTGATGGCACGGAACACTAATTGTGCAAGTATAGATTGCACTTTTTTCACAATTTTTTCTGTTTTTAATTATTAGTGTATTGGTATAAATCACTACAAAGAAAATCTTTAAAATATATAATTTTTATTTTGCCCCCCCCCCCCACCTGAAAAAAAAATCTGCGGGCGCCCATGACTGCGCAACTATAAACCGATAATAATGTAATAATTGTGGTTTAGAATCTATAAAATAAAACATAAACTCTAATTAATATACCTAAAATAACTATTTAAAATAAACCTACACAAAACTGTTTCCATTTAAAGTTTTCTGTGGATAAGTATAATGACACATAAACGTGTGACTGAATACCAACCCAAAACTTTATTAACAATATCTTATTTTTTGACAAAGCAAACTTGTCCTTGAATGGAAAAATTATTCTATAGAATTTGCGATTGCGGGCTTCCAAAAATTCTCAATGGGACATAAAATGCCATATGCGTATAGAACCCACAAAATAATAGTGTTTGGGTAGAGCAAATATCTGAAGAAAAAATGGGTATATTTCATTCAATTGAATTGAACTATTATGAGTAATATACATCGGAAATAGGAATGGACGTCAAGTAATTTGCAAAATTCAAGTGGGTTTTTCTAAAATACTATTCCATCACTCCGGATTGTACGAAAAAGTTATGCAAATAATTAAGAAACCCGCCATATTTTACCCTCATACCGCCATATCTAACCAATGGGCGTAGATAATTTTTCTTCTCGGAATAGTAGCGCGAAAAATTTTAGCCACCCTTTATAAATTGTTTTATTCGAGATCAACCATAAAAGTGAAATAAAGTCTCACAAAATAGAATTATACCAAAGAAACATACACAAAACTATATGTTTTTCACATAACAAGAATCTAAACAACAACCCAAGGAAAAACAAAAATATACAGGGTGTCCGAAAAGACTAGTATGTATCTTCGCTATTACGAAAAGTTGAGGCCCCATATTTTAGGTGTATGTTACTGGTTAATAAATTTACTTTTTCATCTAATTTAACTTTTTCAACCCCCTTGAGGTGTGGCGCTAGAGAGAGTCTGTCTCTCTCTCTCTCTCTCGCTCTCTCTCTCTCTCTCTCTCGCTCTCTCTCTCTCCCTCTCTCTCTCTCTAATATCTGAAAAAAATTTATTTCGAAAAAGGTATTCTCCAAAAAAATGTATTTTTGAAAAGTGCTTTAAAAAAATTTGAAAAATTGTTTTCAGAAATATATATCCGCCCAAATGAGCAGAAGGCATAAATAAAAAATACTTCAATATTTACACTTTCAAATTAATCAAACAATTTGTCCTGTCACGTGTAAGCCAAGATGACCGACTGTTCTGCTTTTTCTTAACAACCGTTTTTTTCCTGTTAACTTAAGTAAATTTTTTCGAAAAACAGCTTCTTCGACAGATGCTTTTTTTGGAAATGGATTTACAAAACTTTCTCGAAAACATTTTTTTTTAATAATATTCAAAAATACATTTTCTGAAAATATATTTTTTAGAAAACATAGTTTTTCTAAATTTAAATTATGAACTCTACTGGCTTAGAAATTGTTAATGAAAAAATGACAAAAAGATCCCGAACTAATCTAAACGGACCGTTCTTGTGTTCGGTCAGGTTTACATTTCCTTGTGTCTGCGATGTTACTCTGCAGTAAATTATTTTTTAAAAAGTGTTTTTTTTAATATGAATATTCGAAGTCTTTCTCAATAAAAAGGTTTGAAAAATGTACTTTCTAAAAAAATGTTTTCTTAAAAAAATGTAATTTGGAAAAGTGATTAAAAAAATTAGAAAAGTTAGTTTCCGAAAAAAAGTTTTGAAAACATCTCTAGTTTTCTAATAGCTATTCGAAAATATATTTTCGAAAACCGTGCTTGTAAAAAATTTTCACATATCAACCAAATGGATAGAAAGTATAAATAAGAAAATACTAGAATTTTGGTAAGTTAAGATGACAAACCGTTTTGTTTTCGCAAATACAGGTTTATATATTTCGTCCATTATGAAATAGTGTACATTTCTTAGAACCCTAAACAATTGCGAACTTGCCCGTTCGTGACGTTGACGAAATTCTAAGTCCGCCCCGTTTGTTGAAACCAGTAAAATTATTAATTAAAAATGTATAAGACTTCATTGGAGAGGGTGCAAAATTATGGAGCTAGCCATGGGTGACATGGTTCCTAGCTACGACACTGCTAATAATAGCCGCCTGATAGAGTCTGTATGAGGCCCATCTCGCCTTTCGTTCCCGATATGTGCGAAGAGGAAAGAGCCTCCATGGCTGACGTTGGAGTTTTGCGAATGGCACCCAATAAAAACTAGAGAATGTAACAGTATTATTTCATACTTCCTGTGTATTTTGTATTTGCAGTACTTACTTTAGATGAGTAATACCCTGCCACACAGCTGCCATGGTGGCTAGTTTTTCTGGAACTTTATCACAACTCATCCATTTCCTGTAATAGTTTTCTGCAGGTGGTCTCACCTGCATATCAGACGGAAGCCGTCGACCAAATGCAGTAAGAGTGATTTTCTTTTTACTTGCTTTAATATCTTTTTGAATTTCGGCATGAAGGACTGCTCGCTTTGCTATCTGCAAATAAAGATTTCGCAGCATGTTTTAACAAGGTAAGGACAAAGAGGAAAGAATTATGTTTCGTCGTTTTTATAGTGAAAAATCCTAAAAAAACTTATACTTGGCTTAAAAATAGGTCACGAAAAGATAATATATGTAATAATCTGGCTCTGAACCCTCGTTACTACAAATACCCTGTGGAGGTCTTAAAACACACCAGCCGAACCTATTCCTTTCCCAAGATCTTCAATTAATCTTAGACGGTGGTGCCAAAAACCTTGTTCATTTCAACGCCTCCAAAACCAAGTCTTGCTCCCTATCACGCAAAAAATTCGGGAACACTTACCCCATCGACATGAATGGTCGAACCCTACAGAACAATAAAACGTTCGATCTTGTTGGCATCGCTTTCGAACACGATCTTAGTTGGCACAAACACATTACTGCAATAGCCACATCAGCAGCTAAAAAGCTTGGTTTTCTCTTTCGAGCCAGAAAATAATTCTCACATTCCAACTTATACACTCCCTATGTTCCCCAAATCAGGCCTAACCTACAGTACTGTTCCCACATCTGGGAAGTGGCATCACCTTCGACACTTAACATCAACGAATACCAATTAAGAGAAGCCCGGCTTTCTTGTAAAAAGAGATGCAATTTTTTGACATTTCAAATTTAATACTAGCGCCACCAATACCTGATGAAGTAACTAATGCACAAGTCACTACTGGTAAATACGGTTTTGACATTTGCATCGATCGTTCGAGTGACGTAGTGGGTAGGCGGGGTGAGGGGCAATCATAGCGGAGGTTTAAATATATTTTAACTGTCTATCCATTTTGTTGATATTGACAAAACTCTCTTTTGGAAAGAAAGAGTTAAAATAAATTTGAAAGCAGAAAGAAAAAATAGTTGACTATTAAAGGGCTGTTCCTACAAGCAGTAAAAGTGAGGCCAGATTATTTTTCTCACAAAGAATAACACTTTACCAATTTTTATGGTTATATGTCAAAAACTGTTTAGGATATTAAAGACAACCAAAATTAAAACTCTCATTTTAACGCCCTCTATCTTTATTGCTATCAGTTTCCGGATTTAATGAGTTCGACTGAATTACAATATTTATTGCTTTAGGTTGTATTACTTTCAGTTCACCCTGTATATGTATGCGATTATTTGTGTGCGATAACTTACAAATTCGTAAAAATATACCCCATTTTACTTACTTCCGGTAAATTACGTGCATCCGCCACTTTCTTGGATATAGACGGCATCTCTTTTACTTCAACTTTAAGAGATGTAGCAGAGTTGGTATGAAATCCAATTTCAAACATTGCAATTACTGCTTCAACGCTAAGAGATAATTCTTCGTCACCACCTAGATTTCTCAACCATTCTATAAAGTCCGTAGCAATCTAGAAGTACCGAAAAATCATAAGCCAGTATCATATTAACATTATATAGCATAATATTAACATAATTATTAACAAACAACCTTGTTTGACTTAGCCACAATAAGGGGAAAGGAAAAAATTGCCCATTTGGTTTCCAAAATGATCTTTTTTATTCCTATCAAATTTTGTAATACGAAAATGGCAGTACACGAAACACTTCTCTTTTCCTAGAAGATGTTACTTGAACAATAATACACAGTGTGTTCCAATCTGGTGGTGAACATAATAATATTTGGATCTTGAAAACTATAAGAGCTAGAAAAGTTGAGGAAAGTTTGAGACAATTCTGTTAGTAATTTAATGATGCTTGCGAAGCGATGCTATCCATTTAGGTTATTGAAATATTGCATTTTGAAATGTTGCATTTTAGAAAACCTCTTATAATTTCTTTATTTATAATAAAATTGTAAAATTCGTGAGAAAAGTATTAGAACAACTTTGTAAGCAGAAATCCACTGTGGACTGACATTTTGTTTACGACGCCGACGTTTCGACTACGTGAAATCATCATTAACTTTGCTTCTTCTTACGGACGTCATAATAGATTTTATCTGTTTCAAAATAGGCTCTTCATTCCCTTTTTAATGATAAAGCACACTTGGTAAAAATATTTGGTAACCTTTCAAAAAAGGTGAATGTTTATTTCTTGATACATATGGCAACGCCACATCATTTTTTTAGATCTCAGTATATTCACCACCAATTTGGGATACACTGAGTTGAAGTTAAATTTACATAAAATTTAAAATGGTTTACTTAACGTGATAATGTATTTTCTTCTGAGAAAAAAAGATCAACTGTCGTAAAATCAACTTGAAAACATGGCTTTAGGAAATATGTCGCTTTTACATATCTACTAAATGACTCTTTTCAATCGGAATTATAAACGTCTTTAAGGCATGCCTCCTTTTTTTGCTTTTTATGTAAATAATGTTGCCAAGTTATCTGGAATATCTAAAATATGCGGATTTTTTGATGTTGCTTAACCGAATAAAAATTACCTTCATTAACAGGGTAGTAGATATAGTATTGAATCATTATTGGAGCAGAATTACAAAATAAGAAATTCTTAGGTTTTAGGTTGCAGTAAACATAATCTAATAAGTATTTTAACGAACGCTATGTTTTACTAAATATTTCATAATGCTGCAAAAACTGTTTAAGCCAAGCAAAGTGCTTATGTCCTAGGCAGATAGGTAATAATCTAGAGTGTTTAACTTTCGAAGGCCAGTGAGCTAAAATAAAATATCCCTTCTATGCTATATGCTAATTCAGAATTCAGACGTGGATAAGTTTCACAATATAACACGATGTGATTCACATGTCTTCCAATTTACATAATTTTATATAGTACTAGCTGGTAACCACGGGCTTCGCCAGCGTATTTTAATAATTAAATATTTGGAAATTTGCACTTCGTTGTAAACGACATTGGTTGTTTTTCGTAGAGGCTGCAAAATAGCCAAGCTGTTGGACAGCTAAGCACATCTATACAGTATGCGCAATTTTTTTAAAACTGTAGCTTCTGTGTTTAGCAATAAAGAATGCGGAAAATAAAAAATGATGGCTAGATCACGCTAGGTTATGCGGACCGAACATTTGAAAGCACGGTTGCCAGATTTACTTAAGTATATACTAAAAATGTTTGCACATGGTGTTATCCCCTAGGGATTAAATTACAACACAAAAAAATTGGTTCTTATCTAAAAAAAATTGACAAGTTTCGGCGTTTGTCAATACACTCTGTCGTTTAAAAATAAAAAATAATTTAATTTTTTGGCAATGACTTTACCCCCTTAGCAAGAGACTTTCAAAACACCCGCTACTATTTTGCATTAAGACCGCAAAGCAAACCTGCATGCCAAATTTAAAACTTTCACAACGACGTATGGTTTAGTAAAACTGGTGAGGGAGTGTTTTTATCCTTTATGGGTATTCCAACACAAAAATTAAGTAAAATCGACGTGTTTCGGCATTTTTTTATAAAACCATTGATTTTTGAACTAAAAAATTATTTAATTTTTAGGGGTTCATTTTACCCCTTTAAAGGGTGAGTTTTGCAATATCCCTTCTTAGTTGATGTCTGGGGCCTAAACTAAAGCTGTATGCACAATTTCAGCTTTCTATCTTTGGTAGTTAGGGCTGGACCTTGATAAATCAGTGGCAAAAGTGTGTTTTTACCCCTAGGGGTAAAATTCCAACACGAAAAAAAGTAGTCTTATGTAAAAATATAAAATTAAATTGATTTTGGCGTTTTCCTTAGAACTTAGTAGCTTTTAAAATAAAAAGTAGTTACATTTTTAGGGGTTGCTTTTACCGCTTAAAGGGCGAGTTTTGCAATATCCTTTCTTAGTGGGCGTCTACGGCGTAAAATAAAGCTGTGTGCAAAATTTTAACTTTTTAGCATTAGTAGTTTTGGCTGGGCGTTAATGAATGAGTGAGTCAGTCAATTTACAATTTTATATATTAGTATAGATGATAAATCTTTAAAATAAATACATAACAATCTTTCCTGTAATGCTTCGATTATAATTGATTTCATAGAAATCAGCATGGTCAAATAAAATAAATTTGTTTCTTTAACAATAATACATTTGTAAACCTTTTCGTTGCTGTACGAATTCAGTATTTCTCAGTATTCAATAATTGCCTTATTATTTAATCAGTTTCATAATAGAAGATGTTGTGATTCGCATTACTTTACTTTTGCATAATTTAATATTGTATGATACCTTTTTCTTTTCAATTAAATTTGCTGTGAATTAGTGTGTCTACCTTTTCTGTAATGGCATCCGCTTTTTGATTTAAATTCATTTCATCTAAAGAAAGAGGAGGAAGAGTTCTCCAAACTGCAGCTCTATTTGGTTTGCGCTCAAAAAAATCAGTGTACATTTTTGATTTCTGAGTATCATCGTCAACCTTGCCGCTGAAAAAAAAATTAAATAATTTAAAATATTTAAATACGATTTTCTTTAAGTTATCATGGACAAAAAAGCTAGGCAATTTATTTTTGTAACGATCATTGCCGTCTAGATGTTCTGAGTGTCAAAATGAAGTGACACTCTTGCGGCCGCACATCTAGACGGCAATGGTAACGATAAGATTTTTAGCTTGTTGCCTTAAAATTTTAAAATCAAATTCCATACATATACACTCAATACAGTGTCTTTTATATAAAATATTTAACGAAAACCATCAGGAATTGCAATGATTTGCATTATTTTTTCATCGATATACTACAATTTTACAGAACACAGCGCAAGTAGGTTTATCAATTTTGTTTTATAAGAAAACTCACGACTTGACGTAATTTTCCGTATTACGTACTTATAGATTATGTTTTGAGAAAAGTCGAGATTTTTCTCAAAAAATAATATATAAAAAAAGTAAATATCAAGCAGACAGACATATAAACATATCTCTTAACTTTACTGTTATACCACAAGGAAATGGTAATATTTTAATAATTACTTAGTCCTTAAAAAGTAAGCCTTACCTTAGTAGGCCAAGCAACAGAGCAAAATATTAGCGATATTTTGACATTAATACTATTAGAAAACCGCCTGTGCCGTCATCTGAAAGACGATCCGTAGATGATTCCTGTTATATTTCCAACTCTGAAATTTTTTCCATTAATTTGTTATAAACATTTTTAAGCAAAAAAAGCGATTTTTTTAGTTTTTTGCTTATAAAATGGAAAGTAATGAAGCAATCTTAATGGTCTAAATGGACGATTTGTAGAGAATAAGAACACGAACAAAATGAGAGGCGGAACGTCCCGATAGGATAAGTAGCAACGGAGAAAATCCGGAAAAACCGGAAAATTAAGAGTTTTGTTTTTTAATTCATAAATGGGCCATTTTTAAAAGCAGATGGTTCAAGCTTTGGGAAAAGTAGTAATTTATAGCTACTTTATGTGTGCAAAACCCCGACGCTGTCCGACGATTAGTTTTGCCACAATCGTCATTTTAATTTTTCAACACACTATTTTGCAACAGGTCTGGATGCTCTATGGACCGTCCGATTTTAGTTATTGAAACGGATTTGAAAAGTACAAGTTTAATTGAACAATATGTATATTTTAGTTTTTCCATAAAATGCTACGAAACCGGTTAAAAATGCACGTAAAAATGCGTGAAAATGGCCGAGCGCGGAGAGAAGCGGAGCGAAGGGGAGCCAATATTCGGGCGGTCGGCCATTTTCACGCATCTTTACGTGCATTTTCAACCGGTTTCGTAGCATTCTATGGATAAATTAAAATATACATACTGTTCAATTAAACTTGTACTTTTCAAATCCGTTTCAATAATTAAAATCGGACGATCCATAGAGCATCCAGACCTGTTGCAAAATAGTTTGTTGAAAAATTAAAATGACGATTGTGGCAAAACTAATCGTCGGACAGCGTCGGGGATTTGCACACATAAAGTAGCTACAAATTACTACTTTTTCCCAAAATTTCAACCCTCTGCTTTTAAAAATGGTCCATTTATGAATTAAAAAACCACACTCTTAATTTTCCGAATTTTCTCCGTTGCTACTTATCCTATCGGGACGTTCGGCCTCTCATTTTGTTCGTATTTTTATTCTCTACAAATCGTCCATTTAGATCATTAAGATTGCTTCATTACTTTCCATTTTATAAGCAAAAAACTAAAAAAATCGCGTTTTTTGCTTAAAAATGTTTATAACAAATTAATGGAAACAATTTCAGAGTTGGAAATATAACAGGAATCATCTACGGATCGTTTTTCAGATGATGGCACAGGCGGTTTTCTAATAGTATTAATGTCACGACAAATTTCTCTATTGCTTGGCCTATAGCTATAATCTAAAATAAAAAGTATTTTTCTCTAACTGTACTTACTAAAGTTTTTGCAGTGATTGAGTTTTCCCTCCTTTCCTAGTGTTCATATCTAAGGCATTATTTCGCAATTCTTGTGCATCCCAAATCGACCTTAAATATTAAGAAGCAGATGTTATACGTTTTAAATACCTGAATAAATAAATATTATATTTCATTATTGAATAATTGATATCAGGCGTTCGCTCTTAAGCAAGGACCTTGTTTTTCAGAGTTTAATTTTAATTCCAAATCAATATCTTAAGATATTTCAAACACAAGTTATTGTAGCCTTTGTACTTCTTGTATTTAATTAGTAACCATTCATAATAGGCTTATGTTTGGCAAATTTACATTTAATATAATGCCAATAAAAAATAATGTTAACAAAAGTAGAATTGGAAAAATCAGTCGGACCATTCGTACCTCTCATTGTATGGGGTGGTTCAAAAAACATTTGCCAGTGGTCGTGAGGAGATTCCTCATTCACTATAACTAGTGAGTTTAAATGGGGGACACACATTGACATATCAGTGAAAACCTAAGCAAATAAACCTACATCTTATTCAAAAAGCATTTGATAAGAAAGCGGTAAAATGATAAAGAAAATTTATACTTTTTTTATAAGACCAATTTTGGAATCATTCCAGTGTGTTCGCAATTCTTATTATGTAAAAGATGTAGCCTTGGAAAGAGCTCAAATAAAAATGGCAAACATTCCTTTAGGACTTAGATATCTTCCATACAAAGAACGATTAAATAGAACCAACTTTAAAGCAAAGAAAATTAAAAGGCGTCCTAATACAGACATAAAATTCTTAATGGTTTGTTATTCTATCAAAGCCGAAATGTGGGGCGAATCGCCTCAGATGTCCCAGTCCACATAGCCTGAGCACACTCGTCGCTGCCACAGCCGCCGCCGCTCTGTGCAAAGGCTCGCCGCGCTATGTTTCTCGATTAGTTCTAAAAAATTAAGTTCTCTCGGTAAAAAAATATTTTCCACGTAAAAAAACCTGATCTTTCAATATAGCGTATTAAAAAAAGGTAAAAATAGCGTTTTTCGAGGTACAGCACGCTTAGTGCTTTTTTGAGGTTAAGGAGGCGGAAATTTGACAAGCAAATTACACTATCGGAAATCTGAGGAAAAAATACCTCGAAAAATATGTTTGCTATTTTTTTAATGGCGTCTTCATTGCGAGATTTGGAAGGTGGCAGAGGAATTCTTCCTTGGCCGAGGTGATACCACCTCACACATCCTCTTAAAAGGGCTGGGGAAATCCCTGCGGATGTTTCCAGCTCTGGATGTGTGAGTTGGATTTCCCAAAACACCCCCGATTCATACTACTTAGGCTTCGGTCTTTGTGGACCGTCAGAAGATACAAAAAAATAGTATTAAATGGCATATGGTAACAGTAAGAAATACAAAAGGATTTCTAAATTATTAAGAATTTTTTTAAATAGTCGCTTGTAAAAATTTTATTTTTTCTGTGTAAAATTATCCGATACCGTATACCGTACCGCACATCCCTACTGAATAACTGTTCCCGTAACGTAACCGTAACGTAACTTACTATGACGCGCACGCCTATGCCGCGCGGGAATTGTTATACCGCTCTAGTAATACTACTAAGGGGCCATTCATAAATTACGTCACGCTGAAAGGGGAAGGGGGTGTTCATCCGATCGTTACTAGCCGTTACGGAGGGGTCTGGGGGTGTTTAAGGCATCGTTACGTAACTTTACCAATTACAGTTCAAATACGAACTATTTTCCCCTTCATGCGCGTATTGCAGATTTTTAATATATGTAAATCTCTGTATACTTAGCTATTCATTTTATAAAATTAGCTGGGTAATGGGATTTTGTCGTTATGTCACTTGGGAGGTGGGGGCTAAAGGCTACGTTACGGATCGGTACAAGGGGGAGGAGGGTGCAAAATTACTTAAAATTAGCGTTACGTAATTTATGAATGTCCCCTAACTAGGGTTCGTAATTGAGTTTTCCATTGACTTGGAAAGTTAAATAAACACCTGGACCCATAGTCGTCCCACGTAGTGGGAAAAATAGTTTTAAGTGTCACGTTGTAGAAAAAAGTCTTCTGCGGTTATTTGCATACATAGGGAAGTTCTATCCCCTACATGCCTTTAGGGCATACCAACTATGTCTTATGTGGGGAACACTTTACTACAATAAAAATTTGGCTTCTCAATTTTTAATTTTTTTGTAAAAATATCGGCACAAATAATTTTTATGTTCTGAAAACATACATGACACAGCCACCTTAATAGGTGTCCATAAATTGCCAACATTTTTTACGTTGACAGAATATATTAAAATGTGTCCTCAGTTCTCTCCGAAAATTTCTTTGTCGAGGTTCATTAGGCTAGAATTTATGCAATTGGATTACATAATTTTCCGAATATAGGTACTTATCATTAACGGTATAAGTAAAGGTACGCTATTATGGTATTTGAAATTAAAATATAATTAACACCGCACAAACATAATACAAACCTTGTCTGAAAATTAAGTCACTATACGTGTTGGTAATCTCTTAATTATGTACTATCGACTTGTGGGAACAAAAGGCTGATCTTGTACAATTGTACAATACTTAAGGAAAAACAGTTTTTTTACACAGGTAAGATTTCCTAAAAATTTTAGCATAAAATTATAAATACCTAATTGGCATTCGAATACAATTATTCTTTATTAGTCTGGAGTGTAGTTAATTGCTTGTAAATTTAATTATTTTTTGAGATATACTCGTAAAATAGAGAAGCCAAGTTATTTTTGGGTTCATTATTTATAGTTTAAACCAGTTAGTTGTTTGCTGAAATTATTTTGTTTTATATTATCTGTGATTCTTTACAATAAACGCAATGAGTACAAGTAAAAAAATTAAGGTGGCGTGGCTGTTCCCATATTATAATATCTCTGAAGGAGAACACGGTGTTTGGTGTGCAGTGTGTCACTCTGAATTCATTTGTACAATACCATATCACATCGAGCGACATGTCAAAAGTCTAAAGCATCCTCTAGGTCTAGGCCATCCACATCTAGAGAACATGATGTATTATACGCAGTTTGCATGGATGTTTGCGTAGCCTTTGTCGCAGCTGACCTTCCTGCGTCTATAAAACAAGTAATCCATCTATAAAGAAATTTTTACAAAAATAGTGCCACCACAGAGTACCAGATTAATCTACTCTTCGTAAAAGTTATGCGGATAAGGTATACTCAAAAACTATTGACAAAATACAATACAATATTGAAGGAAAAAAGTTGTATCGATAAAGCCACCACACAAGCACCGACATCAACGGATGTTTCATTGCCACTATTATAGTCGAGCCTTTAAATCCTATGGAAGGGGAAAACTCATATTATATTATTAATAGTAAATTTCTTTCTAAAACCAATACCTAGTGAGACAATAACTCAAGCTGCAGTAGAAAATATTAGTTCGCTCTTTCCAGATACGAATATTAGTGAAAACGTTGGCTTGCTGCTTTCGGATAGTGCGGTAAATATGCTAAAAGCAGGAAGATAGTTAAAAGAACAGTTTCCAAATTTGATTTACTTTACATGTCTAGCTCATGTATTGCCTAGAATATGTGAAATGAATGAAATGATACGTGACTTCTATCAAATTATTGATACTTTAGTTAGTGTGGTAAAAAAGGGTTTTCTTAAATCGCCCTCGCGAACTAATAAATTTGAAGAAATATTTCCTAATGTCCCACTGTCCCCACAACCTGTTATTACAAAGTGGGAACCATGATTATTAGCCGTATTACCATACAAATTACGACTTAATTAAAAATGTTACTGACAGTCTAGTCTAACAGATGATGCTTAGAGTGTAAACGAAAGTAAAGAAGTTACAAGTGCACTGAATGTTAAAAATCATTTAAAATTTATTTCTGAAAATGTTGGATATCTTTTAAACGTAATTGAACAGTTTGAGACGCAAAACCTTTCCGTTTTGACTTCTTTTAATTTATTTTAGACAACCATAGACAAGCTCAAAGCATGTCCTACCGAAATTGGTGAAAAATTAAAAGTTTATATACATTGGAAAATCTTGGAAAAAATCCAGAATTTCCAGAAATAAAAAATAGTTTTGAAACTTTGAAAACTGAAAATACTGACTAGTATAATGTTTTCCTTTTCGTTCCTATTACAAGCCGTGATGTCAAAAGGAGCTTTTCTAGACCTAGAGATATTCTTAATTACAAACGAACTCGGTTTATTGAACTTAAAAAAAAATGTAAGTCTTGTTTCATATAAATTGGCAATATTATTCTAATAGGCTAGATTCAAATTTTAATGTGCAACTGACCAATGAGGACAATTCGCGTTTATATGAAACAAGACTGAAGTTATGTGACAATATTTGAAGAATTTAAAGATGTATACAAACAACAGCAAACTTAGCCGGATTCCGTGTTTAAGGAAAAAACAAGTTAGTATAAACAAGAAGGGTCGGAAAATACCTTGCTAACGAGACAACACTTATCAAAGGGGTGACAAAATATATTAAGACTCCTCAATTTTGATCTTTTATTTTTTTTAGATAATAAAAAACTTGTTTACTATTCATTAAATACATTTTATTACATTACTTTAAATCACACATAATTACTAATTAATTAATTTTATTAATTCACATCATTTTTTTAGATCTCAGTATATCCACCACCAATTTGGGATACACTGAGTCGAAGTTAAATTTACATAAAATTAAAATCATTTAATTCATTAACTAATAATTAATCATATATAATTACATTTTTTTAAATCATCCATAATATGTATAAATATCGGGTAGCTTGGTTATAGCATGTTAGATCGCCAACGGCGTGGGCGTTCTATATACTTCCCCGTTAGCAAGGAAATGTGTGTCTGTTGTCGTAGCTTTTGACATTTTCACCATTTCAATTTTTTTCTCGAAAACGATCAGAGTGGGAGCAATCAAATTTTCTGGGCTAATAGAGGGATAGTGCGACAAGCTTTGGTAAAAAATTCAGTTATACAGGGTATACGGTTCCGGAGTTATTAAATGTCAAATCGAAATTTACTCGGTTCCCTATGGGTTCGAGTCACCAGCCTACAAATTTTAACTTTGTTTTTGTATTATTAACAAAAATATGTTTTTTTATTTAGTCTGGTCCAAGTAGGCCTAAAATATCTGCTAAAATTATTACTTGGCTGTAAAAGAAATATAACGCTTTTTTGTTTATTGTATAACTTTAATTTATAAAGCGGCATACTGAACTTAAAAAATATAACTAAATCAATGCAGGTGTATTATTATCTGACTCTTCGTCTACATCCTAGTCAAGGGTGTATTGCTCTAGTGGATTTAGAACAGGCAACTCATCATTATGAGGAATTGGGGAATGGCACATCGTAGATTTGGATAGCAAAAGCCGCTGAATGCCCTCTTCCACTTAGCCCTCTACGAAGATTGTTCGCACAATTGCTGCAACAAATATGAGGTGCCCAGTTTTTGTCTTAGTCACCAATTTTGTAGCCAACTTACAAATGATACTACGCTTTCTGTATTAAGGTGTCTTCAGCACAAACATAACAAAAGTTATCTGGTTTATTTACTATAACTCGCGGCATCTTGTTTAAAGCTCACTTATTTCTAATATACGAGTAGCAATGCAATAAAGTAGGTATATTATGGTTTACATTATACCGTTGATCTTTTGACTGCCATAAAACCCTAATTATCCCTATTTACTTATTTTCGGGCATGGCCGGAGAATAATTTATTTTCTTTACCTGTATCCCTAATTGTAAAACTTTTCTCTGTACACACACTGTGCTGTATTTTAATCTTAATATATACATTCATTTTTACTATTATTATTATTTTCATATTATTAATTGATCTTTATTTTCGTTTGGTTTGAAATGTATTTTTAATTCTAAATAAAAATAAATAATTATGTATAATAGATTCATATTTTCAAACCGACCCTGCACCCATTTATTGCGGTTTGAAGATGTTGGGGCCTACACAATGGGGTTTAAGCAGGTAGTTTTGATTTATTGCAGAAAAGGTAAACGGTATAATGTAAACTATACTATGTGTACCTTTTAAAACCGGAGCCAACTTGGACTTTTATTGGATACATTATGAATTTGCGTGGCAAAGTGTACAAGATTGTGCTATTTTGACCTAAATGTCACTTTGGCTGTAGGCCAGTGATACAGGTCTCAAAAGTGAATTAAATCGATTTAAATTTTCGGAGGTTGTAGAGGACTGACAGCTTTGAACACTATTGAAATTGGTGAGTATCGAAAAATAAGTAAGTAATTTTTTTTTATCTTCTTTCGGTCAAAAATGCGGTTTTGCTGACCCTCTTTTGGTACCTAATAACTCGAAAACGAAAAGTCAGATCAAAAACCGGATTCATACATAAAATATTAAAATCTGAAATACTTTCTTTTTGCAATACATTTATCTATATACCTAAAACGGCTGGAAAGTGGATTTATTTGGGAAAACTAGAAATTTCGATTTTTGATCTAAATTTTTTTTCGGGGTCAAAATGGATCCAAATCAAAATCTCATATACCTTGTCAGAAAGAGCTCGTCGAAATACGTAATATTCAGTGCATAACAAGGATAATATTGTCGACCTTATTAGCAGACGGCTAAAGTGTCAAATGACGTTGCTTGTCAAATCCGGTTGAAAAACTGCCTTGAATACAGTGAGAAAGAGAAATTGACTAAAGTGTTTCATTTTAATATAGGATAAAGGTTTAAGTATTGACAATACTTCTATCCTTACCTATTGCTAACCCTTCTATCAGTATGAACTGAGCTTGGCGTCTTTTTCTTTTTTTCGAATTGTTTAAACAAAGTATGTTCTGAAGCAGTTTGAAGTTCCTCTTTAAACTTTCGATCTTGAGTAGATAGAATTCTCAGAATTCTGGATAGAAGCGCTTCTGGAAAAATTTCTCGTAAAACACTCATTTGCTTATCAGGTGGCTGAAAAATAAATGAATAAAAACGATAAGAGTTTCAGTAATATCTTGGGGTAAAGAGAGTGTTAATAATGTTAGTGGCGTAACTGCAATGGGCCTTTTTCACCCAATCAAATCAAGGTATCATTTGCATACAGTGTTACAATGAAATTCACGGCATATGGTGAAACCGGTAAATCTTGGTACGAATTCAGATTGTTTCTACGCAACAAGCCAGCTTAAGAAATAATGTTATTGTTACCTTTACAGTAAAATACCTTTAAAATACACTTCTTTTGAAAATATTTTGTTCTACATAATACATGTGGGACCCATGGCTTGTCTGGATGCCGTACAGGAATTACGAAGTAGAGTTGATTCGCCCCTGTTTTGTAAGAAGGGGCTATCTGCAATACAAAAAGATAGCAGATGGCCCCTTCTTACAAAACAGGGGCGATATAGTTACAAAGATTCTGAGAAATACCTTTTCCCTTATCCAAGGGAGTAAATATACCACAAATGTAACAAAATTTATCGGTATTAAATAGTAATCCCGATGACTTTTACTACACCGAGTAGACATTACAATATTGTTATAAGTACTTTTAGCACATTTTTAACACCAATCAAAATCGAATGGTTTCCAACTCTTGATCTTTACAATGACAATCACGGCTTTTACGACAATTTCCAGAAAATGCGTTCGTAAAGTAATAAAACTCCATATTTTCGAAGGAATAGGTATGGGGGCTTATATATATATATATATATATATATATATATATATATATATATATATATATATATATATATATATATATATATATATATATATATATATATATATATATATATATATATATATATATATATATATATATATATATATATATATATATATATCTTTTAAAAATTTTCTGGGAAATGCGAACCAACTGGGAGTTACTAATAGTGTTAAAATACATTTAGGAAAGAGAACTTTACTGAGTAAATGTATAATGTTTTACGACAAAGAATGTTGTTTTCCTGGTATTAATTTTCAGTCACTTGCTATAGGTATAATCTTTTAAACAACCCACGGAACGGATTCAATAATTATTATCCTGCAGAAAAGTTTAAGATTTCTTTATCTGACGCCCACCAAAAGCTTATATTTTTGAGGTAAAATTCCGAAAATCTCAGAGTTATTTAAGTTATAATCGAATTACCATTTTTTGTTTCTTTTTTTCATATTTCTACCAAAAAGAATTTCAGGATAAATACAATAATGCCGTTTAAACCCGTATAAAATAAAATCAGATATAAGCATTTTATTATATTTTGTTCAAAAATAGCTGAAGTCTATTGTTTGTATTTTATAGCTTTGAGGAAAACAACAAAAAAAAATCCCTGCATCAGATTTGGTAATTTTCGTTGAAGTGATTTCAATTTAGCAACGTTTTATATAACGGTTGATTGACATATCACTGTCACACTGTCAATGGCGTCAAACAGATAATTTTACGACACCAAAAATATTTTAATTAACTGCACACGATCCACCGATTACACTGGCCAACACAATTTTTAATTTCACTTTTGCCGACGGACGATACAAAATATATAAGAGTTAAAAAAAAGTTTGAGGAAAAGATTTTGGGCAAGAATGGTAGGAAATGACTGTCCAGTTCACTGGCCTTTAGCAAGAGGAGAGGAAACCTTTTGTTTGTTTCATAAATTGTACAGTGGTTCCGACTATATGGAGAGTGCGGTCATAATTATTACAATTATTATTTTTGGGAAATTAATAATTTTGTACTTAAAAAGGGTTATTGTAAACAAACCATACAAAATAATGATGAAGTGTGAGTCCAGCTTGCGTGATAAGTGTTTCATAATAGAACTTTTTATTATTATAATTTCTTTTCTACTGTGTGCAGCGCGTTCCGTACTAAAATTAGCAAAATAGAACACTTAGGGGATCAATTCGGTGTCCGTCCGTGTGTTGCAGGCGATTTTCTTAAAAACTATTCGACGTAAAAATTTGAAATTTGGCACAAAAATAGGGTGTGGTGACAGACGAGACGTATAAAAAGTTGAATTTTGATTCTGGGGGTTAATTTCAGGTGGTAAATTGGGAATTGGAAAAAATTTCAAGGGTATCATGTCGGGTGTCAAATGAAACCTTATTGAAGCACTGAATTTGTAGGGTATCATTTTGGTTTGTTTGAAGGTATGCAGTACTTTTTCGAAATAAAATAAATTTGTTAATCCAAAGATAAAAAATTTTCCCATATGCTGCGCACTTTCTGGGGTCACTGTATGATGCATTTTTTGCATTTTTTTTTAGGAAAAATGCTTAAAAATTGCTGTCCCCCACCCTTATCATATCACCAAAACGATTGCTCCTCGGATTGCTCAGAAAAATCTGAGAAAAACGTGAACATTGAGAATTAGGTGTGGATTGAGCCTAAATTATCATAATTGAAAAATTCTAGCGAGATTAATTGTTATAAACAATTTAATTGTTTATTTACTTATAACTGCTTAGAAAAAAAAATTTGGACAAAAAATATTTCTCACGGTGCCGATGTAAGACACAACTTTTGCCCTTACACGTTTTTTAAAATCTTTAATTTGGCTCAGTCGAAACGCTCCCCACTCAGCTCCGCGCATACGCGATGTGATACGGCGTTGGTGCCGTCGACGGCGGGTGGCGCGGCAGATGGGCGCTCGAGGTTTTCTCAGTTTTGCAGGGAATACTAATTGTGCAAGTATGGCTTGCACTTGACCGGATTTTTTAAAGCCCATATTTATAACAAAAATTCCCATACGTCACATTCATTCTGTCTGGTACTATATAAACTTGTTTGGCGAAAATCAGCTCTAAAACTACCTTATTCGGTATTTTTTTGTACATAGAAAACCTGCGTCAAGTATGTTGGAGGTTTCTACTTACGATCGAGGCATCTTCTTCCAAAAGATTGAACAATTTATCCCACCAACTACGTATTTCCGGAGCATTTCTTTCGTATTTGTTTCTATAAATAGTTCTTTCGCATCTCCTTCTAAGGTCATCGTTGCTGTAAATACAAACAGATAAAATGTATCACGAGCTTACTATTTAAAAACCGATAAAGAGCTGTCAAGGCACTATTCTGATTTCAGTTCCGGTTCCAAACCTGCACCCTGTACGAAAAACTGTTCCAGTTTAACCGGAAATCAAGGGAGCAGCTGTGCTTCTAATTAAGCATTGCATTTACGAATTTGATTGACCCCCCCCCCAATTTATTTTTAACAACCCTCATAACCCAGAAACGAACAAGCCAATTTTTGTCATAATACTCATGATCCGATTTCTTTAACAAGCCGGTTTGCATGTACCTTGAAGTCGACAAACCATAGACAAAATATATTTAGACCATCACAACGTATTCGCGACACCAGCTGAATCCGTCCAATGTATGGGCGAAAAAGTGCGTTTGTACGCATTGGGCGCCAGTCAGATTTTTTAACGACGGTCCTCTCGAGGCATGCGCACTCGGGACGTCTAGCAAAAGTGGTTGTTGAACTCAATGACGCAACTCGGCGATCAGAACCGGACCCAGTTGTAATCACTGAAGGAAACACATGGAATACAGCTGTTGTAAATGCTGAAGTTGCTATTTCCATTTGCAAAAATACTTTTAAGTTTTGAGTTATTAAGATTAACTCTAACCAAATAAATTTTCTAACTTTTATCTTAAATGCACTCCGGTGTTGAAGTGAACACACACACTGAGAAGTAGAAATATTTATCAGTGACGTATATTGAGTGTGGTCAAGGTGTCAGAAAGGCACTGATGGGGTGTGTGTGTGTATTAGGGGCATTGTATAAGGGGTAAGATGGTGTAAGAAGGTCATATATAGTGTCAATGCCTCCTTCCCCTATATTGCATAAGGGTGAGTGAGTGTCCAAAAGGCATATTTGCGCTTTCGCCAAAGGGGCACTAAAAATACTAGTGGATTAGGGTAGAGGGGAGTATTTGAAAAGGGATGGCGAAAGAAAAAAGCTCTTTCGCCAAAGGATCGCTAAGATATCAGTGGATTAGAAGGGTGAGTGTCCAAAAGGCATATTTGCGCTTTCGCCAAAGGGGCACTAAAAACATTAGTGGATTAGGGTAGAGGGGAGTATTTTAAAAGGGATGGCGAAAGAAAAAAGCGCTTTCGCCAAAGGATCGCTAAGATATCGGTGGATTAGAAGGGTGAGTGTCCAAAAGGCATATTTGCGCTTTCGTCAAAGGGGCACTAAAAATACTAGTGGATTAGGGTAGAGGGGAGTTTTTTAAAAGGGACGGCGAAAGAAAAAAAAAGCGCTTTCGCCAAAGGATCGCTAAGATATGTGGATTAGATTGACATGGGGCCGTAAGTAAGTAGCGCTTTCACCAAAGTATCAAGTGCACACACTGTAAATAGGTGTAAAATATTTACATCTTACCATAGAACTTGGTTTGTTCAATAATTATACAGGATGGGATGCCAATCCAATAAAATATACACATAGTTTTGGTAATTTTTTTATTTACTATTTTACTTCTTAAAACAGTTGCATATTTTATTTCTATTGTTTAGAATACTATGTTTATATTTTATTTCAACCTTCAATTTTGTAAATGTAACGTTTAAAAAATTAAGAGGGGGGACATTAAAGAGACGCACTGTATATGGAATTATCGACAGTTTTGTATAGCAACAAAACTCAGATTGAAGCCAACAAACTATACAATTTTTGTTAAAATCTCACTAATTGTTACATTTTTATCATTAATACAAAGAATATATTTAGCATTTATTACTCGATAAAAGATTCACGTCATGTGAAATAAATTTTGAAGTACGGTCCTGTCTATCACAAGGCAAACGTTCGACAAGGCGCAAGCCCGCAGAAGACCGTCTGTGTTTATGGATTCAGCTTGGTAAATTTGCCACATTCGCAAATGACATTATTTCTCTATTATATATTTTCTCTATGCGACAAACTCTGTTTGACGAACGTTCCGACTCAGTCCATCTCTAATAAGGAATATTCACGTATTTTTTGAGTGCATAAATCGTTTAAGGAAGTCATTCCCCAAATGATTTCTATAGGACAATTTAGCTAGAACTTTTTTTGACTTTTCGTTATAATTTATTACAATTTAAAAAGCAGCCATTTGTCCTTAATGAATAATGACGTCAGGAGATCAGCAAAAATAAGTGTCAATCTACATGTTAACGTAAAGCTTAACCGAAAGTCGAACAGGTTTGTTTTTCTCGGAAAAAATCAGAGAAGGAGCAATCGAATTTTCTGGGTTAATAGAGGAATAGTGCAACTAGCTCCGATAAAAAAATTCAGTTATACAGGATGTATCGTTTCGAAGCTATTAAACGTCAAAGTCGAAATTTCCGCGATTTCCGTTGAAATCGGGTACAGGTCGCAAAAGTGAATTACATCGATTTAAATTTTCCGAGGTTACAGAGGACCCGGAGCTTCAGAACCGTATTGAAACAGGTGAGGTCCGCAAAATGGCAAGCAATTCTTATGAATTTTTTAGATCGAAAAATGCCATGATCCCTCCTTGATACATACTAACTCGAAAACGAAACGTCGAAACAAAAAACGGATTGATAAGTAAAACTTTAAAATCTCAAATACTGTCTTTTGCAATACATTTACCTAAACCTAAAACAACTGGAAAATGGATATATTTGGGGAAAACTGGAAATTTAGATTTTTGACCCAAATTTTTCGCGGTTTTTATTTTTGTTTTCGGTTAAAATGCATCCAAATTAAAATCCTATATACGTCATCGGAAAGAGTTCGTCGAAATTCATGGCATCCAAATGACGCACTTTTGTATTATGAAGTAAAAAGATTTGCTGGATAAGTCCATTGCAGTTTACTTACCTCAAAATTATTAAGATATGCCTAAAAATTTCTCAAAAATGCCAGTTTTTTTTGTTGCAAGATTGGAAGGTTTCTGGAGCGATTTCGGCGTGAAATATACATGAATAAGATTTTAGGAAACTTCTACTTTAAGTGCAGGGATATTTCATTAGATGAGTTACGCATTAAATGTCATTTTTATTGATTTTTCGATGACCCTACACCACTGGAATTGGCCATGTACTCACAATAACACTTTTGACGTCACAGCTAACGGGATCACGTTTTACAAGTTTCGAAATTCGCGCAAAAATTTGCAGTAGAAAATCCTTTTTTTCATATAAAGACCAAAATAAATTGATAGAAACAATAATTATTGGGTCATATGCATATTCCCTATTTTAAAAAGTCAATAAAGTCCAATATTTAAGCGTGGATCTGGATGTAACTTAAACTGTAACTGCGTATATTTCACAACATTATTTTTAATTTGCTTCCAGGATATGGTGTGAGAATCGCAATCAATAAAATCCTAATAACAACAAAAAGATAGACAGACTTCTTTAAAAATTTATAATAATAATTTAAGATAAAGTAAAGTAAAAGTTATTAGGTATATTCTTATAAATACTTACTCAACTAAACTTGACGGCATTTCAGGTGATTTTACTGTGAAAACCTCTGGCTTCGAATCGGTCATTGTTAATATATATTTTTAAATATAAACAACTAAAAATATATAACAAGCATGGAAAATACAGTTTACAGAGGTTAAATTGTCTGTCGCCTAGAAAGTGACAGTAATGAAAAATGACTTGTAAGCCTTAGCGACAGGTGTGTCTGCTTATGTTTTGTCAATATCTGTAAATATCGAACTACGATTATGTAGCGAGAAAACTTTAAACTAACTGCATATTTCAAAACTTTTAAGAAGGTAAGTAAAATTTTGAGAGAGCTGTTGCGTTTGTTTTTATTATTTTTAAAAATAAAAAATACTGAGAGAAGAGCACTGCCTTTGAAGTCAACAGGTCAGTTATTTATTACCTAGAAATGGAGCAGCATTGCACAAAATGGCGTCAAAGTGAAAAATGCGTAAAAAATGTCGCATTTTTCATTCATTTTATTTTTAATATTTTTTCTGGCTCAACTCGCAATATCTCTGGCAATTAGGAAGTTTCCTATGTCAGAAATAGCGAGTAACTTCAACATCATGTAATAGTCTTTCACTTAACTTGTCAAACAAAAAAAAATTATCTCGATATCTTCAAAATTGACGAACTTATTGAATTTCTTATTTAATACCTTCGCGCGCGGCTTTTATCGGCCGTGACGTCAAATTACAGAACTCGGTCGCCCCATGGTCGCCGGGCTAGCGGTCCGCTGCTGCTTTCGCGTGTTTACTTTCATGAATAATTATTGTATCCTGTCCGGTAAGAATATCACTAAAATAGAGATTAAACGGGGGCCTATTCCGCTGTTGACGGCGTGGTGTCGATTAACGTCATCGAGTCGCAGCCAACGCGTGAGCGTAGCATCTCAGACTTTGAAGGACGATAACTTTTTTATTTCTACAGATAATTAAATACAAAAAATACATATGTTTTTTACATTTTTAGGACTATTTATTAAGAGAAAATGAAAAAAATGGAAACTTCCTAATTATTAATATTTCCTTTTGAAAATTTCTCTATATAATCTTTACACTATTATCAAAAAAAGCAAGACAAAATTTTTAAATTTTACCCCTTTGCCAATCTAGATGAAAATATGGAATATGTAAGTCGAACATGGCTGACAAATGTTTCATATTCCGTACCAAAAAAATGTAGAGACAACAGGGCATTAAGCATTCAAATTTTGGCTATTTTAATGTTAAACCAAACTTATAATTCCTACCTTTCTACCTGATCCTGATCCTAAATCCTCTTGGATATATAGTTGTGGTCAAAAACAGTTCCATATTTTTCATTATATTTTGCTGTTTGCACTTAGCACAGCAAGTTCTATTCTTTTCAACGACATATCACCTTTTTTGATAACGAATTGTTATAACTAAATGCTTAAAAATCATAGAAAAGTAAATGTCACCCATCTCTATTCGTCATTCGTACAATAAAAACCATGCTACAGATAAACAAAAGAATTAGCAATACATTTCAAATGACACCCGTAATTGAACATCGTTGAACTTCCTCACACGCCTAACTTATTTCCATTGCGTCGATTTGCTCTTCCAGTGCGTAAAGGTGAGTTTACACTGATCGTGAATAACGAACGTGGTCCACGCTTTCGTGGTTCACTCTTGTTCCACGATTAGTGTAAACACATTATCGTGAAAAATGATTGGTCCACGATCAGCCCACGTCACGCCACGACTGACATTAGACATGTTTAATATTTCACGCCTGCAATCAGTCGTGGAGAGACTAGTGAAGATAATTTAGATTATTTTGGGAAATATCTTGTGTCATTGTTACGAAACGTTCCTGCCGCCAAAATCTGCTCTTTGCAACAGCAGCTGATTTCTCGTGTAATGAAGGCACAAATGCCAGATTCAGTGCCACCAGAGACGCCTACTACTATAGAAGATGTGACATCTGACAGCTTCTCAGATGATTACCAACGCGGACCACCTCCACTAGATACAGCTACAAATGCAGATGGTACAGATACAACTACAGATGGTTTTCCAGACATGTATCAACATGAGAACCGTTCATTTTCGCAACATGACAACGATATTGATTACTACTTGACATCACTTTAATTTTTTTATATAAACTGGTCAACAAAAAAATCGGCAAAAGCGATTTTTACCCGACTTTTCAAACTGCTATAATTTTTTAAAAACTTAACTTTCTTGAGAGCGGTTTTCGAATATTGATAGCTCGTCTTTCCCAAATTAAGCATCAAGAAGTGATTTTGCAATGGAAGTGATATTTTCATGCTATACAGGGTAATTAATAAGGTAATGTAAAACTACTGAAAGTTTAGGTGTGTGCTATATTGCAAATAATTTTTTTTCGTCTTTCCGACATAGCACGTCAGTAAGCTGGTATCAATATCTCCAGACGTATTCGCCGGAATTTCGATTAATAATTGTCTCTGGCGAAAAATACAGGAGAAACCAAAAAAAGCATACAAATTTTGGTAGCGTCATATTTAAAACGCTGTAGCTGGAGAATGGATTAATAGACTTTGTCGGGCTTTTTGGGAATTGAAAGCCCTTTTTGTGTAGAGTTTTACCTAATACACTGTTTTTTGTTCAATGTCAAAATGTTTGCGTTGTATAGGGGTGAACTAAAAAATAAATGAAAAGTGTTGTTAAAAATAAGTTTTCTTTTAATTTGTGCAAACTGAGCAGTATGCGTTTTTTTTTCTTCCAGAACTACGGCGTTTTGCTCAAATTTCGATTAGTTATACAGCGTATCCAGAAGCCATCTAAACAAATGCGAAACTTTTTTATTTTTGACTTTACAAAAAAGGTAATCCCTCATAAAAAGTTCTGCATCGTGAGAAAATAGCATAGCCATTCAAAAGTTTGATCTAAGATATACAGGGTGACTCAAAAATGTAAAAGTCTTAAACCATGTGAAGCTAAAAAGACACAAAATCGTTATTTAAGGGTAAACTGCCACTGCAAATGAACTAGTTTTAACTTTTTATGTTAGTGAATTAGGTTTGGAATATCCAGGAGGTCCCAAAAATAAAAATAATTTTTTATTATCAACTTTACAAAAAAGTACCTATACAGTTTATCTTTAAATAAAGATTTGGTGTCTCTTTAACTTTACGTAAATTGAGACTTTCAGCTTTTTAAGCCACTCTGTATTGTCCTATATCATGTTTTTGAATAAGTTTGCTCTTTTTTCACAATGTTGACTTTTTATGAAGATACCTTTTTTGTAAAGTCAATAATTAAAAATTTATTTTATTTTTGGGACCTCGTGTATGTTCCAAACCTAATTCACTAACATAAAAGTTACCTCTACTATATTTACAGTGGCAGTTTACCTTTAAATAACGATTTGTGTCATTTTAGCTCCACGTGGATTAGGACTTTTACATTTTTGAGCCACCCTGAATGTCCTAAATCAAATTTTTGAATTGCAATGTGATTTTCTCATGATGCAGAACTTTTTATAAAGAATAACTTTTTTTCTGGAAAGTCAAAAATAAAATGTTTCCGATTTGTTAAGATGGTTTCTGGACACGCTGTATAACTAACCGAGAGGTGGACAAAACGCCCTCATTTTCGAACAAAACAATAATTTCATCTTAGAAGAAAACAAACACATACTGCTCAATTTTCACAAATTAAAAAAAAACATTTTTAACAATGGTTTTCATCTTTTTAGTTCGCCCCTATACAATGCAAACATTTTGACCTTGAAAAAAAACAGTTATTTAGATAAAACACCACACGAAAGGGCTTTCAATACCTAAAAAGCCCGACAAAGTCTATCAATCCGTTTTCCAGCTGCAGCGTTTTAAAAATGACACTACCAAAATTTGTATGCTTTTTTTGTTTTCTCCTGTATTTTTCGCCAGAGACCATTAATCGAAATTCCGGTGAATACGTCTGGAGATATTGATACCAGCTTACTAACGTGCTATGTCGGAACGACCAAAAAAAATTATTGGCAATATGGCACACACCTAAACTTTTAGTAGTTTTACATTACCTTATTAATTACCCTGTATAGCATGAAAATGTCACTTCCATTGCAAAATCACTTATTGACGCATAATCTGGGCAAGACGAGCTATCAATATCCGAAAACCGCTCTCAAAAAAGTTAAGTTTTTAAAAAGTTATAGCAGTTCGAAAAGTCGAGTTAAAATCGCTTTTGCCGATTTTTTTGTTGACCAGTTTATTTCAAATAATAAAATTCACATTTGAAAATTATTATTAGACTAATATATTTTGTTACTTACTTCTATAAATTCTTGCAGACAGGTATGTATGTTATCCAAAACGTTTGGCATAAATTTACTTATTGTTGCTTTTGGGACTTTAAACAAAAATCCCAAACTTTTGAAGCTGTCGCCGGTAGCTAAATATCGAAGAGTCAATTCAAGTTTCATTTGAGCAGGTAAACCTTCTGTGAGATGCGTATCAGATTTTTGTATACGGTGAGCTATGCGTTGTAAGAGATAATTGAAATGATCCTCAGCCATTCTTAATAAATATTTGAAGTCCTCCGAATATATCATAAATAGATCATGCTGAATTAATGCTGACGCTCACGACTGAACAGAGAAAGCGCCTTGAGCAGTGTAAACACATTCACGAAACGATGGAATGCGAGCGTAGATCACGCATAATTTGAAGCTTGAATCACGTTCGTTATTCACGACCAGTGTAAACTCCGCTTAATGTATCTTTATTTAATAGGAGCGAGTAAAAGAAGAAGGCAATATGACTGGACGGCGATATTGCACATATTTTATTGAGTCATCGGATTTCTGGGATAGTTTATTGTAAAAATATCAACCGAAAATCGCTAACCGCCCTGATGGGGAGTAGTCAAACTAAATTGCTAATAGTTCTGTAATACCAAAATAAACAGCTGGTAATCTGACTGTGAAACAATCTACACAATAGGTGTTCTTTCTGATCGAGAAAAACTAAACGATTTGGTTCACTTCATAAGCTTTTCAACTTTTAACGGAAAAATTCTAACAAAAGAAAATTAAGTTTGATTTTGCAAGATTTAGAAAGCTATATTACAAAGCAAAGTACAAATATTTTACCCACTAATTACTTCTCGTAAATGCTATGACGCGAAAACCAACGTGAATGTTTACCCCCTTGCTAAAAGGGCTATTGCTATCAAATTTAAAAACAAATAGAACTTTTCGATGTAATAAATATTTATCTCTCTAGGGACACCAAATGTTCATATGATCTTTCTGTTTTTATTGAAAAAATGCTGAATAAAGTTGGTAGTGTTTTTAGCGCCCTTAAGGCACAAAATAATTATAACTTTTTTTAGATTAATATTCTGGCCTGTAAAATTGAGTCCGTACATTCCCCGTTTTACACTTTGTAAACCTTTTCCAGAATTCGAATATCAACGCTTATTAATTCTAAATGACAATGAACCCGATAATTAACAAAACAAAAACCAAAAAAATCTTTATACCACAATAATTTAAGCACCCCTATAGTATTTTTACCTTAATTTTAATAAAGTTAGAGGGGAGGAGAATAATTATCATATACTGTTATATGTATATTGTTTTATCGTCATGGAGTTAAGTTTTAGCCGTCAAAAAGACGTGTGTACAGAAGACCTTTGAAGAATTATGTCTGTAAATATTATGATAGAAATAGATTTAATCTTATAGGGTTTTCCATTGACCAAGTTAGTGTGTACTAAATTTCATTAATTTTACTATTCAGATTACGTATTATTAATAGAGATCGTAAATCAAAGTGCCAGACCATAGGCGCCGGAACTAGGACCACCGCGATGTGTCGACATGCTTTGCGGTGAAAACAAGTTGCCAAAGTGCCTAGAAGTCACCTGCTATTCTGCCGCGTTAAGGATAAGAGTCGTATCTGCATTTTTATGGATTTATAGATTTTCGGGGTTATCACGTGACGTCAAGGTTATTCATCTATTTGAAGAAGAATACACATTTAAATTTTATGCAAAAAATATATAGACTTTGATGCCTTTCACTTTGAGAATAGAAATCCGCACAATGGCATAATGAAAAACAGTTTTTCTTTTTGTTCTCAAAGATTTTAAATATGCAGATACGACTCTTATCCGTAACTAACACGGCAGTATTACAGTGGTGGATTTAGGGGGTGGGGGCGCAGGGGGCGCCCCTCTAGAGCTTTGTACAAAAAGGATTTCAATGGTGAATTTTATAAAAATAAATATTGTAATATAAACATTAACCATTTCTACATATTCTACAAAATATTATAAACAAAAACAAACATTTTGCCGTCTATGTAAGATCTTTGAATTGAATTATACCAAAAAAATATGAATAATAGATCAATACTAATACGTAACATAAAAAAATGCAAGCCTTTCTTGGCATTTTTGATCTACATGCTCTTAGATTGTTTCTGAAAACATTTCTTTCACATTTCACTGCGATCTTATCAAAATTTGCCACGAAACAAATAACCCAATAATTTTTTTTTCAAGAAACATCTCTTGGGAAAGTATTTTTTCCAAAAACAGCTTTTTCGAAAATGGATTACCGAAATTTTTCAAAAATATTTTCTCGAAAACATATTTCGGACCTCTATTTCTCCAAAAATGCCCTGACTGCTTCTTAAAGATGCTTTTTAGAAAACGGATTTATGAAATATTTTGAAAATATTTTCTCCCAAAACCCGTATTTCGAAAGTACATTTTTTCATAAATGTCTCCAAACAAATAATGTTTAAAAGAGGTACATTTTTCGAAAATATATTTTTGTGAAAACAATATTTAGAAAATTAAATTATGAAGTCTAGTAGCTTGGAAAATGTTAATGAGAAAAAGACGAAAAAAGATCTGAATAAACCCAAACGAACCTCTTTTGGGTTTGATCAGGTTTCCTTAGGTTTGGTCCCTTACTTTCTCGTAAATTACTTTTTCAAAAAGCCGTTGCTTAAAAAATGAATACTATCCGAAAACATGTAATTTCGAAAAAGATGTTCTCTGAAAAAAATGTATTTTTGAAAAGTGCTTTAAAAAATGGAAAAATTGGTTTTAGACAAATTGTACTTTCGTAAGTACGCGTATATCCCCCCAAATGAGCAAAAGGCATAAATAAAAAAAGGCTACAATATTTACACATCCATATTAAACAATTTGTCCTGTCGTGTAAGCTAAGATGACCAACTCTTTTAGCTGTTTCTTTTTGCAATAGGGGCTTACTGAGTTGGAAATGATCACACTGCCAAAAACATGTTAATAATGCAAATCATAAATATAAAAAAGGAGCCAAAATCCCCTATGCCGAATTTACACTAGATTTGATATGTGTTATGAGCACTTGTTATTTGCCTTTTTATACAGTCCAGAAAAAACCGTTTCGTAATTTTTCGGCAAAATATAATTCCGACTGGAAATTGCCATGCGAAGCAACATTCCGAAAGTATTTACCATGTTTATTTAAGATCCTCAATTGTGTACGAATAACTAGTTACATAATATTACGAAATTAGAAAGAAGAAGGAAATATATTTCTTACCAGCAGCTATAAATTTTCTAAATACGTGCAGCAAAATTGGCTAGTAAAATTAAATATTACATTGCGCAATTTTAAATGGTAAATATAACCAATTTATATTCCGATTACGGAAGTTAACGTATTTCGGTAATATATAAAGTAATTTTACAAGGGAAATTTTAGGTATACGTTATTGATATTAAAAGATAATGAATATATTGTGTACAAATTTACTTAATTTATTAGTGAATTTTACCAAAAATATATAGGGAAATAAAATCAGGATATTTCTGTAAATGTACGGTACTTTACGTGGGTCCGCTTGTGACCAACGTAAAATAACTGAAGTTTACCAAGTTATTTTTTGTAGAGTTCAGACGCCCTGGGTGTGAGCCTGCCTGATGAACGGTAAGGGCCCAGAAATAGTGATAGCAGGGGGAAGCCCAGACCAGAATCAAAAAATAGTCCTTATTATATTTATTTTATTTTCATTTTACGGTCTAGTGCTTGCACAAGCGAAAGAATTTAAGCTATATATATATATATATATATATATATATATATATATATATATATATATATATGGTTTTATTTTTCCATGGGGTTGCGGTCAAAATGTTTACATTAAAACAATAGTCATCTTTGACGTTTCGGTTTATTGACTGACTAAACCATCATCAGAAAGTTAACTACAAATTTTTAAAAAGAACTTAGTTTATCAGGTTTACTAATAATAACACAAATAGACATACCTTTTAACTATGATGAACAATCTTAGCACTAATACTACTACATTTTAACAACCATGTACTCTCTACGAGACACAGAGTTAAACTATTATTTACTAACTTGCCTTAACAACCAAATTTGCATCGTACCTTTTAGAAGGTATAATGGATGGAAAATCCACTATAGGTACAAAATGTTTTGTGACCATTTTGTACCTATAGTGAATTTTCCATCCATTATACCTTCTAAAAGGTACGATGCAAATTTGGTTGTTAAGGCAAGTTAGTAAATAATAGTTTAACTCTGTGTCTCGTAGAGAGTACATGGTTGTTAAAATGTAGTAGTATTAGTGCTAAGATTGTTCATCATAGTTAAAAGGTATGTCTATTTGTGTTATTATTAGTAAACCTGATAAACTAAGTTCTTTTTAAAAATTTGTAGTTAACTTTCTGATGATGGTTTAGTCAGTCAATAAACCGAAACGTCAAAGATGACTATTGTTTTAATGTAAACATTTTGACCGCAACCCCATGGAAAAATAAAACCATATATTATAATTAAACGGTCAGGAAAAACAATACTATTACTATATATATATATATATATATATATATATATATATATATATATATATATATATATATATATATATATATATATATATATAATATATATATATATATATATATATATATATATATATATATATATATATATATATATATATATATATATATATATATATATATAGCTTAAATTCTTTCGCTTGTGCAAGCACTAGACTTCAGGGACGTAGCTGCCCGTGGAACCAGTATTGGTCATGGGGCCTAACATCTAGCCACCAATAAGTGTCTGTTTCTCTGCAGTATGGGACACCCTAGAAGCTCCCACTAGCGTTCTGGACCTAAGGCGAGTCTATTCCATTTTACTCTTAATTAAGTAGTACTGCGTAATGTTACCCTAAAATTTTCTTTTCTTGATAATTATTATTGATTTCTCAGAAAATTTTATTCATGATGAAAGTTGGTGCATTAAGAAAAATTAATTTTAACAACATCAAATTTTAGGTGGAGTATACAGGGTGCTCAAAAAATACAAAAATCTTAGTTTATAAAAAGAAAAATCTGGGAATTTCAAAAAATTTTCTACACCGAAAGCAAAGCTTCTATCAAGAGAAGAACAAAAGTCAAATAACATTTTTTCCAAGAGAGGACCGCTATGGAGAAAATTGAGGACAAAACTTACAAAAATCCCCTTTTTTACAAAATTTAGCCTCAAATTCCCCTGCAACGACACATTTGTGGTGAAAGTATTATTTGACTTTTGTCCTTCTCTTGACAGGAGCTTTACTTTCTGTGTAGAAATTTTTTTGAAATTCCCAGATTTTTCTTTTTCTAAACTAAGATTTTTGTATTTTTTGACCACCCTCTATATATATATATATATATATATATATATATATATATATATATATATATATATGAGTGAATATCCCAAAATTGAGAGAAGGGGTGTCCCTAAGTGTTTTTTTCTTAAATATAAAATAAATGGAAAATCTACATATCTTATTACGTGCCTCACTTAGTCCTGTTTGTAGTGTTTACTCGAACTCTAGCATTTTTTTTTTAAATTGGTAAAAATCACCAAAAAATATGGCTTTTGTCCGTTCCGTGGCCTGTCCCCTTAAAAAGTACGTTAAGATATTATCTAAAATCAACCCTTTTTTATCATAAATTTATAATTCTCTTTTGTGTTGTGTCACAGTAACATATTAAAATAATACATTATATCAAAAAATAAATTAATTGTTTTTTATATTTTTCAAAATCATGTATTTAATACATGTCCCCAGAATATCAGTCCGTCACGTGCTTCCTTATAAGTGGCGTGACAAAGCGAACTCAGTCGGATGGGGTAACAGAAGGGTGCTGGTGAAAAGTTCCATTAGATGACCGAATCAACAGTTTTGATCTTTCCGCGTTCGAGGTTGAGTCAAGTACCGTTAAAGGTCGGAATTTGAAGACAATTTTATGGTTATTCATTTTTGAAACCCACACTTTGTCCGTACCGCGGTAAGTCAAAATAAGTTTTTATATTAGATATTTTTTTTTGCAGTATGATTTTTTGTTAGCTAGGAAAAACAGTAGACATAGTCTAAAATACAAATTTAATTAATTTAGTTGCTTCTTTATAATTTGTCAAAATGTCCTAATTTGTCTGTCTCGTGGCTGTCCGTCCCGTGAAATTCAAGAATCACGGGATAGATAATTTGACACGGAATGGACTGTTAAGCTGGAAGTGTGACTGAATTTTTCAAATATAACAAAAATACATCTTAGTTACGTGGTTTATACGCTTTTTTATGCACTTTCGACACAAATTCTTTTAAAACGAACAGATAAAAAATGTAAAAATGGATAGCGGTAGTATCAAAAATAAAAATACTCAATTCAAATTTGTATTGAATTACTGCGAAAATAAAAATAAAATCAAATTTCCGGGATTAAAAGTTATTTGCCAGATTAAAAGTATCATTTTAATCCTTAAAAATAGGGATGATGCATAAACTTTATTTTTTTCTAGGAGACAATATGTCGAAAATAAAAAATTCGGAAGAAGAAAGAAAGCGCATTAAAAGAGAGAGTGGAACGGGAGCGTAGGCGAAGAATTAATAAGGAAGATCCTGAAAGAAGGGAGGAACAAAGGGAAAAAGAAAGACAGAAGTATATTCGCTATAGGGAAATTAAAAAAAGGAAAGTTGTAGCAGAAATATCAGCAAGGGAGCTTGGTCAAAATTGCAAAAGTTGGAGGGAGCAGAAACATACTCGTAGAATGCGATTAAAAGAAAAGGAGGCAGCTGAACAGTCAGAGTAGCAGCCTGTGGAGCAGAATAATACAAAAATACAAGATGGCAGGAAACTTTATTGAAAAAAAAGATCCCAAAAAATGAAGCTAGAACGCTATGGACAAATGGAAAAAACAGAAGGAGAAATAGGTAGTCTTATGAAAAGGGGGGAATTGTGAAAAAAAAGATATTAGCGCGTACAAAGCAAACTAGAAAAATCAAATGAAAATACAGCTGCTCATTCATCCAAACCAGAAACTTCAAACACACGGGTGGAACAATTCTTAAATGAGGCAGTGATTGATCAGAATACAGTTAAAGAGCAGCTACTTTTTGGCGAACCAATAAAGGAACAGTTATCGGAAAATTACCAAGAATTGCAAAGGAAAGAGAAGCACGTATTTCAAAAAATTATTCATGGAAGAGTAATGAAGTGTTAGGTTAGAATCAAAATGTGAGAAGATATTTAAATACCGAATAAAGACAGTAATCAAAAACAGCAATAAAGATACACTCCAGAGAAGACCTAAAACCATGCATTTTCGAACAATTAATGATATAAGAAAGAAAATTGAAAATTGTTTACTAACTTTTATATTAACTTTTTTATAATAACAACAATAATGTTTTTTATGTATTTTAATTAGTAAATGCATTTAGCCTCGTTTTTGTATTAAGCGTTTGAATTTTATTTGAAAAATTAAATGTCTTTTTACTAAATAAAATAATTTTTGTCTATTCCGCGCCGGCATGTCTGTTCCGTGTTTTTATAATTTTCAAAGAATGCCTATAAGTCAAAAAAAATATTTTGTTTTGTGGGTTACCTGACAAATTTCACTTATGTAGCTCAAAACTTTCCTTTTCCACCTATGTGTCTATAGCAATTAGATTTTTTTTTCATCGCCAAATATCGCTATGAAATCTCTTCATTCTCAGATATACACCTATATATATATATATATATATATATATATATATATATATATATATATATATATATATATATATATATATATATATATATATAGGTGTATATCTGAGAATGAAGAGATTTCATAGCGATATTTGGCGATGAAAAAAAAATCTAATTGCTATAGACACATAGGTGGAAAAGGAAAGTTTTGAGCTACATAAGTGAAATTTGTCAGGTAACCCACAAAACAAAATATTTTTTTTGACTTATAGGCATTCTTTGAAAATTATAAAAACACGGAACAGACATGCCGGCGCGGAATAGACAAAAATTATTTTATTTAGTAAAAAGACATTTAATTTTTCAAATAAAATTCAAACGCTTAATACAAAAACGAGGCTAAATGCATTTACTAATTAAAATACATAAAAAACATTATTGTTGTTATTATAAAAAAGTTAATATAAAAGTTAGTAAACAATTTTCAATTTTCTTTCTTATATCATTAATTGTTCGAAAATGCATGGTTTTAGGTCTTCTCTGGAGTGTATCTTTATTGCTGTTTTTGATTACTGTCTTTATTCGGTATTTAAATATCTTCTCACATTTTGATTCTAACCTAACACTTCATTACTCTTCCATGAATAATTTTTTGAAATACGTGCTTCTCTTTCCTTTGCAATTCTTGGTAATTTTCCGATAACTGTTCCTTTATTGGTTCGCCAAAAAGTAGCTGCTCTTTAACTGTATTCTGATCAATCACTGCCTCATTTAAGAATTGTTCCACCCGTGTGTTTGAAGTTTCTGGTTTGGATGAATGAGCAGCTGTATTTTCATTTGATTTTTCTAGTTTGCTTTGTACGCGCTAATATCTTTTTTTTCACAATTCCCCCCTTTTCATAAGACTACCTATTTCTCCTTCTGTTTTTTCCATTTGTCCATAGCGTTCTAGCTTCATTTTTTGGGATCTTTTTTTTCAATAAAGTTTCCTGCCATCTTGTATTTTTGTATTATTCTGCTCCACAGGCTGCTACTCTGACTGTTCAGCTGCCTCCTTTTCTTTTAATCGCATTCTACGAGTATGTTTCTGCTCCCTCCAACTTTTGCAATTTTGACCAAGCTCCCTTGCTGATATTTCTGTTACAACTTTCCTTTTTTTAATTTCCCTATAGCGAATATACTTCTGTCTTTCTTTTTCCCTTTGTTCCTCCCTTCTTTCAGGATCTTCCTTATTAATTCTTCGCCTACGCTCCCGTTCCACTCTCTCTTTTAATGCGCTTTCTTTCTTCTTCCGAATTTTTTATTTTCGACATATTGTCTCCTAGAAAAAAATAAAGTTTATGCATCATCCCTATTTTTAAGGATTAAAATGATACTTTTAATCTGGCAAATAACTTTTAATCCCGGAAATTTGATTTTATTTTTATTTTCGCAGTAATTCAATACAAATTTGAATTGAGTATTTTTATTTTTGATACTACCGCTATCCATTTTTACATTTTTTATCTGTTCGTTTTAAAAGAATTTGTGTCGAAAGTGCATAAAAAAGCGTATAAACCACGTAACTAAGATGTATTTTTGTTATATTTGAAAAATTCAGTCACACTTCCAGCTTAACAGTCCATTCCGTGTCAAATTATCTATCCCGTGATTCTTGAATTTCACGGGACGGACAGCCACGAGACAGACAAATTAGGACATTTTGACATATAAAAACTTATTTTGACTTACCGCGGTACGGACAAAGTGTGGGTTTCAAAAATGAATAACCATAAAATTGTCTTCAAATTCCGACCTTTAACGGTACTTGACTCAACCTCGAACGCGGAAAGATCAAAACTGTTGATTCGGTCATCTAATGGAACTTTTCACCAGCACCCTTCTGTTACCCCATCCGACTGAGTTCGCTTTGTCACGCCACTTATAAGGAAGCACGTGACGGACTGATATTCTGGGGACATGTATTAAATACATGATTTTGAAAAATATAAAAAACAATTAATTTATTTTTTGATATAATGTATTATTTTAATATGTTACTGTGACACAACACAAAAGAGAATTATAAATTTATGATAAAAAAGGGTTGATTTTAGATAATATCTTAACGTACTTTTTAAGGGGACAGGCCACGGAACGGACAAAAGCCATATTTTTTGGTGATTTTTACCAATTTAAAAAAAAAATGCTAGAGTTCGAGTAAACACTACAAACAGGACTAAGTGAGGCACGTAATAAGATATGTAGATTTTCCATTTATTTTATATTTAAGAAAAAAACACTTAGGGACACCCCTTCTCTCAATTTTGGGATATTCACTCATATATATATATATATATATATATATATATATATATATATATATATATATATATATATATATATATATATATATATATATATATATATATATATATAGAGGGTGGTCAAAAAATACAAAAATCTTAGTTTAGAAAAAGAAAAATCTGGGAATTTCAAAAAAATTTCTACACAGAAAGTAAAGCTCCTGTCAAGAGAAGGACAAAAGTCAAATAATAGTTTCACCACAAATGTGTCGTTGCAGGGGAATTTGAGGCTAAATTTTGTAAAAAAGGGGATTTTTGTAAGTTTTGTCCTCAATTTTCTCCATAGCGGTGCTCTCTTGGAAAAAATGTTATTTGACTTTTGTTCTTCTCTTGATAGGAGCTTTACTTGCGGTGTAGAAAATTTTTTGAAATTCCCAGATTTTTCTTTTTATAAACTAAGATTTTTGTATTTTTTGAGCACTCTGTATACTCCACCTAAAATTTGATGTTGTTAAAATTAATTTTTCTTAATGCACCAACTTTCATCATGAATAAAATTTTCTGAGAAATCAATAATAATTATCAAGAAAAGAAAATTTTAGGGTAACATTACGCAGTACTACTTAATTAAGAGTAAAATGGAATAGACTCGCCTTAGGTCCAGAACGCTAGTGGGAGCTTCTAGGGTGTCCCATACTGCAGAGAAACAGACACTTATTGGTGGCTAGATGTTAGGCCCCATGACCAATACTGGTTCCACGGGCAGCTACGTCCCTGAAGTGGTGAGAAATGTGGAGACAAGAGGACACGCTTTTCAGTCTGGAAAATGCGCCGGTGGAGGAAGTACTGGTTACATCGTTACGTTAAAACCAATGAATGAGAATCATCCCGTGAAACTCTAACACCCTGTAAATAATATTTACAATAACCAAAACGTTCGAAATCATTGAAAAAAAAAATAACTGGCGTACTACGCGCACATGGCGATTATGAAACTAAAACGGGAATTATCCCCGAAAGAATAATTATGAAGCGGCAAAAAGACATAATAAGAGACTACCTACGTACGTCATATCAAAATAATCTTGGTGCGTAAAGTCATACTGTAAAATTAAAGAAACAAGTCAAACTCCTCTATACAACTATCAAAATCAGAGTCCAAGAAAATGACCGGGATGCCGAGCTACTACGCATGGATACTAAGCGACATCTTCGTGTGCTTGGATGCAAATGGTCAAGATATTTTGAAGGTTGGCGAATGCGCCGGATTATGAAAATTCGCAAAAATATTAAGAAATTAAAGGGGCAATAGCTAGAAGAGATACATCTCTTTACTATCCAGCTACGAATATATAGCTCATTTATACCCAGGGTAATCAGATTATGAAACAAATTGCTTGCAGATGTTTCCCCGTCCCCACCCAACCTTCTATCCCTTAATTCCGGTATCAGATATTACCTTGCCCTTCTCTTCAGACGCTCACGGTGCGTTAGTACTTAGACTTAGAAATCTGCGTAGGCTTTCCAAATAAAAAAAGGTTGAAAACGAAACGTTGTTAATAGAAGGTTTTTTGTTCTTGTTTTTAGCCAAAGTATGACCTATATCATCGGCAGAATCTTGCAAACACCACGTATAGTTGTTGTAGCAATAAAGTGTATATAGTTAATTTTTACTATTGGTCAATTACTACTATTTATTTTGCACACATTTTTGACAACAGCGGGTCGTTTAATTTAATCCACTGAATGATCCATTTATCCAGTGTTATCGTGTAAAGAGACAGGAAACACTGGTACTCAAATTGTACAGACTGTAATATAGCTGTAGTTGCAACGCAGAAACTCGCTATTAAACATCCCACTTTTTGAAACGCATAACATAAGCAAGAGTGTAAAGAATTACAAACAGAGTTAGTTAACCTAACGAAAATTCAGTGTAAGTTTTGTCGGTAATTATTTCAGTCGGTTAAAAATAAACGTGAACCAACACAAAGTTATAAAACAATTATGCAGTAACAATTAATATGCTACTACTAAAATAATAATTAATTTACATGATTACTATTTTAATTTGTACCATATTTAGACAAATGTACATCCGATTCCAGGAGACTGTTTATGGGTAAGCTTTCATAGTTTCTTATTTTTTATGGATATAGAAAAAGGATAAAAGTGACTCGAAATCTAACAAAACCAAGTTTCTCTTCTGCTCCTCTCCTATATACAACAGGTATAGAAAATATTTTAAACGGTTGTGTTTTGTACAGGGTTATTGATTATATTTGAACCAATAAGTAACTTTTTACTTGAGGAGATGGAAAAATGTTTAAATTAGAAAAGTTGTAGTTTGTACAAGAAACATCAGGAAACATAACTGAAAAAACCAATTAAATATTAGTTAGCCTTGAACTTACCTTCAGGTTTTTCAGTGGGTTCGCCATATTTTTTTTTGTTTTTTAAATTCTACTCGCTAAGAGCTTCATTTAAGTTTCCTACACCGATGTTCGATTGCCTTCCTATAATTTTAAAAAATCAAACAAAACTTCATTTTCCATAATATTCGTATATGAGTCGTTGTTCTATTGCCTTCCTTTAATTTTAAAAAATAAAACAAAACTTCATTTTCCATAATATTCGTATATGAGTTAATGCAAGTCGTTGTTCTATTGCCTTCCTATAATTTTAATAAATAAAACAAAACTTCAGTTTCCATAATATTCATATATGAGTTAATGCAAGTCGCTGTTCTATTGCCTTCCTTTAATTTTAAAAAATAAAACAAAACTTCGTTTTCCATAATATTCGTATATGAGTTAATGCAAGTCGTTGTTCTATTGCCTTCCTATAATTTTAATAAATAAAACAAAACTTCATTTTCCATAATATTCATATATGAGTTAATGCAAGTCGCTGTTCTATTGCCTTCCTATAATTTTAAAAAATAAAACAAAACTTCGTTTTCCATAATATTCGTATATGAGTTAATGCAAGTCGTTGTTCTATTGCCTTCCTTTAATTTTAAAAAATAAAACAAAACTTCATTTTCCATAATATTCGTATATGAGTTAATGCAAGTCGTATAGGTTTTCTATGGAAACATCGACAATCGTAATGTATTCATATATGAGTTAATGCAAGTCGTATAGGTTTTCTATGGAAACATCGACAATCTTTAATTAAGTGAAAGGTGCTCTAACCAGGTAGGTACTTCAGTCAGTTAAACAAAGACAGTTTATTATTTTATTTGTTATGGGCTAGAGTCAGCAAGAAGAGGTTAATATTATATTGACAACATACATATATAAAACCCAATAAAAAGTAAGAGGGAAGCAAGGACATTATATGCATGACTGTATGAGAACCGGCAATTTCCAAGCCCAGGAGGCAGGTATTTGTGTTAGAGAAAAATTTTACAGTGTAATAAGAAAAAAATCCAGATTTTGCCAGACTGAAACATATTTATAGTAACAGTGCCGATACGGATCCGTTAAATAGGTTCAGGGACCATTTCAACTACGCAAATATAACATCTGTGGATGTCGAACGATCGTTTTCTTTATATAAAAACATTTTTTCGCCGCATCCGACATCGCATACGGAAGTGGCTTTGGAGACATACGCCATGCTGGAAATGTTTTGCCGAGCCAACCCGGATTTTTAATGCTGGGTAAGTATTACATATTATACAAAGTATTATTATCACTTATACGTAGTTTCTTATATACGCCGCCACTGGTGTGGCATTCAAGTGGGCAGCCTTAATTATTACCTAAATATACAGTATAACAGTGGCGTACCCAGGGGGGCTGGGGGACGGAAGCCTCTACTAATTAAAAAAATACACCGAATTGCGTTATTCAGCCCCCTCCCTCCCTCCAGACAAAATCCTGGGTGCGCCACTATATCATACTGTATTACAATGTCAGGCAAAAGAAAAACAAGAACGGTGATGGCGAGCCTTGAGGGATTTTTTGGCGAGATAAACGGTTTTAAATTTTGGAGCGGTATCTGATACCGGTGCGTTTTCGCGACTAAGCGGTCTTTCAAATGACGCCATTTCTGACGTCATCGTTTTAAAAACGGTCTTTTAATTTATTCAACAAGGTGCAAGTTGTTGATAAAAAGCCATCACCGGTTAAATTTGACATTAAGAGCCAAATTCGCCATTTTTCAACGTACATAGCCTAAAAAAACGACTTATGGAGTCCTGTGCAGTGATCTAGTCCTGTGTCTGTGGCTGTGCCAAAAATGCATCCACAAAAATGGAAAATGAACAGTAATGGCAAATTGCTCCAGAAAGAGAAGCTAACAATCCATTAGAGAGACAGAGAAAATGAACAGTATGTCAACTTTTAGAGGCAGGGATGGGCGCCCGCAGAGAGGGGCCAGGGCCCCCCTGAGATTGTGAGATTGTCATCCTTTTTAATTATTAGTAATAAAATCTTTAAAAATATATATATTTTTTATTTTACCCCGCCTGAGAAAAAAGTCTGCGGGCGCATAAAACTGGTAACAGGTTTGGCTACTGTCATGGAGTTTGTAAGTAAAGTAAACAGTCAAATTAATTATTAATAAATAAAATGACACGTTTTGTTATTTTATAATTATTATTTAACTTCAATTTGTTTTGCATGTTTTTTTTTGAGTTAATAATTGACCCGGTCAGAGGAAAAGTGGTCTAACTGCATGGCGGTTTGCTTGTGCGTTATACCACTTTTCCTCCGAACGGCTCAATTGTGCCTTGTGCTGCTAGTAATTATATTAATACATTGCAGTCAGCAAACACTAGTCAGTCTAGTACAATAAAACAAAAAACAAAACCAACAAACGAGAAATAAAACTTGACAGATGGTTTTATAAACAAATGAAAAAACCGTGTTATTTTGTCGATTTACAAAAACCGCTTGATTATGACGTCATTATTAAAAGACCATTACATAAAACCGTTTATCTCGCCAAAAAATCCCTTTGTTTATATTTCAATGTAAACTATTGATACGTCAAAACTATGACGTCTCTGTTCTGCAAAATCCGAGATAATATACATAAGCATCATAGAACTATTTTTAGTTTTTTTTTGTATCTTTAGATATGTATACCTAAGCCAGTTATTGACATAGGCATTTTTTACGTATGGAATTAAGATAATAACACAAGTAGTACTGTAGTACACGACGTAAGTGATTCACATTTTTCTTAGATTTTTTAATCTAAACAAAGCAACGTTAGAATGCCGGGAGTGGCTTTCGTCGGCTCAGTCTGTAGAAAATAATCGAATAGTTATGCCACCCATTTATAATTACTTGTGTATAGCTACTTTAGCTGTTACTGTGTTACTTTTGCTAATTTTAAATTTTCTGATAAGGTAACTAATTCGAATAGTTTAATATTTATTTTATAGACAAAAACAAATAATTACTTCTCTTTGCCATTAAAATTACAAAAGTATCTTTTACCTACGTATGAACGTATGTATAAAAAATACGTGTTTTTAAGAAGCATAAGCTATCGATCTGAAAGGGGATGCTCTACAATCCTAACGGAAGACGTAAAATAACCATAACAGACGGCAACAGAAAGAGATGGAATCTGTAAGCAAATGGCAACGGAGAGGGATGGAAAGAAACAGGTGCGCATGCTTGTGTATTACGTTACGTCTTCCGTTACAATTGTAGAATCGTTCTAATGCAAATAAATCGCTTTATATGAGTGTGCATGTAGAGACACAAGCAAAGTTATACAGGGTGTCGCAAAAAATTGCAAAATACAGAGTGATACATTTTTGTTTTTTCTTATGTCTCTTACCTATTTTAACGCTTATTTATTCAAATCCTGTAAATAATGTAGGTAAATATGTACCATGTATTTACGAAACAAATAGTCAATCGCATTGCCAAAACAATGCAATATAAAAAAAGACTAAGTAAAAGTGGGTAAAACCTGAACAAACCCCAGCAAACCTGAGCAAACACTATACAGGTATGCTAACGCATTTGAATGATTCAGCTTTTTACCTTCGGAATAGATATTCTCGGTACCGGCCAGACGCTAAACACCCACGCAGCACCCCATGATTGACTCCGAGAAAATCGGACACGCTCGGAGAGTACGTACTCCGTTCCATTTCGAACGCAACAGGATTTGCTCAGAGTTTCTAAGAAAACGCATCTAGCGTGCCCCGAATACTCATAGAGTTAACTCAAACTCTCTGTCAGCTAATGGAATCATTCAACTTTACAAAGGCAAATCAAAAAATGTTATTTTTAACACGCAATAGTTCGCTAGATTTGGGAAAACATCCGAGTAAATTATTAATAAATTACCCCCCAAAAAAAGATAAATTATTTATCAATAAATATACCATATCATTTCTTTGTTGCAGTTATCTTTTTCATACGAAATCAGACCATATCTGATAACTGATGATGACTATGGACTAAATTAGTAATCAAAATATATCAGTAAGGTTATCAGTATCGCTTCTAAATTAAAAAATAAATAAATAAATAAACGCCTTGTAAGTTTCGAGTACATGGAATGGGTTGACTAAAGTGTATCAGTAAAAAAATCCCCAAAAGGAACAATAATTGTATTAAAATGGAAAGTGGAAGCATTTCAGTTAGTTTCTTAAGAAAGGTAAGGTTTTTTAATTTATAGTATTTAGCCTTAAGTATAGAAACTAAATATAAGTATTTTTTTCTATAGCGTGTCAAAGTCAAAATATGGGAAACTAAGCTGGCAACATTAGTTTTTCTTTGTGTTTTAATTATATTGGCAACATTTTTACGCCAAATATTTCACAAAAAACAAACGCAAGGTACTGTCACTCTTTGTCATATATAAAGGGTCTCCCTATAGGTATTATCGTTTACCAAAAAAACTAAAACACCAACGTCCTCTCTCCTAGCCTGCAATATCAGAAATGTTATAATTTAAGGTTACGTTTAGCTCAGTCATAGACGCAACTAGAGGGGGGTTTGGGGGGATAAGCCAGAAAAAAGGCGTTTTCGTGAGTCTCACCCCCTCCCCCCCCAAATTAAGTGTAGTTACGTCCATAAAATCAGTCAAATGTGACATAATGGGTTCTGATTCATTAACCTGAGAGAGAATTGCTTTCTCAAGGAGTGTTTCCGTTGTTCTTTTTTAATAATAAATAACTAATTAACAACACAAAAATTCAAATATTTTTTTAACAAATAAAATATCACTAAAATATCTTATATTTGGTTAATTGGTTACTATTAATAACGACTTGCAATCGCCTTTTCGTCTATTTGTTCCCAAGGTTCAACGATTTTTTCTCTTAGTTCTTCTTGGTTTCTGGGTCGAAATTGATGTTTATACAATGAATTAAGTCTACTTACTAAACCAGCGATGTCAGTACACACACATAACGAATTTCCCATATTGTAAAATGCAGAAAACGTAGCATATCCTTTCCTAAAAGTCGTACCTAATTGTTTCTTTGGCTAGTAAGTTCCACTCCTTAAGATGGGAACTAAGAAGTTCTGAGTGTTGCTTTGACAACCCCAAATCACGTACTAAATCATTTAACTCACATTGAACAATCAAATGTGGCTCGCCGGAACTGGGACCTGGAGTAAAAATGGGGTCGGTACACTGTTCTTCGGAGCTGCCTGAAGCTGCGTTATTATCTCCATTATCTCCCAAAACAATATCTTGCCAATCTAAAGGCGCAGTCGGTACTGGTAAGTCCGAATTGTGAGGAACAGATCTTATGGCAAACTCAAAAGAAGAATGAATAAGAGAATAAGTTTAGGGTTATAACCAATCCATTTTAGGATATCTTTCTGTTTTACAATGCACCCTTTTTAAGTGACCCCATAAAATTTACTACCTGCCACTATAAAAGGGTCTAATGAGCCCATTGAGCATTTTTTTGAGGCCACCTTATTCATTGGTTTTGTTTTCATGAGTTATAATTATTTATCAGCAGTACTTTTAGGGGCCTAAAAGAAATTCCTTCGAATAAGGTTTGTAACTACGAAACAAGAAATGCAACAAATGTGTTATATGAAATCATGTAGCGGTACTTGAATATCGGTATTTTTCTATGGATTTGTACATCAACGGTACTTGTAAATCGGTACGATATGATCCACGAATACCGGTAATTTTCGAGATATTGCACAATCTTACCCTGAAGTAGTTCGTACTGGATAGGCCTGCTTTAAATTAAGGCGAGGCGTTGGAAAAAATTACGCTATCAAAGCGCTGGTAATAGTAGCATAAAAAGGGTCGTCAGCTTCCTCAGTTGAAGGCCAATCACGTGCTTTGGTTGGTTTTAGCAATCGTCGTTATTTGGCAGGAGAGAAAAAGAGAATCTTAACACTCGGTTCACTAAAAACTATTTGGTTCTTGCAGCATTAAAATAAATCTATTTTTCAAATTTAATTTCAGATAATGTTTCAAAAGTAGATACTCCTAATTTCGTCAACAGAGAAAATTAACTGGCATTTTTTGAACTCGAGTAATAGTTATTTAAGTTGTACTAAAATTATAGATAAAGCGTAATCTAAAGGCTAAAATATTTTTTTTGTTTATTTCCTGTAGTTATTAGGCTTTCGTGTCTAATCACAGACTCTGGCAGATGCCAACGCACTAACAGACAAGGAGAACTTTTCTTGAGTAATGACACCAAAAAGTCAAATTTCGATAACAAATTATCACATTTTATGGTACGTTTCTTCTTTCTAAGAAAGTAACAATGTCCCAATCGCCATAGCCCCAAAGACATTGAGATGCCAGATTTTTTTTTTTTTTAATTTTTAGATATTATTTCCACTAATAGCCTACATAATTGGTTATTTCCAATATTCCATAGTATGGCTAGTAATTCCTGTGCTAGTACAAATAATAAAAGATAAGAATTTAAGCCACAAAGTGTTGAAAAGAGATTTTCTTAGAAATATTATTCGCGATGGCGAAGAACAAATTATTGGATCTCTGTCAAATTTACCAGCTTGGGTAAGTAGATTCTTTTTTAGATTTAAACTGCTTACTCTATCGGTAAGACAAGTGCAAATTCAAACAGATGGCGCCATAATAGCTTGTTCCTGGCTAGTATTGTATTCATTGAAGCTTAAAGTGGATTTTTCAAACCAGTTTTCATGATTCTTCTGTTAAAATTTTGATAATAGGGAATATGCATATAACCCCAATAAATCTGAAATATTTTTCTTTATATTCTCTACATAAATTAAATGTTCATGGCGGTTGCTGTTATCCATTTATTTTGGTCTTTATTAACAAAAAAAAAGGATTTAAAATTGCAAATTTTCGCGCGAATTTCGAAACTTGTAAAACGTGATCCCATTGGCTGTGTCGTCAAAACTGAACTTATGACTCATCATGAGTAATAAGTTAATAAAAATGACATTTAATGCGTAACTCATCCAATGAAATATCCCTGCACTTAAAGTAGAAGGTTCCTAAAATCTTATTCATGTATACTTCAAGCTGGAATCGGTCCAGGAACCTTTCAATTTTGCAACAAACATTGGCATTTTTGACATATCATCTTAATAATTTCAAGTAAATAAACTGCAATTCTTTATTTTCATGGCAATATTGGCAAATTAAAAAATTTTCAAATTTTGGATGTCCCCGATGCAAATAAACCTTTTTATTTATAACTTTACCGAAGAAATAAGCGATTTAAATTAGTGGGAGCTATTCTTAGATAATTAATGGGTAAAATAAACCCAAAAAGAATCACTAAATAGGGTAAATAGTGTGGAATAATGTCGGTTAAAAATAGGATTTGTCGGAAAAAATCAAGAAAATCCAATTTTTACCCCCTAAATACGCTCCTGGATGACCCATTCGGTATTCATTTTACAGTGTGATTATCCCTTTATAAGATTGTGTTGAAAAATTTGGGAAAAAATAGATAGGAAAAAATACAGAGTGATTCAAATGTACCGATGTCTAGGGCACAAAAAGTAAAAAAATCGAAATTTAATCGGCGATTGCTTCCTTCCTATAGAGAATGAAGAAATTAAAACATATGGATAACACATACTTTGACGAGCTCTTTCAGATGACGTATATGGGATTTTAATTTGAACCATTTTGACCCCACAAAAAATTAAAAACCGCGAAATATTTGGGTCAAAAATCTAAATTTCCAATTTTTCCAAATATTTCCATTTTCCAGTGATTTTAGGTTTAGGTAAGTGTATTGCAAAAAAAGTATTTGAGATTTTAAAGTTTCCCTTGTAAATCCGTTTTTCGATCTGACGTTTTGTTTTCGAGTTATTAGGTACCAAAGAGGGGTCTGGAAATGGCATTTTTCGACCTAAAAAACTTGCCATTTTCTGATCCTCACCAGTTTCAGTGGAGTTCTGAAGCTCCGGGTCCCCTTCCGAAATTGTACATCGATTTAATTCACATTTGCGACCTGTACCCGATTTCAACGGAAATCGCAGAAATTTCGACTTGGACGTTTAATAGCTCCGAAACGAAACATCCTGTATAACTGAATTTTTTACCGAAGCTAGTTGAACTATTCCTCTATCAACCCAAAGAATTCGATTTCTGTCCCTCTGACTGATTTCGAGAAAATCAAACCTGTTCGACTTTAGGTTAAGTTTTACGTTAACGTAGATTTTTGCTGATCTCCTGACGTCACTTTCAAGGACAAATGTGGCTGCTTTTTAAATCGTAATAAATTATACCGAAAAGTAAACATTTTTTGTAGCTAAATTATCCTAGTAATTTTCTTCAAAATATTTTTTTTGGGTTTGTAATGACTATACGATTAAACGATTTATGCAATAAAAAAAATAAGTGCATATTCCTTATTATGTTCCTATATTCTACATGGAAAGGGAGTGAACTTAAAACTGAATTAAAGAGACGAGGGTGAAAGCCAGAACTTTAACAAGTTCTCAACAGATATTGGAAATAATGGGTGTTTGCTTAAAAAACCGCCGCGGCCGCCAAACTTTACGAAACAGGCAGGTATTTTTATCACGTGCGTAGACAACACGCTCTCAGCTGTTTAATGTTTTTAGTCACCGTGCCGTGTTGTCACATCATCTACTTCATGGCTCTCTTGTTAAAGAAAGCCGTGCGAATACTGATAATGTATTTTTAAAAAATTGCACAAATGGTCATTTACTGCCAAATTGAACCAGGAGGCATCTGGGAAACCAAGGATTTCTTGTTTATCTAATACTTCGTTAGTAATTTTTACATTCCTTAAACGTTGATTAAACTTATTTTTTCAATTTTAGGTGTGTTTTCCAGATATGGAGCGTGCGGAATGGATAAACAAAATAGTAAAACAATTGTGGCCAAATGTAAACAACTACGTCCATGATATTATTAAGGAATTGTTGCAAGAAAAACTAAATAAAATGTTGGGAAAATACAAACTTTCTGGATTGGTATTTGATAAACTCATTGTAGGGACCGTGGTAAGCCGTAAAGTTTTTAAACCTGTATTAAACAAAACAATACAATAAGCAGCTTAAGTCATTAACTCAATTGATGCGAAAGCACAGTAATCCTTGATCCTCTGACACCATTTACGTATAAAAACTTCTTTTGAAAATATACAATGAGTATTATAATATATTAGTTTCACGATAAAATATTTTGATTGTCATCGTTCTACCAGATTAATATTAAAGGTGGATCTATCAACTTAATTTTCTATTACTTACATTACATTACAGTTTTGAAGATCATTTCTTCTACAGTTTATCACAAACGCCTAGGACCGGGGATCGTGCACTAGTGTCCTTTCTAACTCTCATCTTGCCGATCGCCCTATCACCCAGTCAGCAGTTTTCCCCTCCTTTTGGGGAGCGTTGACTTTAGGTCGTGGAGAATAGGTTGAAAAGTTCCTGGAATGACGAATAGATTTAGCTATTTTAGACTTCTTGTAATGCACTGGCAGTGGCAGTTACTCCTGCGTTAGTTTTGTTTTGAGAGCTGTTTAAGGCGGCATTCTCTACATGGCGTCCTTGTTGACCACCTTAATTTCATTTTAGTATAATTTTTTGCTTTATTTTTCTTTTGTATAAATATTTTGACAATAGATTCATATTCTTCAGGTACTTTTTAGCGTATTAATGAAAGTTTTAAGATAGTTTATGATTTATTTTAGGAAAATAATATCGCCGCCTTAGTGCAACAACTAGATAATTTAAATTTTATGAATTTTGAGTTATCTAGTCAATCTACTTTATTTTGTATACTCTTTTTATTGCTACAACTAGATATCTTGACCAACTAAACTCTAAACACACAGTGGCAACAAAAACTCCCACGACAAACAAAATGTATATTTTTAACTAAATATCTTGAGATACCTAGTTGTTGTACTGATATTATGAAGTTACCCGCCCGCACCTTCTTGGTCTGTTTCGTGGGTCTGTATGAGATATCTAGTTGTGTGTTTGAAAGAACTGAACATTATCAGTGTTTCTTACCGGCTTTTTAAATACTGTTAAATTGTGAAAATGACAAGAGCAAAGAAATCTTGGAAAGAGCACTTAGGCAAGCGGAAAACATTGCAGGTATGTGAAAATGTATTTAAATCCTCTTAGAAAATTCTTCCATTTCAAGGAGGCAAACGTAAAAGACGTAAACAAAAAGAAATTTCCGAAAGTGACATAAGTTATATTGAATCTTGAGCTGTAAAAATTTGACTTTTGGGTTTCATTTAAAATAAACTCTTTACTTTGAAATAAAGTTGCCTTTAAAAATTAATTTGCGCTTGATTGCTCACGTTTACAAGTAGAGAACTTTTCATTTTTCTGGCAAGAATTTCTGCTACAACTAGGTATCTCAAGTTTTCGTTAAAACACTGCATAATTTTCTTTTGGCCAACGTGGACGCCAGGTAAAGAATGTCGCCTTGAGAGTCTTTAGGATTAAACTTTGAAACAACAGAATGAATGAAACATATTTGGTTTACCCTTATTTATAATTTTTTGTAGCCCTTTCGGATAGGAGGCATTGTCGTTTATGAAAACGTATCTAAAGACGAAATTGTACTCGATATGGATATTTCGTAAGTTAATATTACTTATACTTATAAAGATTGACGCATTTTATTTGTCAGCAATAAGAAGTTTTGTCTATATTTGTATTATTATAACTTATAACATACAAAACTTTTTCTTGGAGGGCAAAATTTCAGCAGTTTAAACTTATTTTATTCTCTTCCGGGGTTTGAGGGGCGGTTCCAACAATTAATTATTTTGCAAGATTTGTCACTTGATAACAGAGATCTTTATTTAATACTAATTAGTTATTACCCTAGAGTTAAAATTACTCAAGTTAAAATGTACCTTTAGGTGATTTTTTAGGTATGCTGGAGACTGTCAAGTGTTCCTCAAATTAAGTACTATTAAAGGAGGCATTAGAGACTTTCAGGTACTTGTAAATAATTTACCTTATTTTTTTTTTTAGCTAGGAAAGACCATGTTTTAATAGTTCTATTTATTATTAATATTATCTAATTTCCTATCGTTTACAGATTGTTAAAATTGCTTTGATTTCTCAGTTCTTATTTTAAAGCATTTAAGAACAACAATTAGTAAGAGTGGTAATTATTACTATTTTGGTTTTTTAAATTTAATTGTTACCCAGTTACTGCTATTAAATCCTGATGACTGACGACGGTATGTCTATAACTTATACATAAACTAGGCATATACTCAGTGGCGTTGGGGGCCTAGGGAGGGCCTGGGTGATGATAATGGGGCTTAACCTATTTTAGAAAAAAATTGGAAATTTGGTGGGGAGGCTGTAAATTACGCCACTATATAATTCATTAAAAAAATAAAAATTTCATTTTGTACTTATCCTTTACAGCGCAGCGCAATTTCAATACTAGCATCTTAAATCCGGGTAGGTCTAGAAAATGACGTAAATGGTTTCTTGCCAATGACTAACAGTTTGCATCTGCTGTTTTGCGGGAGGCAGCCGATCTCACAAAGGCACCGTCTCAATCCCTATTGCGATTTTCCTCTAGACTTAAAGCGCCAAAGTAACTCTTGCCAACCGGCGCCGTCAGATCTAGCTACTCCACTGTCGTTCTTAAAAATTAAGTGGGGGACCATATCGTTTGACGGGTTATAAATAATATCTTGGGAATCCCTGACTGTTCCAAAATGAAAATAATGGTATCTATAATTGATTCGAAATCAGACTTATCAAATATTTGCTGAGCGCCGTTTAAAAGGACAACTATAAAATAAAATATACTGCTCTTACAATCAGGATCAGGATGTATCACAAAAAAGTTAATTGCAAAATTACCTTTTGCCACGATTATTCTTTTATCTTTTAATACGTTAGTGACAAAGTAGTTTTTAAGAACTTTCTTGTTATTTCATGTTTTCAGCTTTACGGAAGACTACGAGTTATAATCAAACCACTTATAAATACTTTACCACTGGCAGGTGGCTTACAAGTATTTTTCCTAAATCCCCCTGAAATTGAATTCGCTTTGGAAGGCCTGGCGGGATTATTAGAACTCCCAGGATTTAAGTAAGAAACAACTAATGTTATTTTACGGTACTTTTTCAGTAAAAACATAAAATCCACCACAAATTTGTTATAATTGTAAGAAGTAGAACTTACATTTATTTACATTAAGAAAAAACCTATTTTCAGTGAACTACTGAAGAAGACTATTTTAGACACAATATGTGCTGTGATAGTGTTACCGAATAAGTACCCATTAGTATTAAGCAAGGCGGTATCCAAAGAAGATATAAAGATTGCTAAACCACAGGTAATAAAAAAATATAATATATTAAATATTTTTTACAACCGATTTTTAGATATTTAAAAGCTTTTTAGGACGTATTAGGAGCTATATTTTTCCGCACTTCTACAGCACATAATATGTCATCAAATCATTTTTTGGCGAAAATTCAATTTATTTCAATTGATCTATTTGTCCCACTGCACTGCAAGAATAATTATATAATTTTCTTCTAATGTGGAAACTAATCCATTTGTGATTAGTAGAGTTGTAAACATAGGTGAGTCCAGGGGCGTCTCTATACTATTTGAAAATGAAAGTAGAATCCGATTTGAAAATAAAATACAAATATCTATTTACCTATATTGCGTTATTTGAAAATGCGAAATACGAAAAGTCTTAGGTTAAAGTAATAGAAAAATATTTTGCTCACCCAGTATATGGATACCACAATATACCCTGAGGTCAAACGTGTTTAACCTAGTTTTGAGCCTGTAGCATTAAAATACCTTTACAGTAGACTCTTTTAATCTTATATGCTTTCAAGTAAATAGCCTGTTTACTACATGCTTTTCACCGAGTGGCAGAAACAATTCGAAGAAAGTATCCAGATGTTGACAAGCTAACTGCCAGCACCAAAAAGGTTTTATCAAAATCTCCACAATGGATTAAACAATTTCACCAGTTGTGCCCCGGAATTACCGAACCCCCAAAGCCCGTATGAACAAGATGGGCAACGTGGCTGAAGCTTCATTTTCTTACAATCGCGTTAATTTACAACTTAAATATTTTCTAAATTAGGGATTGTGCAGTGCTATCTCTTTATTTTCTTCAGATATTTTTTTAGATAAAATTATTGTAAAAACTACTTTTGGTAAAAAAATATGTTCTTTCAATTTATGTGGTCAAACAAAACAAAATTCTCCAACATATAAAATAAATTCTCCAAAATTCCGGATAAATTCTCATTTTTCTCGGGGAATATTTCCCAAAAATAAGTTCTCAAGAATGTCCCATCTCTAATCTTATCAACAAAACCATAATGGAGCATCGAATGAAAAAATATAGTTATAAAACATCGATTTTCCCGCTTATTTTAAATTGGATGGTATGATTTTTATCATATTTTTGGATTCTAGGAGAGGTTCTAGACATATTTTGTAACATGCTGTATGCGATTTTTCAATCGTTTTTGAAATATTTCAAATTAAAAATTATTTCGCATAACTATACTTTAAACGTAACTATCCAGGTTGCCAACGAAATACCTGCTACCTTTTTAAATTTTCTTCTTAGGTAGGTCAAAGCTAATGTCAAGGTTGACAATAATACTTTAGTCACCGTGAATTTATAATTTTATGTTTATGCAAAATGAGATATTCTATTAAACAATAAATGTTGATTTTTATTAGTTATTAATATTTGAAAGCAACAACCAGTGATTATAAACAATATCAAATGAAGTATAACATAAGGTGTTAATATTGGCGAATAAATATCAAAAGAAATTTTCGACATGTCCGCCATTTAATTCTTCGCACTTGTCATTCATTTTTCTCTGCCTCTAAAGTGTGTTTATGATACTTTCAGCATCATTTTCGTTCAGCTTTCTTACTACATTTCTCACCTTCCTTTGAATTTCTTCAATATTTTCATTATGATTGCTGTATACGACATTTTTCAAATGACCCCAAAGAAATGTCACAGATTAACTGATGGTTTCAAAAATTGCGAACCTCAATTATATTATGGCGAGGGGCCCCGTCTTGTTGCCATATTATGCGTCGACGTTCTTCAAGTGGCAATTCGTCGAGAATAATATCTTTGATTTCTTTTTCAAAAAAATTAAGATAGACCTGGCCAGTTAATGCTCCCCGACAAAACAAATAGACCGTAAGCTATAAGCAAACCTAGACAACCAAAGGCGACTAACCAAAAAGTAAAAATGTGTGTTATTAACTTTAATTTTTAATATGCATTTTTTTTACTCAAAATTATTATTACTAGGGTGGAAAAAATATAATACATTATTCGGGATGTATAAGTCTTAACCAGTCTCGGACTATTTTGCCAGCATAAAATTCGTCCTCGACTGGTAACTCGTACTTACATCCCTTATAACGTAAATACCTATTAAACTCAGTTTCCTTAAAACGGTTCAAATGTGGCATATAGCCTTTTTACGCCAAATGCTTCAATTTAAATTGATGTGTTTCTGTTTTCACTACTTATAGGGAGTGTTAAGAATTCACGTAGTCCAAGCAAAAAAATTAATGAAAAGAGATATAACTTTTACTGGACATCTGACTTCAGATCCTTACGCTGTCGTATCTATCGGAGACCAAGTATACAAAACACCGGTTAAGAAGCGCACAGCAAAACCAAAATGGGATTATTGGTGTGAGGTAAACCAATACACTATATTTTGAAAACCCAGAATTTTTTTATGGTCGTTCAAAGTGATAGCTTTTGTGACAATTTCTAGTACTAAAAGTGACTGTATCACTTGTCACTTTAAAGGTTCCCTCCATATTTAATTTACCTTTAGTGTGGATATCCTTTATATTTAGTTTGTTTGAAAAAGACAAAAAATGTGGTTTTCTTAATATTTTGTTTAAATTAACTATCTAGCAATTTGATAACTATACTATCGGCCACTTAAAGCCCGCTTTGTACTAGGCAAGTTTTCATAGCTGGCAATTATAAATTTTAAAAAAATTATTCGGACCAACCACAGTTCGACGGATGACGTCAAAAATAAAGCGCATTTCACGATTGGTCTCAATAAAAAAATGCTGCAGTTAAAATTGCTTTGAGTGTAAAGTGGGTTTTAGCATATATACACAACACCAAACTGACCAAACTAAATTACTTAAATTAGTAATTTAAGATCTTTCTATCCCTTCTCCATCTTTAATCTCTTCCTAAGCAAGATGCCAAGTATTTTGTCATGGAAAAATTCCGGGAAGATATTTTGTGCCATGAAATAGTTTTTTATGATTATATTACAAAAATTCCTAAATTCTCCTTTTCGACCGAGGCCGGCGTCTCTCCTTTTCACAATTTTCTTTAACTACGTCAGGGACAGTTATACAGAGTGGTCCAAAAGTAATGGTACACAAAGCTACTATTAAAGCTAATCCAGATTCTGGAATTCTTTTTTAAATTCTAGTTTATAGTAGAAGAAATAGATGGCGTTTACATGTTTATAAGCTTATTGGACGAAGATACACTACACGAAGATGAACAACTAGGAAAGTAAGTACCAGAGATTTAATTTTACAAATTAACAAAATAAATGCAGCAATGATCCAAAGTGTATGCCTTAATAAAATTCAAACCTGTCAAGCTCTTCGACAATAATGCATTTGATTTCTAAGGTGTGAGGTGGGTGGATTTCTATTCATGTACATGTTTTTCGTTTTTCTACGTACGGCAGTCTTGTTATATTATGTCGCACAGAAATCAGATATTTTTCATATCTGTTTGTACAGCAGCACAAAAGAGAAAATACTTGAATACTGGTAAAAAAGTTTCCTCTGTCAACATACCTATACAAGCTTAATTGATTCCTTAAAATGACGAAAATAAGTATGAAGAAATTGAGTATCTTTTCATTCTAACGTGAACACGGAAACGAATATTTATTTTGTATCATTTTTCTGATACTCTAAAGTATTCGTATGTCGCGCACCAAAAGAATATAAGCATAATGTCCTCTTCTGTTAGTAGACGACTGTTTCGAGAAAAAGTGACGTAATTTTCCTTTGATACACTGGCCGACAAAACAAAAAATCTTTTTGTGTAACATAAAGCTGAATAGCATAGTGGAGTAGAATGAACCTATCTGAATACGCAAATGGTCAAAAAAAAGTTGTAACACGTAAGGTTTTCGTGTTACATTAAACAGACCACATGTAGAACGGTACCGTTTAATATATAGTGAAACAATGATTTTACAAGTTTTTTAACCCTGTATATCGACTATATTTATAATTTATATTAACATCTAAGAAAAAAAGAAACATCAAAAATATGTATTTCAAACACACGTATTCTATTTTTCCTTTTATGGGGGGGGGGGGGGGGTTCACATCTTCTCTCTTCAAAAACCAACAGTAATCAGTAATCACCCATCATGGCTGGATCCCATCGTCCTTGGTACCGAATTTCCATTGTCCGGATATCTTGATGGAACCCTTCACCCTGCTCGTCGCTGACAGCGTCCAAATTCTCAGGAAAAAATCATAAATGGGAATGAAGAAAGTGAATTTTTAATGACACTCGGCAACCATAACCAAGCGATTTGTAGGAGTCTAAAAGTTCATTAACTAGGTGTTCGAAGTTTGCATTCATATTGTTGCCTAAAAATCCCCTCACTACCCTTACAAATCAGTTTCAAGCTGTGAGTTCTTGCGTGGTGAGCTTTTTTTATAAAATTACCATCGTCCAGCAATTTTCTAATTTGTGGCTCAACAAAAATGCCTTCTTTTAATTTTGCGTCACTTAACTGGGGAAAGACTGTCTTAGGTACTTAAAACCATCACCCTCTTTATTCATAGCCTTCATAGAGTTATTCGTCAGTTCATGTTTATTGTAAAGAGGAGGCAAAAGGACATTTTTTAGGTCTACAAGGGGCACATACTGAACATTTTGAGATCCCGATTGAAATTCATTCCTTTCCGGCCAAATTCTCGTTACATAATGTTCATTCACTGCACGACTGTCTCACAAACCAAGAAAACAGCAATATTTTGTAAATCCTCCCTGAAGTCCCACTAAAATTGCTATAACTTTTAAATCCCCACATATCTGCCATTTGTACCGGTTGTAGTTTATTTTATCTAAAAGGATGCGCATATTTTCATAGGTTTCTTTCATTGTCACTGAATGGGCAACTGGTATAGTTGGATTTAAATTTCCATGATGTAATAACACAGCTTTTAAACTATGTTTCGATGAGTCTATGAACAAGCGCCACTCACAAGGAGAATGCTCGATATTGAGTTCCACGCACATAACGAATTTTCCATATTTTAAAATGCAGAAAACGTAGCATTTATTTTCCTAAAAGTCGTAATTTTTGTTTCTTTGACGAGTAAGTTCCACTCCTTAAGACGGGAACCAAGAAGTTCTGAATGTTACTTTGACAACCCCAAATCACGTACTAAATCATTTAACTCACTTTGAAAAATCAAATGTGACTGGCCGGAACTGGGACTTGGAGTAAAAGTGGGATCGGTACACTATTCTTCGAAACTGCCTGATGATGCGATCTTATCTCCATTATCTCCCAAAACAATATCTTGCCAATCTAAAGGCGCAGTCGGTACTGGTAAGTCTGCATTGTGAGGAACAGGTCTTATGGCAAAAGGCAAATTCGGATATTCGATCTTGCGCTTTTATTTTTTGGAATAACCTTCAGTCCTTGTCATGCAAAGATAGCAATCGTCAAAATGATTGGTGGGTTCTCGCCATACCATTGGAACTGCAAAAGGCATACTTTTTCTCTTCCCTTTCATCCACTGCACCAATGACAGGCTACAGCTGACATAGCACACATGGGGAGCCCACTGCTTGTCTTGGTCTCCGATTAAAACACCAAAATACATGAAATAGGCTTTTTTGACATTTTCAGAAAATTGTCTGGCTTGTGACTTCAACAGAAATTCTCCACAAATATCATAAAACTTGTCGGGAGAAATTTTGCAACTGCGGCCCTTTGAAAAGTGGTACGTATTAGGGCTTTATGAATATTTTTTCTATTATTATAAAGGTAAGCATTGTGAAAATAATGGGATGAACTGTGTTACAAAAATCGTGTCGGCCAGTGTAATTTTCATGGTTTGTAAAGACGGTATCTGACCATAGGCTATCGGAAAAAGCGCGAAAAACCTGGCCAAAAATAGTTGCGTGGTAAATTAGTCTTGTATTATTATTCTAATGTTAAGTTTGTGAAGTAGAAGGCTTGTGAGTAGACTGGTAGATTTTTACATTATTTATTATCTACTACAAATGACAATGACATAAAATAAAACCTATTATAATCTATTACGGGTCCGAAAGTAGATTTATTAATTCCTTAGAGTAATTTTTTACCACTTTTATAATTCATAAGCTGTGATATGTAGAGATTTGAGCTTAGTATTAGCCTTGACATCCTCCATATTGCGTGTCCTCGAAGATTTCATCGCGAAATTCTCCCTATAGTTTCGGATGTTTTCGGGCCTCTTCAGCCTCTTCAGACAGCATTCCGATTGATAGAATACAAGGTTTCATCAGATTTTCACTATGCAATAAAGTTTTATGTATAATTAGATATCATTCAAACAAATCAACATACATTTTCGTAGTTTCTTCAGTGTATGCTTGAAATTTTTAAATGTTGATTGGGTGCCTACAAGAGATAGCCTGTAGAATAATAGGGAACCCATCGAAATATTGCGTTTTATATGTGAATAAGCACTTTTTGCTTCCTCGTACAAAATAATAACATGATTAAAAGGACGTTCTTTCTGAGCTTACTACAAAAAATATATCCGATTTTTCCAGTAAAATTTCATAAAGCACATTTCTCTTCATTGTATAAAGCTTTCCATTAAGCACTGTAACGATAAACATCACAAAACTGTAGTAAAACCAAAGGAAATGGAAAAAGGAAAACAATACACAATCACCTAAATACCCCAAGAAATAAAATATGTTGCCGCTACCAATAGCGGCTTTTCTAAAGAAGTTGAATAATGTACAGTTGTTTAAGGTACTTAGCAATTGTATTTCTCAAACTTTAGTTCCGTAATCTGTGACAAAAACGTTCTCTAAAACAGTTGACTGATGGCGGGCGGGCGCATGTCACTTCATGCGATTTGTGAATGCAACATTACAAAATATAACTATATCTCTCTCTCACAGCATGGGTTTTTCACCCGAATTCCGAATTTGGATTATTGGCCAGGTTTTTCCTATAATTTCCATGATACAATAAAAGGAAGAAACATGATATCAAACCGTGTCAAATTCGTCCGGGTTCGCGCATGACGTCTCGCTGTGAGTTATTTTTGAAATTTATAACCCGTAATATAGAGTTTACGTTAGTTATAGGCGATTTTATACAAATTCTATTGGCAATATACTTTGCTTCCTGCTCATAATACAAATTTTATGGTATATGACTTAAAATAATCATGTTAATAGAGGGATCAATTAATTTAAAATAATAGATATCGGTAAATTGCCTGCCAATTGCGTTCTGTGTATTTATTTACGTGAAAAGAAAGGTAAATAATTTTATAAAATAAAACTATGTCTAATAATTAAGATAATAATTTTTATTTAGAGGCATATTCTTATTAAAATATATACCTACAGAGTCTTCCGAAAATATGTTGTTTATAAGAATTTTGTTTGTTCCTATAATTTGTCAAATATTTTTTGCGGTGAATAACATCTGCATGTTTGCGACGGAAACATGTTTTTTAGGATAGTTTTTTTTTGGGTTTTTTACACTTTAAATAGTAAATTATTAAAAATTATTGTATTTTTGTATTCTCTGATTTTTCAAATTTAAAAAAAAAATCTTAAAATGCCAAAAATTATTCTAAACAAGACAGAAATATCTAAATTTATGAAATTAGGTAAAACAAGAAATTATTTCTTAAGAAAATAGCCTTTTTTTCAGTCCCTCAGTTTGTCGTATTTTCCCGATTAAAATCAGGTGATTCCTTACCGTGGAGATTTTTAGCAACTGTTTGTCACAATAAACTTTATTATTAAAGCGAGTTTGTAAAAACATTAAACACACTTGACATTCATGACGTGACATATGCCACGATACACTTACAACGGTATGCTACGTACGAGGCTACGTATGACGTCACTTCGAGGGAAATCTTAAATTGACTAGGTGCTTGCACCTGAGCAAATGAAATATGACAATATTTTAATAAATGTCAACCCAACACACTACCCGACAATCAACTCACCTGTACTTATGTACAAGGAGTGCAAGCACCTAGCCAATTTCGGATTTTCCCTCGAAGTGACGTCATAGCGTAGCACACCGTTGTAAGTGTATCGTACATAAATATGCTTTAAATTACCTTCATAATCACTTTCGTTAAAATGTCTAGAACAAAAATTCTAAAGTCTATTTGTTTGGACGATAGACCGATGTAAATATTAACCCTACACGTCATAGTCTGACGATCTCGTCGAGCCTCCACCAGCTTCCTATTCGTATTGGCCGACCGGACATTAAATTGAAAGAGGCGTGTCAGAAAGCTATCGGCGGTATTTCGCAGGATTGTAATTAGGCTGTCTAGTGAAAAAGGCTATTCGACTTTCTTTCGAGTTTTGACTTGTTTTGTAGTTTTAATTTTTTGTGTTGATTTTTAATCGCTTTTTGTTTGTTCGGTTGTCAAGGCTGGCAATTATTTAAGTTTTTATTTAATTATAAACAGTTTTGCAGTTTAAAGTTTTCCTTCTCATTCTCAATGCGGCCCTGTTCAATTTCACCGTTTGAACCGATCACTTGTAGGCAGCGTGCATCTGTTTATATTCGGTCTATCGTCCAAACAAATAGACTTTAGCATTTTTCATATTAAACTTCTAAAGCATTTTTTTATAAATTATATTTTAAGTTTTAAAAATTCAAATGACTATAGCTACACATTTTTTTCTCTTAAAATTTAAAAATTTTCGACACAATGATGTTAAAATTTGTTTAGAGAAAGCAATAAATAAAATACCTAAACGTGTTAATTTGTTTCCAAACCAACCCAACCAACAACCCAAGCAAAATTTTAACTTTTTTCCGCAAATTACAAAATATTTTTTCCTTTACCAAAACATTCCTAGTAAGCTCACTATCAAAAACCCTAAACTTGGCCTGGGTCCCGTAAGTAACAACAGAGATATACAACTGATTATTAGGAAACTAAAGATAAATATTGTGATTGCTAAAATATGTTCTGGTGTAAACCGTCCATGGAACTGACAAATACAGCAACAATTAAAATTTAGTTAAAGGGTCCATTCTTCTTTTCCTAGTTTTGCACATTGTTCTTTTATTTTTTGCTACAAACCGCGTCGATTCGTTTAATGCAAAAACACCTGACGCAGCCATGTAGTTAGTCTTTTGATGATTAGTACAAAGAGAGACGAATTAAAACCGTTCCGTTTCACTGAAACAAAGCATGTAAAACATGTTGAATTTAAAAAAAATTAAAGGAAGTAATTTAAAATAAAACGAATTGGCGCAAACCAGTTTTAAATGTATGATTAGTTGCCTTGCGACATTTTTTATTTACTTCTTTTATTTTTAGAACCAAAATACTAGTGTCCAAACTGATAAAAAGAAAAACTGCTGATATGGTAATTATTCAATAAAAAAAGTTATATTATGTCTGGCATTAAATTTTTGTTTTAGTGGTTTAATCTAGAGGATGTTAAACACGGGCAAGTTCAGATTAGATCTACTTGGTTAACGTTAAGTAAAAACCACGACGATTTAAAAATTGTAAGTTATATATTTTTCATTATTTTGTAATTAGAATAAGGGTACCTTTTTTGTTGATTTCGATATACAAGGTATTTCACAAGTGTAGGATTTTAATTTAGACTAAAATTATGTTTGCCAAACAATGTATATATTTATTAATGTGTAATAATTAGGGCTCGTAAAGACGGTGCCATGGGAGCAGGACCGTAATAAAACTGTGTTTCAAAGTAAGAGATAATTTACATAATACTAAAAAATACTCACCCTCAAAATTCACTCACAAAATTTATGAAAAAAAATTGGAACTAAAATTATCTTCAGAACTTCTCAGATTCATGTGAAGCGGCCCAAAAAATTAACTTTTTTTCGCAAATCTTAAAATTAAATATTTTTTCACGAAAATGTTTCTAGAGTAGGTACCCAGTAGTAACATCCTATAATTTGGTATGGGTCCCATGCGTACGAACTGAGATACTACACATCTTAAATTTCAGGAGCCGCCACTGCTAAAGTCTATTTATTTCGAAGATAAACCGAATATAAACAGATGCACGCTGCCTACAAGTGATCGGTTCAAACGGTGAAATTGAACAGGGCCGCATTGAGAATGAGAAGGAAAACTTTAAACTACAAAACTGTTTACAACTAAATAAAAACTAAAATAATTGCCAGCCTTGACAACCGAACAAATAAAACAGCGATTAAAAATCAACGCAAAAAATTAAAACTACAAAACAAGTCAAAACTCGAAAGAAAGTCGAATAGCCTTTTTCACTATACAGCCTAATTACAATCCTGCGAAATACCGCCGATAGCTGTCTGGCACGCCTCTTTCAATTTAATGTCCGGTCGGCCAATACGAATAGGAAGCTGGTGGAGGCTCGACCAGAGCGTCTGACTATGACGCCTAGGGTTAATATTTACATCGGTCTATCTTGGAAATGTCTATACTTTAGTAACTCTGTAAAAGTGGATCCTCACGGGCGGAGGAAGCGGAACAGCGGAGAGGCGCTTCGTTATATGATTAGTTGAATGCCGCCATGTTTAACAAACGAAGCGCCTGTCCGCTGTTCCGCTTCTTCCGGTGAGGACCTTCTTTAAGTTAAACACCGCAACGTCACCAGTCGACAACGGCAGTGAGCTTTCGGCTGATGACGTTGTGACTTGCGTTGCGGTGTTTAACTTCAGTGGCGTACCCAGGGGGGTTGGGGTCTGCAGTCCCCCCTAAACTAACATCCCGGATACACAAAAATTAAAAAAGTGAACTACAAATTGAAAAAATCCACCGAATGGCGTGATTCCTGAGACACTCCTATAGACTACTACTGAGACAAATTCCTGGGTGTGCCCCTGTTTCACTTACTTAGGTCACAGCTGTGTTATGGTATAAGCTGTACTTAGGTGTTACTAGTTCTAGAAGGGCTTTGGATAGCACATGGAAAAACTGAAAAAGTTGAACTTATGTACTTTTGAACATGAACCGTGAACATTAAAATATAACCAAACTTTTCTTTCTATCCAAAACTTCTAGTTATAAAATAAAAATCCCTAGAATTATCGCAAATGTTTTTAGCTTCGATAGTTACCCATTTGGCGAGTACCGAAGATACCCGATCATTAGTCTACAATTAAATAGAGTTGCAAATTTTCTTTAGTAGAAAACGCTAATAGTAGAAAGCACTAGTAGTTTTCGATAACGACTGCAGGGTAGACAAGTCACGTAAAAGATAAATAACACAAATTTTAAGAAACACAAGTCTCAAAAGTAAAATCTATAATAATACTCTTCTTCTTAACTGTTCATGTGGGACAACAACAATGTCATTTATGTTTGCCCACAACCGCCATATTGGATCACGTGGTTTGTATTCCCTAATAGACTTTCGAAAGGTCACTCGACATAACCATACTTTTTAATATGAGTATAACCAAACTTTTTCTTCTGTCCAAAACTTCTAGTTATAAAATCAAAAATCCCTAGAATTTCCGCAATGTTTTTAGCTCCGATAGTTACCACTTTGGCGAGTTCCGAAGATACCCGATCATTGTCTACAACTAAACAGAGTTGCACATTTGACGATAGTAGAAAACGCTAATAGATTTCTATAGTATATTACTATAACGACCCAGAGTCTCACTGCTGCTGAAGTGTTTAACCGGCTATTAAATAGGGAGATGACGGTCTGCGTGGATTTAATGCTCGAACTACAACATTGACCACGGAGCTTTTCTTTAAATCCGTTGGTTTATTGATGGCCAGCCACAATTTTTTACTGTTAAATTAAATTTTCCATTCCTTCGCGTAAACGTGGTAATGAATTTCGCAATGTTGCTTAGGTTGCACGGCAATTTCCAGACGGGATTATATTTTGCCAAAAATTACGAACCGTTTTTTTCTAGACTAGGTAAAAAGGCATATTAAAAATACCCGTTATAAATATCAAATCTAGTATAAATTCCGCATATTGGTTTTCAACTCCTTTTTATATTTACTATTTGCATTATTAACATGTTTTTGTCACTGTGATCGTTTTCAACAAAATAAGTATCTATTGCACACCAAACACCACAGGCGAGACCCGTCGTATTTTACGTCCGGAAAAGTAACATTAACTTCAGAATATTCTGCGGTAGCAGGTGACTTCTACGAACGTTTGGTATTTTGTTTCCACCGCAAGGCATGTCGACACATCGCAGTAGTTATAGTTCCTACGCCCATAGCGATACTCTATAGTGATAATTGACGCCGGGCAAAATTGAACTTGTACTCAGTGTATCTAAAAACCTGTTTACTAAATGAAAAATTTCTCTCGCAGGCCCTTCAGGAAATACAGCGAATACAGGTTCCCACCCTAAGTTCAGTTTTACTTGTAGTTTTCGTCACGTCTGCTTCAGATCTTGTGGTAAGTTGAACATAATTTCCCTCCTTAAAATTTGGGCATATCAGTGCTCGGCTAACCACCTGACCAACAGCTAAACTTGTTGCTGTAGCAACTATTGCTGGTTACCATGGCAACGGTAACTATAGATACCAGATACGTGTTATCACCCTAGCAACAAGAAGAGACAAAAAGGGTATGACGTAAAGAAAATGCATAAGAAAAACTATGACCTTGAAACCTTGAAAAAATTGTGGAAAGTGAAGTGAAAAAAAGAAGTTCTCCGAAAATATGTTAAATGTTTTTCATGACTATTTAATAAACCATCATTTTCATGCAATTTTTGACAAGTAATATTAGTCATTATTTATTTACTGGTAGTGAATAGTTATTCACTATTAACGGTCTGTAACCAGTCACAAAAAAGCATTTTTATTATTCACGGTTCTTTGAACCAGTCATGAAGTAACTTTAACAAAATTTGTAAAACACCCAAGCGAACTTTTAAAAACAATTGCCAAATCATTGGGTCAAAAGAATACTGTTAGCCTAAATTTTAACAGGTCAAAATTTCCTAAAATTTATACAAATTTTGATAATTTAATAAAATAGCCGTAAAAAAGTATATTATTCTACTCACAGTAATAAATATTACTTACTGTCATTGCCGCTCATGAATTACTATTATTTCTCCATGGCCACCGATTCTGAAATCGCAATGATATGCTCAAATTTCACCGTTGTATAAATACAAAAATTTGTGGTCACCTGGTATATTGTAAAATGAAATGCCAGCCAGTTTATATATAGGTTTTCATCCATTTAGAAATGTTTTAGGCTTCCAAGGCACAAAAAATAGAGCCATACGTAGAAATAAAATGTGCAAAGCAAGAAAGAACGACAAAAATTTATAAAAAGGCGTTAAATCCCGTGTGGGAAGAAGGTTTTACGTTTTTGGTAACAAATCCTGAAAATAACTATATCGATTTTAAAATTATTGATAGTAAAGAAGAAGAAATATTAGGTAAGTATCTTGTTATCTGTTATGCAGTGTAGAGAGTGCTTACTGGAACCAGAGAAGAATAATGGAACGTCGCGATAAGGAATTCGTTTCCACTTCAGGGGTTTTCAACTTGCGGCCCGCGGGCCGGTTGTTTCTTTTTGCTTGGGTTTGAGATACAGAAAAAACAAATTCGTAGTAAATTACCGAAAACTCAAGAACTGTCTATTCCAGATCTATTGTCTTATTGTATTATTGTCTTATTTCTAATATTGTATGCTAAGAGTGACAAAATGTCAGTCTAAAAGACCTCCCTCTAACGGTACATATTTTTTGAAACACCCTGTATACAAAAACATTCTTCCTCATTTACATAAGAATGTTTTACTAGTATATTTTTCATAATAATAAGTGCCATCTCTTGAATTTAAGGAACTTTTGCCTACAACATTGAGGCACTATTTGGAGAAGAAAGTTTCAAGATAGAGAAACAGACATTTAGAATGCTACAGTGTGAAGCTGAAAGTAAAATTACTTTATCAATGCAACTAATGGTAAGTCAATTTAGGACGAATAACTACTAAATACTAAACTAAAGCGGAGGGTGTAAATTGTATTTAAGAATAAACATGTTAAAATATACCTATAGTAAGTGAACTTTTTTTCGTTTGTTATTCCTGTGTATGTTTGTTCTGTTCGAGGATTCCTATGGCCTCTTGCCTATCCGGCATCCAGCCACTGTGTATGTTTCCTGCGTTAAAAATAATTTTAAGCTAGAAATACTGAGTGCTTTCGTATAAGTTTGCTTTGTATATATATGATCAATCACAAATTCAAAAATTCAGTAGGTATTTTTAAAGCAGAAACTTTTGATGAAGTCTAAGAAATCTTTGATATAACATATTTCCCCATTTTGTGCCTGTTTCAAGATAAGTACCTAATCATAACCGTATATTACAAAGTTTTCAAAACGATTTTTGTAGATACTTAAAAACACATCCTATAAGACTTCAGATGATCGCTCAATTAGCAGTGCCTCAGGAGACGAGGGTTTAGGTAAGCCAGTATATATGTATGATATATTTTATTTTTGCTTTTTGCTTTGTGTCTGTGTGTATGAATGTCCGTCGCTTAGCACAGCGTCCAAACCAATTAATCGATCTCATTTAGATTGGATATTTAGGGTCCTCTTACAAATAGCTCGGGCCATGAGCGCCCGCAGACTTTTTTCTCAGGGGGGCAAATTGGAAAAAAGTAATATATTTTTAAAGATTTTACTACTAATAATTAAAAAGTATGACAATTTCACAATCTCAGGGGGGGCCACGGCCCCCCTGGCACCCCCCTGCGGGCGCCCATGGCTCGGGCTTTCTTTTTAATTTTTTTTTTCTCAGTAAGGGTAGTTTACTAATGACTATTTCACTCATATGTCTTACACAGAAGAAATAACATATCAACGACCAGTTTTAATAAGTGGAAAAATATCTTTCTTTCAGTTTTTTAATTCTACCTAAACCAGTTATATTACAAATTCGAAAATCCTTCATGGTTTTTCAGTGACAAAATCTTTTACCTTAAAAAATTATTGCTTTACAATATGTTCGCGGATGGGTTTAGAAGAGTACAAGTGGACCAAATTTTGCACGATATGTAATAATGTACCTACTCCGAATTAAAATAAATTAAAATAAATAAAATTCACATTATGAAAAATGTAATTTTTTATGCACGGAGCATAAAAAATACGAAAAAGTTATTTTACGTAAGAGTAAACATGCCTTGTTTGTCATTTTCTATCAAAAAAACAAGTACGACATATGTTTTAAATTAACGTAGTGGCTATATGTCCGCCGGCGGTAGGTTACAGTTAGGCTTAGAATTCCGCCGCAAGGCGGACTCATGCAAATAATAAGAACTAATCCGCCGTAAAAATTTTAGTGCGGCGGAACGCAATGGTTGATAATTCATTTTCCGCCTTTCGACGGATTTTACTGCATAGTAGCTAAGATCCGCCGACAAAATTTTGGCAAGCTTTATAATTTATATATCTATATAAACAAATAACACTCCAAATTTACAAGTTGTTTTTCCCACAAATTTTAGATCAGCGTTAAAAGGTGAGGTGAGGAGTTGTTAAATACGTTCTCGGACAGGTTTGCTCAGTTTTAGGTTTCAGCAGTATTTTTTCAAAATTTTTTATCTATCTTTGTTGAGTTTTTTACTGCGACTGCATGATTCGTGTTGGTATAAAATTTTATCAACACCGCATCCAACTGACATTTTATTAAATAAGATACTGATGAAACCGAAAACTGAGCAAACCTGTCCGAGAACGTTATTACTACCTGACAAGACCTTCTGTGTTATTACTACCTGACAGTAAAAACTCAACACAGATAGATAAAAAAATTTTAAACAATACTGCAGAAACCTAAAACTGAACAAACCTGTCCGAGAACGTATTTCACAACTCCTCACCTCACCTTTTAACGCTGATCTAAAAATTTGTGAGAAAAACAACTTGTAAATTCGGAGTGTTATTTATATAGATATATAAATTATAAAGCTTGCCAAAATTTTGTCTAATTGTAACCTACCGCCGGCGGACATATAGCCACTACGTTAAACGTAACCCCTTAGCCAGCGGTTCCCAATCTGTGGATCGCGACATTCGCGACCCACTGGTCGGTCGCAAGCATAGACAAGATATATTTAGACCATCACAACGTATTCGCGACACCAGCTGAATCCGTCCAATGTATGGGCGAAAAAGTGCGTTTGTACGCATTGGGCGCCAGTCAGATTTTTAAACGACGGTCCTCTCGAGGCATGCCAATTATTCAAGTAGTTATTGGGCATGCGCACTCGGGACGTCTAGCAAAAGTGGTTGTTGAACTCAATGACGCAACGCGACGAACAGAACCGGGCCGAAAAAATCTCAGTCATTTGTATGTTATGGTATTTTTGGTTGGGGTGGCGAATATAGCGAACCTCTGAAGCTTGTTATTTCGATACAAAAATAGTCTTTACAAAGTGTTAAAGACATATCATATGTTTCGCCAATTATGTATCCAACTTTTAAATATAAGGAATTATTTCGTAGTCTATTTCTTACAAGTAGTGCATAAATAGAAATAGTTTAATTCCAAATTTAAATTATATCAATATGTGAAAGAATAGGAGGTAAAAAATATAATTTATCTTAAATGCACTCCGGTGTTGAAGTGAATACACACACGGAGAAGTAGAAATATTTGTCAGTGACGTATATTGAGTGTGGTCAAGGTGTCAGAAAGGCACTGATGGGGTGTGTGTGTATTAGGGGCATTGTATAAGGGGTAAGATGGTGTAAGAAGGTCATATATAGTGTCAATGCCTCCTTCCCCTATATTGCATAAGGGTGAGTGTGACCAAAAGGCATATTTGCGCTTTCGCCAAAGGGGCACTAAAAATACTAGTGGATTAGGGTAGAGGGGAGTATTTTAAAACGGATGGCGAAAGAAAAAAGCGCTTTCGCCAAAGGATCGCTAAGATATCAGTGGATTAGAAGGGTGAGTGTCCAAAAGGCATATTTGCGCTTTCGTCAAAGGGGCACTAAAAATACTAGTGGATTAGGGTAGAGGGGAGTATTTTAAAAGGGATGGCGAAAGAAAAAAGCGCTTTCGTCAAAGGATCGCTAAGATATCGGTGGATTAGATTGACATGGGGCCGTAAGGAGTAGCGCTTTCAGCAAAGTATCAAGTGCACACACTGTAAATAGGTGTAAAAATATTTACATCTTACCCTAGAACTTGCTTTGTTCAATAATTATACAGGATGGGATGCCAATCCAATAAAATATACACATGTAATTTTTTTTGATTTACTATTTTACTTCTTAAAACAGTTGCATATTTTATTTCTATTGTTTAGAATACTATGTTTATATTTTATTTCAACTTTCAATTTTGTAAATGTAACGTTTAAAAATTAAGAGGGGGGGACATTAAAGAGACGCACTGTATATATATAAACTGAGCTATTTTCGAGGAATTATCGACAGTTTTGTATAGCAAGAAAACTCAGATTTAAGCCAACAAACTATACACTTTTTGTTAAAATCTCACTAATGGTTACATTTTTATCATTAATAAAAAGAATAATTACAAGTAATATATTTAGCATTTATTACTCGATAAAAGATTCACGTCATGTGAAATAAATTTTGAAGTACGGTTCTGTCTATCACAAGGCAAACGTTCGACAATGCGCAAGCCCGCAGAGGACCGTCTTTGTTTACGGATTCAGCTCGGTAAATTTGCCGCATTCGTAATTGACATTATTTCTCTACTATATATTTTCTCTATGGTCGCAAGCTGGTTTTTGGTGGGTCGTAGTGTTTAAAAATATGTTTTTAAATAATTTTAATCTAAAACCTGTTTTTTTTATTCTGTTTTTTTGTTCGAAAATTCAAGTGGGTCGCAAGAAATTATGATTTTTCGAAGCAAAAAAGTTTAGGAAACGCTGCCCAACGCCAAATTATCAGATATCAATTAAAATATTAAAAATAACGAGTTTTATCAAATTATTATTTTAAGTTTCAACTATTCTTTCTCACATCTTTAACTAGAGTATTAGTTTCTGCATATTAAACATTAATGACATGGACATGTTAGTCAATGTATTTATTAAATGAGGCAATTATTTAATTTAAAATACTTCTCATCAAAATGATATCTACTGAACAATGGATTTTTATAGTAAAGTGTTATGGGGATGGTCAAGTATCATACCGCTACATCATGGAAAATTTAGCAAGAAATTTGTAGGAATCCCAATTACTGAAATAACAATCTATAACACAATAAAAAAAATTGAAAAAACTGGTTCGTTTTTGAGTCTAAAGAAGAAGAAGAACAGTTTTAGTTCTTCAGTCTGTTAGAGAAACTTCTTGTGATGTCCCTTAGAAACCGTGCTAAACATCTTTCATTTGATACCCTTCATGATACCCTTGATTTTTTTTTTCATTTCACGAATTAGCCCCTAAAATTAACCCCAGAATCAAAATTCAACTTTTTATACTCCACGTCTATATTGGGCCACCACTGCCACTCGATCCCTGTGCTAAATCTCAAATTTTTACGTCGAATAGTTTCAGACAAAATCGCCTGTGACAGACGGACGGACAAACCAACGGACATCGAAGTGATTCATAAGTGTTCCGTTTACGGAACACTAAAAAGATAAATAATAATACTACCGCTCTTAATATATATTACATTGAGAACGAAAACCAGTCTGTATTAATTTGTTTTTTAATTTAAATACCTTATCTTTCTTTCTTTCTTTCTTTTAGAAAATCAAACAGAAACCGACAATTCCAAGGAAACTAAATTGTCAGAACACTCAAACTTATCTCGCTCTTCGTCAATGTCAAGTGTCAGTGACGACAGCAGCAATACCAAGTAAGAGCATATTTTCGCAAATAATTTTTGTTAAACTAAAATATTTGTCATCAATAAATATAGCAGAGGAAAAACTTCAAAAACAATGGGATTTATGCAAGGCCAATCCCGCCATGCAATGCTATTATAGTTAAAACTAAATGAAAAATAAAACTGACAAACAAAACTCCGATAAAATTTAATATTTATTGATTAATATCGTTATTATGCGATGTAATATAATGAAATTTTGGTAATTATTGATATTACTGGAAACAGCGAATTTTTTCATGAAATTTTGCACAGACCCTAATTTTGGGTCGTAGAACACGAATCCGAAGTCAGTTTTTGGCGGTCTCGTAAATTTTTTTTTTAAACTTTTAGCTTAGCTTTTTCAAGGAATTTCTTTAAATTTGTTGGGTGAGCAAAAAGGTGGTCAGGTTTGCTCAGTTTTGATTGATATAGATACATATATATCTATATCAATCAAAACTGAGCAAACCTGACCACCTTTTTGCTCAGGTTGGGTGAGCAAAAAAAAAATTTTTTTTACGAGACCGCCAAAAACTGACTTCGGATTCGTGTTCTACGACCCAAAATTAGGGTCTGTGCAAAATTTCATGAAAAAATTCGCTGTTTCCAGTAATATCAATAATTACCGAAATTTTCGGTAAATATTAGCTTCGTTCATCGATATATCGTGTTCTTTTCATTTTAAAATTTGATGCAGGATGTTATGAAATTTACTGTATATATTGAAACAAGTAAATTCTGGTATGAATTCAGATTGAAAAAAAAATATTCATAAATAATGGTGATTCGAAATAATAAGCTGGTAAAATTTGTTCAAAGATATACCCTTTGACAAATTGACTGCAATAATTTCCAAACTGTTCCGTTGCCAAACCTGTATTTTTAGGGAAAAGTATAACGTTTTATTAATATATCACTACGCTATCTAAATACTTTGCCTGCGCCGATCTTTCCTGTCAATCTGGCAACTCTGTTTCGGGTACTTTGCTATGGGATAATAGCAGCACACAGGGTTGAACTTAATGTGATTTTTTAAATTATTTTTAATAGGTAATAAATCAATTTGTTTTAATATTTAGTTGCTGTAGTATTTATTAAAATATTTTATTAATATATATTATGTATAAAAATAAAAGAAACGGTATAATACTAAAATAATCTAAAACTAGACCTAGTTCAGTGTCGCTGCTCTTTTTTGGGAGTATCATAGGCGTCAAACCAAGTTTCATCCAAATAAATGATAGGGCGGTTTTCAGCTATGTATCATTTTATAGATTATAGGTATTCAAACCTTAATTTTCGTAACCTTTGAGACGCTATTATTACAGAGTTGATCTTTTATTTATTTAAATTATATTATGTATTTAAACCCCATCTTAAGGCGGCATTTTCCAATCGCGTCCATGGTGGTCAACTTAATTTCATTTTGATACGGTTTTTCGGCTTTAAAATTTTTAACAATAACATTGTGAGTATATTAAGTGTAGATTCATAGTCTGCAAGCAATTTTCAGTTAGTTATTTAAAGTTCCAACGTGTATAATGATTTCATTCAGAAGGTTAACATTTTAAGAGATTTATGATGTAATTTTTTCTGTCACTAGGACCTCAATACTCTTTTTAAATATTGTTTTCCTAAAGGAAATTATAAAATATCTTGAAACTTTTATTAATATGTTAAAAAATACCCATAGAATAAGAATCTATGGTTAATATTGTAAAAATTGACCAAAAAATATTAAATTTTGCATATAGATTAGGTTATACCCTGGTTCGAAGGCTATACTACCGATAAAATATATATACAGGGTGAGCAAACTCGCAGCAGTAAATGTTAAAACAATTCATTTTATAAAAATTATATTTTGTATATATATAGCGGCGGTTTTTACCATGGCATTGATATAAATAATGGAGCTTTTGGTTCCTCGAATACAGAGAACTTACCTACTGTTTTTGCTCTAACTGAAGCTGTATTTATCTGAGCCAGATATTACATACATTTTCACTGTTGAACTTTGCATAAGTAGATCGTTATTATTTATGAAATTAAATGCGCTTTTATACAGGGTGTGCAATTTTAAATAATATTTTCTTCCTCTAATACGAAAACTTAAGTTTTAAGAAAGTATTTCGATAAACTCAGCTTTCAGTCGAAATTAAGACTTTTCATTCAATCCAGGCAAAAAAATATTTAAAAAATTTGTTTTGCTAGAATTCTAAAACACTAGCTGAAAAAAAAAGCGATGAAAATAACCTTCTAATTTTTTATAGAGTAAGAAATTAAAAAAAGGAATAACTTCTTTTCATCTTTAATTACTAAATGAAACAGGGTGCATTTTCAAATTATATTATATTTAACTTTATTTTGCGAGACAAGCTCTATGCAAAGATTTTTGCAGATTTTCTATAATTTTTTTTATCTATCCCAAGACATCAAGCCTAAGTACTAACGTACCGTGGGCATCTGAAGAAAAGGGAAATGTAGTCTATTGACACGGGATTTGAAGGATTGGAGGTTGGGACGGGAAGGGAAAACATATTATGCAGGCAATGTGTTCCATAATCTGGAGACCCTAGGTATGAATGAGCGAGAGAAGTGGTCTGTTCTAGGATTTTGTAGCTGGACAGTAAAGGGGTGCATACGTAACGAACCTCTTGTTGTTCTCTTAGGAACAGTCAAGGGGGGAATAATACCGGCTAGTTCTTCAAAGCAAAATCCGTGGAAGTAGCGGTAGAAAAGGAATAAATCCCTAACAGCGCGGCGATGAGCGAGAGAAGGCAGCTTTCTCGTGAGGGCTGGGTCACTGATAAGTCGAATGGCTCTCTTTTGGATAGAATCAAGGATGTTAAGTGTCGAAGGTGATGCCCCTTCCTAGATGTGGGAGCAGTACTCTAGGTTAGGTCTTATTTGGCAAACATTTTTTCGATTATCCTAAGTAGGGGATCACGCACTGTCCTAAAATTTAAATAATAGTATTGTTTGTAAATCTATGGGTTTACCCTATTAGTAAAACACTAGACACAACTTCAGAATAACAGACATTCTAACTTTAATTATATACTTAATAATAAATGTTATACTAAAATACCTATGATATAATTAGCTTTCAGTTAGTTTAGAATTTAACTGAATTGTTTTCATCATTCATTATTCATTAAGAAAACTCCTGTAAACCTTATTTCGTCAACAAGTACAATCTCCGACCCGGTTTTTAGGTGAAGTATGCCCAAAATATTTTAGCGGAGGTGGTTGTTTGTCAGACATAACAAGTTTTGCTTTAAATAAACATAAACACAGGTATTACGAAACTTTCCTATATAATATGTGTATATCACAAAGAGATATGGGCCCTTCCTAGCTTGGAACAAATACCTTTAACGTGGGATGCTCGGAAAGTTTTGCCATCCAAATATTTGCGTATAAAATAAAAAAGGGCGATTTTGCAAATGATTAGCGTGAATGTTGAAACGCAAAAGTATCGAAGACAAACGTAGTCCTGTAGAGTGGATAATTACCCCTTCCCACTGCGAAATGGTCGACACCGACGTTCGATAAAACAATGAGTCTGTTTCCTTCAATCGAATTAAATTATCATTATTATTGGAAACAAGGGTGGATGTAATGTAATTTACAACAGTCCAATCAGTTTTTCTTAAAGAACATTCCATAGCTCAAACTATGTACCCTGGATCGGTCTAATCGGCGCATATCTGTCGTGGTAGACGGTCACTCATCCATCAATGCTGGCATACTCCAAGATTCAGTCCTAGCACCAGCCCTATTTCTTCTTCACATTAATGACCTGCTTCTTCAACTACCAATCCCATCAGGGCCGGATTATTCATTAGACAAAGTAGACACTGTGCCTAGAACCTACGAAACCAAAGGGGCCTACGAACATCAATACCAACATTAAAAAATCACAATTAAAAATAAAAAGTAAAATAAAAATTAAACCCTCGTTAAAAATTATATAGGTATTTAAAAAAGTAATAATTTCCTAGAAGAACCATAATTTTATAGTATGCTATAAACAGAAACTAATATTTTTCATCGCGAAAAATATTATTTTTTAAAAGTTATTTTTTTTTGCTTTTACTTTAGCAAAATCTCTAATAAGTTCTTTAAAATCGATATCGCGACTCATATCGCTTTTTATACAGAGCAGATCTAGAGCCGTTCTCAAAAAGTTGGTGGTGGACCAGTGGCGCATTTAGAAATTTCAAAGTTGTATATCTCTGTTCCTACTTACAGGACCCGTACCAAATTCAGGTGTTTTAATAGTAAGCCTAGTGGGAATGTTTCGGTAAAGAGAAAAAAACATTTTGTAATTTGTGAAAGGAAATTGAATTTTTGCTGGACATGTGAAATTTGTTTAGAAAAAATAAAAAAACAATTCCTGGGGGGGATCCAGCAAGAATTCAACTATTTGTCACAAATTACAAAATGTTTTTTTTCTTTACCTAAACATTCCCAGTGGTCTCACTATTAAAACACCTAAATTTGGCAGGGGTCCTGTAAATAGGAACACAGATATACAACTTTGAAATTTATAAATACGCCTCTGATAAACCTGGAATTCCTAAAACGTAAATAATGGTATTTCCTATTTATTTATAAATCTATGGCTTTTGTCATTGACTAGTGAAAATCGCAGGTTCTCTGCTATTTCAGGATAACTGAACAGTACACATTTATATAAATATATTAGCACCTCCTTTTAAATAGTCTTATTTAAGTAAATTACGACACCGATATTTCCCCATACTACTCTAATCCGTTAATCCTTTTAAATTAATTGTTATTTGCTCCCTAATCCTGTTTTTATTTGTCAATCTTTTGATAATTTGATTAAACATTGCGTTATTTAATAATCCGCGTTTGTAAACAATGTAATATTAATAAATCAAAACTAAGGCAAAACACGAAAATTCGCTTTTGTGTACACACAAAATACTATATTTGATTTAAAAATGCTTTATCGTCTTATCTTTTATTCAAATTATTTTTTTAAATAATTAAAATTGATATGGGGTTTGGACACTTTTGTGAAAATTATTTAAATCTGTAATGCCGACTGAGTCCCAGTGAGTTTTTTCACTTATATTGAAAAATAAACAGGGCATAGGGAGGCCCACTCTAATCATTGGGCTAATAGGGGCTGGAGTGGCACCCTGTATGAAAAATAGCGATGGCGATCGGGCTCTCTTTGCAAATTCCTACTCTGTATCACCGTCCGGTATGTTTCGAAGTGGGCCGATATAGCACGAACTTACGTAGCGAAAGCGATAGCTCGAGAGGTGTCGCCTTGAAAGCAACGTAATTTTGTCCCTTTTTACCTATAGCTAAAAAGTCGTTTTGTCTCTTGTGCAATAAATATAAACATAACCTAAAACTATTTGAAGTTTATTGTTATTGTTGATATAAAAATTATATTTACTACGGAAAAACGTGCGGTCTTCTTTTGGTTCAGGTTCTGGTTCAATCATGTTTTCAATTGCATCGTCAGTGTTCAAACTGATCTCTGTTGGTGCATTATCATCGATTGAAACATAATTTTCAAGATTTTCTTGTCTTATGTTTATTTCTTCCGCACATTGTTCCATTTCAGCTATCGTAGATAGAGGAAGATTATCTTCTGGATCCCATTCCAATGATGTTGCATGGTCATTATTTTTTTGAAACAATTGTGAATCGTTGCTGACGAAGCGAAACGACATCAGCTAATTCTCCGGAGATAAAGTTAAAACTTATCGCATGCTTCTTATACCACTTTTCCAGCCAACAATTAAATGCTCGAAAGTTGGCAAGATTAAGTTTTCTTGAGCTTTGGCCCTCACTAAACTTCCTGACTTTGAAATGTTTCAGCTCCGACAACGAGAAAACCAGCGAAAAGACACTTTGTCAACATGAAGTCCGTCAGTTCTCAAAAAAACCTTTTTTGGTCGGTATTGCTTCCTCCTGACTCCCAGCGTAGACGAATATTATCCTTTTTTTTAACAATTTCCGTTAATCTCAAGTTTTTCCGATATTAAATTTTTCTGCGAACTTTCGAACTGATAGTCGGCTTTGTTTCTCTAAGTATTTCTGGTTGTCTACTGTGAAAGTTTAATCGGAATTGTCATAAAAAATAAATTTCTAACCTGACAAAATACTTACGTAAGTTTTATGATTTTATATCCAAAGACCTTTGTTTTTACTGAACACAAACAGCATTTGCAAAAATCTCGTTTTTATTAAGCAAAAACAGTGTCAGCATAGCCACATTAATCTTCGTATTTTATACTACTTAAAACTGTTTCCTACTTAAGTAGCAATACTCCCTCTAACCAATAATTTGCAATAAAAGGATCGGAGGAAAAGTTTTTAAATCAATATATATTTTTATTTAGATAAATAATTTAGAATAATGTTAAAAAATATTCCCTATTCTCCGATATATAATGAAAATGAATCTATAATACAACCTACCTGCGAAAAGTGACGTTTGTGTAAGTTAAAGACGCGATAAAAATTGTTTAATCGAATGTACCAAGTAGTTTCACAATTTTTAACTGTAAATGTTGAGTCTTAGTTCCAGAAGGATACATACACTTTTTAATTTAAACTAAAACCAAACGCTTCTAGGGCGCAATTTTCACTACTTTCTCAATAACTAAAGAAATCTTCTGTAATACCCACTATTCTCAACTTTATATCGGGTCGGCGTTCCTGTTACTCATTCCTATAACGCCCGGTCCAAGTAATGTAAAGGAGAACAAATTTGTACCTTGCGTAATATTTCAATAGTTGTTAGTCAGTCCCAGATTCATAGAACACAGGAATTTAAGCTTCTAATACTTTATTTATATAAACTTTTTAAGTATATTTTTACACTGCAAAAACAACTTATATTATGGAACGGGCTTCAAATAATATGTCATGTTTATCTTTCACATAACCTAACTTTCTGGCAGCTTCATACCAATATTCCTGCACTGGCAAGTTGCCCCTCAGGGAGCAGAGCCAATAAAGAAAAAAGAAGAAGAAGAATATTCCTGCAATCGAATTTATCGAAGCCACCAAACTTTGTCTATCTTCAACATTTTTTCAATTCAATAACAACCTTTACTCTCAAATTTATGGAGTTGCAACGGGTTCACCCATCTTGGCCACTATCGCTAATTTAGTAATGGAATGTTTGGAAACAAGCGCCATCCCTACACTTGATTACAAACCATACTTTTTCAAAAGATTTATTGACGATTGCATTTTATGCATTCCTTGTGATAAACTCAATTATACAATAAGTAAATTTATCGCTTTTCATCAAAAATTACAATTTACATATAAAATGGAAAAGAATAAATACCTAAATAAATTTCCTAGATATCAACATGAACTATAACAACACAGGCGACGTCAAAACAAACTGGGTACACAAAACTTGTATGGTCCGGCAGGTATTTAAACTTTAATGCACATACTCCGAATAAATATAAAAAAGTGTTGTTCAGTCACTTGTCGATAAAGCAGTACTATCCAATGCTGACTATATACCACAAAACATAAACAAAATAAAAAAAAACGTTCTTCAAGAAAATAACTATCCCAAAAATTTCTACAACCCAATTAATAAAAATAGAATCAATAAAATATATAACTCAAACAATGCAGAATCAAATAACACTGTAAACAATAAGTACATTTCGCTACCGTATATTCCCGAAATTAACAATAAACCTAAAAAAAAGTTCTCGAACCGTACAAAATAAATATCACAGAAACACCAACAAACAACACAAAAGCACTATTTACTAAAATAAAACCCAAAATACCGCAATTAAATCAAACACATATAATTTATAAAATAGACTGTGCAGATTGTCCAAAAACAAATATACGACAAACCAAACAATACCTAACAAACAGAATTAATGAACACAGAAATAGTATTAGAAACCAAATCAAACGCACACCGCTCTATCAAAACATGCAATAGATAACCGACACAACTTTAATTTCAATTGGATTGATTCTGCCTTTACTTGGTGGAACTCCATCTTAACAACTTGTCAAAAAGAAAAGACTAAATTGTGTAAAATTCCACTTTATTTAAACACTTGAACTTTTTCTAATAAAAATCCTTATTTTTATTAGAAAATTTTTTTTATTAGAATGTTTAAATAAAGTGGAATTTTACACAATTTAGTGTTTTCTTTTTGACAAGTTAAAACTTTAATTTCAGCAACGTTAAAATCTTAGACTATGAGACAAACTATAAAAAACGAGATATCAAGGAAATGATTCACATTAAAAGAACTAAAAACACCTTTAATTTCAGAACTGATACAGATAATCTAGGTACTACGTATAACACCCTAATAATCCAATAAATACACAAATTTTTACATCCCTGTCTCCAGAACCCCTAATATTATTATCTGGTTTTTCCCAAAGTAGGTAACCAAGACCTTAAATGTAAACCAATCCAATTCAAAAGTTTGGTTTAGAAATAAGTAAAAATAGAATAAGATCGTTGATTTAGCACATAAAAAAGAGCATTAGTGTAGTGCCTACTTATAAATAATGTGTTTTTACTATTTTTTTTATTAAATTGACTTAACTATATGTATAAAAATAATTACAGTTCTGAAGATGGTTTAAAAGTTAAATAAACCGAAACGTCAACAGAATAGTTTTTTTAGTTCTAAACCAGTTGACCGATAAACCCAGGAAAATTCAAGAATATTAAAAACAAGATGTAGTTTTTTGTGTGTGTGGAAATCGAGAGGGATGGCTTTAGACCCCTTAGCCCCCCCTCCCTAGTTACGACACGGCTCTCGACTTGACCCCATAGAAAATCTATGGGCAGATGTAGAAAGATAAATACGAATCGAATTTTTCCTCAACAAACAAGCTCTAATGAATAAAACTACAGAGGTTTGGAGAAACATGCCACTTCGTATCTTACACAATAAGGAATATGCACATTTTTTTTTTATTGCATAAATCGTTTAAGGAGGTCATTACAACCCCAAAACTGCTATTTTGAGGAAAATTACTGCGTTAATTTAGCTAAAAAAAAATTTTACTTTTCGGTATAATTTATTACAATTTCAAAAGGAGCCATTTGCCGGCTCAAAAAAGTTACGTCACAAGGATAAGTGGCAATCTACATGTTAACGTAAAGCTGAACCGAGGGCTGCCTACCTACAAACGTCTAGAAAATCAAGAATTTCTGTGATAGTCCGAAAGCAAGTCAGTATTTTCTCGAATGATTGTACCTCTATCCTCTATCAATTGATTTACCAAACTGATTGTTAATATTGTAAAGTTATATGCTTAGGAATAGAGAAATGTCAGTCGACAAGACCTAAAGTCAAAAAGGTGATTTTTTTAAAATAATTATAGAACATTTTTCTGGGAGAGGAAACACAAGATGATTACCGACTCTCGGACTAAGACAAGAAGACAGCTGACAGCTACAGTACAGAGTTATATGGAGACCGGCATTAGTTTCCCAGCTGATTTAGTTGTTTATGCTGGTAGCGGTTGTGTTTTTATTACAGTGCTTTTTGTGTATAATTCTTTTTATTAAACGTTAAAATGTATTAAAAATATAAACTACAAATATTGTAGTATGCCAATGTGCAAAAGTATCACTGTGTGTGCACTGCAAACCTCCTTTTTCATGTGCCCAAAAAACCGATGTCGAAGAAAGTACCTACTGCAAATTTAATCAAAAATTTTACATTAAGAGGTATCTGTAAAGGTTAGTATCGCTAAATTCAAGTAACCATATGTTGCTGTACATTTATTTTTATAGTATAATAAACAATAAGTGTTTTTAACTAAATTGTAAAGGCAAATCCACCAGCACTAACTTCCAGCCAATTTTCCGATTTTCTTTGCACAAATTCCGTTTTGGTCATTTATAACCAGTCTGTTTAATAAAACAAAAGGTTTTCTATCGACTAAATATTCTAGTCTTTGGGAAAAACTCAAGAAAATGGATTTACACTGAAATTTACATTACACTAGCCGTGACTAGCCATTATAAAACGTTGACGTAATAAAAAAAGTGACGTCACAAACAAAAGAAGTCCGTTTTACGAGATGTTGGATTTTGCAGGAAAATTTGCAAAATAAAACCTTGTTTTTTGTTAATAAAACCCAAAATAAAGAGATAACAGCAACTGCCATAAACATTTAATTTATGTAGAGAATACAAAAAAATATATTTCAGGATTTTTTGGATTACATGCATATTCCCTATTTAGTCAACTCCACGTCCAGAAGATGCGTCGCTTTTTGTTTATTTAATCAATAATTGCCCTTATTAAAAAAAGGTTGCAATACTTTTGTCTTTGTCGCCACCATTTCTTAATAAATTATTTATACTTATTTACTGTGCATGTTGTTTCAAATCCTTCTTCCAGCATTTGTTGTTCAGTCTACTGTTCCAAAAAAACGAAAATAAAAGTACAAGCGACTTGAAAAATTCCTTCGATTTGTTGCAATACTTATGTCCAACAGTGTAGTTGGCTAAATTAAGAGTAAACCTGGAGTTTCTGAGCTCTAAATAATGGTGTCTCCTTCTCGTTTTACATTCTATTTAGGTACTCGAAAAATACTTTTTGTTTTTCATTTAATATCTAAATGGTTTCGGATCTGTTTAATAATAATTATTTATAGCACTATTAAGTAGATACGATATTTAATCATGGTTTTTAATATTTTGCTATTTTTTTACTTTATCTACTACTTAAACGTATTACAGTGGAGCTTAAGACAGTAATCTTGCTAAACTGTCAATCAAACTAGAAATAGGCCTATATTTCACAAGATACCATTTAAAATGGTCTATCACAGATTAATTTAAACACTTCATACGTGTGATGATTATTATTTTAATTAAGGACAATAATACTTTTGATTTTGTAGCAATATCTTATCAAATCTCGAGATAACTATGTACTTACCTAATACGAAGACTACGGTTACTTAGAAAAATCTAGTTCAAAATAATATTTACATTTGAAATGTATGACGGTATTAAATTTAAGATTTTCAGTGAGTATTAGGATCAGTAAAAGTGATAAACTATGGAAATTATTACTGGGTAATTAGAACTAGTATTAGTGGTAATTTTTTAGTGATTTCCGTCGTTTCGGACATATTATTTAGTGTCAGATTATAGAAATTAAGTAGTTTAAGGTTTCTAGGTGCGGAGTTTTCGATTTCGAAATCCACTAGTAATTTTTAGTACGTGGATAAGACAACTTTGAAATTTTAATATGATCGACGGCGCCCCTCACGACCTCTGTTAAGAAGATTAGCTCACATCATATCTTGTGTAGTCCTTAATACTATTTTGATATTTAATATTGTTGTTGCTTTCTTATTTGCTATAAAAAATAAATTTGTCGTCTGTCGAAAATGCAGAAGCATTGTTCCTTCCCTAACCTCTGATTACGAAACTATCTCCACGTGTAAAGGTAAAGCTAAACTATTTGCCAAACAATTCGCTGCTGACGCCATCCTCATTCCTTCGGTCAATTTTGCTCTTCCAACCGCTACGTCTGCACCCCACAAAATGTCTGACATAATATTTAAGGTCAAACAAGTTCAAAAAATTTTTCTATCCCTTGACACCAAAAAATCCTCCGGTCTGGATGGCAAATCAGCAATTGTTCTTTAAAAAACATGCTCCAGAGCGTAGACTCTTCTTAACTCGCCTTTTCCAGATCTCGTATGATAACATGAGCGCCCGCAGACTTTTCTCAGGGGGGCAAAATAAAAAAAAATAATATATTTTTAAAGATTTTATTTGTAGTGATTTATACAAATACACTAATAAATAAAAAGTATGACAATCTCACAATCTCTGGGGGCACCCCCCCCCCCCGGCGAAGGCGCCCATGTATGATAAGGGTATCTTCCCAAACAGCTGGAAGATTGTTCGTGTGCAGCCTGTCCCGAAGAAATGTTCCAAGTCCCTTCCATCCAATTATAGACTCATTTTTTACGATTTTTATGCAAAAGTATTTCTAGAAAAAATAGTGTGATTATCGAATGCCACATTGATAGTTTTTACAATTAGGTATACCTAATCTAAGCAAGAACAGAATTTTCCTGACAGATTTTTTTATATCTATAGTGGTGTTGGTGTTGCATGCTACTCAATGCTACATGTACTTAGGGCCATTCATAAATAACACTGGAAGGGGGAGTGGGTTTATCCTATCGTTACTAGCCAGCGACATACATACATACTTTAATCTGTATGTCGCTGTTACTAGCCGTTACGGAGGGATCTGGGGATGTTTAAGGCACCGTTACTTAACTTTACCAATTACAGTTCAAATACGAACTATCCTTTTCCCTTCATGCGCGTATTGCAGATTTTTAATAAATGTAACTCTCTGTAGACTTAGCTATTCATTTTATTAAATTATGGGGGTGATAGGATTTGGTCCTTACGTAACAGGGGGAGAGGGAGGGGCTAAAATTACTTGAAATTAGCGTTACGTAATTTATGAATGGCTTAGTAGAAATTCAAGAATAAATCCGGACTGTGGAATTTTGTTGACCAGTGTAGTTTAGCAAAATCTAGACGGTTACTAAATTGAATAATTTTACTACTCATATTATTCTGATAGGTTTTTGACAAGAAAAGGGCCATGAAGCTTTCGGCCTCCCACGCAAAGACCTTTAAATTGTGTGGATTTATTATTAGAACGGTATATGTGTCACGGCAACTAGTTTATTGCTCAGGATTTTAATAAATTAAAAGCCTTGTTAAATAAGGTTTGGAAAGGTAAATATTATGATAAGGCTTTAAAGTTTTTGTGAAACCTTTCTCTATGTCTATCTGGTTTATACAATGCTCCCCACAAAGTTTGCAACGTATGGAAAAATAAATGTGGTATAAAAAATACTTACAAGGAATTAAATGCTCCGGTTTAATTTTAGAGCCGATACTTCTAATTCCGGTTCACTAATTTGACCGCCTGTTAAAATAACTGAGATTTTTGTATATTATGTAATTATCAGTTCCGGATTATTTGACTTTGACACATTCAAAACTTTGGTTATTTGGTTTATTAAAATAGCTAATTGGACTTGAAAATTTTGTATAATAGATTGCGAACGGAAGTACAATATGAAATATAAATAAATTCGGGGTGTCTTTAAAATCCTAATAATGGGTATAACACAGGCTTAAATGGGATTGAGTCAATGAGTCAATCAAAACACGCATACGCAAAAATTACGTCGGTTGGACGGATAATAACAAAAATATTTCGTTTAGATTCACTAAGTAGGTTTAAGATTTAGTACTGGTTTAAATTAAGATCGCATAGTTGATCAGTTAAGTTTTGACAGGTTTTTGATATTTCAGCGACTTGCTTGGTTTCCAAAAGAATTTCCATCTTGGAACGAGTTGCTAGAATGAAATTAGTTCTATTATTGTCGAAAATACGTACTAAAATTGCCCTTTTCTTTATAAATTTGTCAAGAAATTCGTAAACAAATTCATAGCATAAAAGTTAATTTGCTTATTCTTACACTTGTGAATTTAAAACCTATATGGTTGTCAAATTAGACCGGACTAGCGTTGAAGAATCTGACTGTCTAGGTTAAAAATTCGACCAAATTCAACGTTATTCTATTATTTTTTTTTCCTTATCTTCTGCCATTTTACTACTTTACTAACTAGAAGAGTTTTAAACTAGTTTAAAGTGATGAGATAAATTTACTATTTATACCTATATCTTCCAACAAAAATGAGCAAGGATTATTAATCTGCAAATAAATACTGGGAGCAGAGATGTTCAGCACGTTTTTATAAAAAAACAAAATGAACTGTATATTCAAATGTATATAATTTACCTAAGAGGGTTAACATTGGTTATTCTAGAAGCATTTTTACAGAAAGAAAGTTTAAAAATAAGTTAAAATATCCAAAAATAATTGCATTTTAGCCCGGCATAGGTACCACAAGTTTAGGGGCAACCATCTTGAATTCATATTTAAAATGTCTTGTCTAGAACTGATATAATAGCAAGTGCAAATTATTTTTATTAATTTCCAGTGACTATTTTGCTGTAAAAATCTTTCTAAAATGCCCAATGCGGACCATCTAAAATTTGTATTAAAACCACGCATTACTGGATCTAGCCCGCCTAGCCGTGGGCGGGCCATCCACTGTATTTGGCTAATCCACCAGTGGACGGACAGTGGATCTCTAACGGTATTGCGCCCTGTACTGTAATGCCGAATGCCGCTCATGGCCCATGAGCGGCATTACATTTCATGGTCCGGCGCGGCAAAAGAGGACATGCCCGGTCTACAATCCGCTGGGTTTGCCGTGTTTCGGGCCGGACGCGGTTTTCGGCAATGCGGATTCTGTCCGCTTCTGGAGCAGCCACCTAATGTTTACTGGATATTAATATATATTATTATTATTAAATATAAAAATGAATCATTGAAAATAAATTTAGGTGGGTCGTTGACCTTATGGATGGGCCTCACATGGTTTTCACTGATAGAGATCAACTCTGGGGATAATTCTATAAATACCATAGAATATTAAAAGTAGTCATAATTTTAGTAAAAGTAACTTAAATTATTGTATTGAATTTTGTATTAACTTCATTTTTTGATTTCAGATCAGAAATCTTGAGCCCGGCAAAAATTAAACTAACTCTAAGATATAGCGTGCAACGACAGAGGTTAATTGTGGTGGTACATCATCTAGAGTGAGTATAAAAAATTACACTGTTGATCATAAAAATTTAAATAAATTTTAATGGTTTTTAGAGATTTGCATTTTGACGAAACCAAAGCACTTTACGTGAAGCTCTACCTATTGCCAGAAAGGCACAAAGATACAAAACGAAAAACGCAGGTACGATAGTATGATATTTAAAAATATAAATGTAGATACAGTTACATATTTAAGTGTGAATTGGAAAAATGTCAAGTTGCGGTAAAAAATCATTTTGCATTAGAAAAAGCACTAAGAATAAAAGTTTATTTTATCTAAAGCTACAGTAAATTGAAATGAAAAATTAAATACAAGTACTAAGAATACCAATTTAAGGACTGGTACTCTCCAATTTTGATGAAATAGCTATAAAACGGGTTATCACAAAAACTCCAGAGGTCAGTATTGTATATTGCAGGTAGTGTTGTAAATGGAAATATTTCCATGGAAATGGAAATATTGGAAATTTCCGAAGGGATAACGTCAATATTGGAAACATTGGAAATATTGCAAAATGGGTAGTAAACAGATCTTACATATGTTCACTTAGGGTACTTTCAATTAAAACAAACATCACATAGTGGGTAACAGCCTAAAATATGTAACAACCAGTACACAGGCTGTCCGAAAAGTCTTTAGTATGGGCAAATATCTTTGCTGTTACTAAAGATAGACACCAAGTTTCAGATGTTTCTTAGTTAATAAATCTACTTTTTTATGTAATACTTTTTCAACCCCCCTGAGGGGTGACGCTAGGGGGGCGAGGTCAAAAATTTTAAATGCAACCCTATGCCGTGTGGCACCTAATTTTAACGGTCCTCAAAAAAGAAACATTTTACCGTAAACCCGAGGTCCGTATCTAAATTCGTTTTTAAATATAAAAATCGTTAAAAAAAAATTAAAAATTTAAATACCTTTATTTCTCTTATCACTTTAAAAGATGTTCAAAATGACCACCATGAACTTCTTGGCAGTAATAAAGTCAATTTTGGAACTTACTTCTCACATTTGTTAGGAATATTCAATATTCCGAATATGATGCACCACTGGCAGTGCAAATGAACCATTTGTAGTTGTTAAAGTTTAAAAAGAAAAAAAGAAGAAGAGCGTCAGATGAAGGAACGTTAAAAGTCGTAATGGTATTTTTTGAACGTAAAGTGAAAGCAAATAGTTTTAAAATCAGTTGTTGAGTCTTATTCATTGTGCGTCAGAGCGAAAAGGCAGTAAGCTAACACATTTTTGAGAATGGCAGATGTTACCCACTTCTTGGCAGAGTTTCAAAATTGACTTTATTACTGCCAAGAAGTTCATGTTGGTCATTTTGAACACCTGATGAAGATGAAGATATAGATGAAATAAATCAAAAATCTGATATCCACGAGAACAGTGACAATATTACTAATAGCAAAGAGCTGTAATAAAAACAGTTCTGTGGATAAAGAACCATTGCGAAGTATTCAAGAGACAAACTTAACAAATGATGACAGTGTGATGAGGACGTGGCTCTCTCTCGATTTGCGACTCTCAAGAAATAACTGATTTTAATTAGTACCAATTTCTTAACAGTTTTTCGGTATTTTTGCATCAGTTTATGTTTATTTGTTTATTTTTGCTATAAATTTCGATTTCGATGTTTATTTTTAAAAGATACTTTGTCTTTAATAAATATTTCGAATGTTTCCATATATTTCCAATATTTCCGGAAATATTTCCAATATTTCCGGAAATATTTCCAATATTTCCGGAAATGTTTCCAAAAAATATATTTCCGGAAATTTTACAACACTAATTGCAGGTGACCCGAAACATAAAGTAGAAATAATACAAGACTTATCTTATCTGAAATTTTTTTTTAACCAGACAAATCCAAGTATCTATTATTTGCATTTCTCATTTATGATTCATTGGTCTGGCCTGTTGGAAAGTCTTCCAGAGCCATTGTAACTAACGCGCGCGCGCATACACACACACACACACACACATACATGGTTCAAGAGTTTAGGAACAATAAAATAAAGTTATTGTTATTAGTATTACGCTAGCAACTTCAGTTAAATTTGGACTTGACTTGCGAATTATTGATATTAAAAAATTATAAATAGGTACATCTTTTAATATGTCAAGTTGATCTGAAAATATTAAAATGTAACTTATTTTTCTTAGTAATCATTTTGAAGTGTCCACAAACAATATATTGTTACAAATAACGAATGAGATCACGTAGGCCCTGTTGTTTTAAGATTTTAAATTTTAAAATATTTAAAAATCCAGGTATCTGTTTTACTCTTATCTTATATATAAAGATATGGAACTTTCTATTACAAGAACTCATTCATACATTGTCAATAATCTATAATAATATTAAAAATAATAACGCAAAAATCATATTTTGTCTCCCTTATTTTGAAACTTCTACAAAACATAGCTTGATGATTCTTTTTTTTTTTTTGAACGAAAGGACTCTTTTTCCCATTCAGCCATCCCTAAGAATTTTGTGCCTAAGTAAGGCATCAAGTACCAAAAATATTTAGTTCTTGACACTATGGCGAATGACCTGTAATGTTGTTTTCAAAGATATCCTGTAATTTACATATTACATTCTTTACAATATCTCAATATCTGTATGATTCAAACCATCGATATGATATAAAATGTAGGAATATAATATGTATTTTGTTTAAAACTAACTTCAATTTTATTTTAACACCTTCTCTTAATCCTTTGAGAAAAATAGCCGTACATTTCTTTTGCGTAATTTTTTTTGAGAATCCCTATTTAAGGAGGGTACGACCCTGCGCCATCCAAAAGGACACTATTTATGACTGGCATTGCGGTTAAGGATTAGACGGTATATCTTTGAACAGACTACCAAATAACTCAAATTTTATTGGCGCTGAGTGAGTGGTGATATCTGTAGGAAAATGTCTTACGTGTTGTTACTAACACGAATGAATGTGATAAGGTTAAGTCGCAAACAAGCGCTACCTGCGTGAATTTGTCATAAATTGGTACCAAAAGGCGAATTCACGCATTTTTTGTTGTGTTAGTTTTTATAAGTAGATATACAGATAGGTTCAGCTTGGTGCGAACATGGCCGAATTTACTCATGTCCGCAATTAAATCAATCGCGCGGGGAATACTATTTTTCAATACACGTTAGATGCATTATTTTGATTTTACCAGCATTTTTGCCGAATATTCCGCTTCAAGCGTTGAAGAGACAAGCGTACAAGGTAATCTAAAAACAATAATTCCAGCGAAATGGACGTTCAAATGGAAGATCATCTAACTGCGAACACAGGGATCTTCAGGACGAAATCTGTGGTCGTATTAACTGCAGTGACGGCCAAAAACTAGAGCTCTTCATCTAACGTGTATTTTAAAATAGTAAAGTTCAACACACGAAAACTCAACCACCAAAAGAATGCAGCGGAAATTAGTGTGTTGCCAAACTTACAAACAAAACTATAGTAAATAAGTTACTTAAAATTATTTTTCGCAATAATGTTGAGCGATATAGTTTTATATATAAAATAATGATAAAAACCATAATTATATTTATTATAGGTACCCTAATATTATTCTATTTTAACATTGGAAGTCGCCAGTCGGAAACTTCGTCAATATTAAAATAATGCGAATCTTTGGAAAATAGGCAACGTTTTTGACATGATTCTCCGGGCGCGCGCGATTTGATAGGTTAATCGGCTCGCGTCTACAATAATAATAGCAAATGGGTAGAAATCAGCTGCGTAGTGAGTGATGGTTTGTGTTATACGCTCCGCCCACCTAATTTTTTATCGTTTACTCTCTCTTTCGTCGCGTACAACTTCGGACGTCGGACTATATTCCCTACGCGATTGATTTAACCGCGGGCACGAGTGAATTCGCCCATGCTCTACCTATGTATCACACTAAGCTGGACCTTTCTGTATATTATTATCAGTATTATTGCCAATCTCATGTTGTGTAGTTTAATAAGTTAGTAACCTTACATACCTCCCTTATCCCAGTACTCAGAACCCTATATGATACCAGGTTATAACCAAGAGAGTGGGTTATAACGGATTCCTAATATATAATACCGATAGAAATTCGATAATTCAGTACGTTCATTTTATCACATGCCCGGCAACTTTTAGCCTTTTTTAATTGTAATTGCAACGTTTCAGCTGATAACATCTCCAGTCGTTTTCAGGTGAATACTGTTTTCGATACGAAATGGAATATATTTTTAGATTACTATTTTTTTTTGAGGATAAATGAACTAGCAAAAAACAACTTGACCCATTTTCACTTATTACCTTTTCAGACTTTCTATTAGTAGAACACCTAATTATCGAACTATTATTTTAGGTAAGAAAAACAAGTAAAAATCCTGTGTTTGACGAGACTTTTGAATACTTGATATCTCAGGAAGACTTAGACAATAAACATCTGGAAGTGTTAGTGTGTGAAGAAAAAGTACTTAAAAATGAGCCAATAGAAAAGGTAAGAGTAGTTTACCCACAGGGTAGAAATTAAGAGGCGCGACTCGTCCATGAGATCATTTGGTGAATGACCCACCTAAATTTATTTTTAATGATCCACCTTTTCATTTATTTTTTAAAACCAAAAAATTGTTTTCTCTTCTTTCACAGAAGTGCAAGTTCCATGCGAGAACTCCCCCATAAAGAATCAAGCCAAGCTTGCTCCGTACTCCGCCGTATTTTAAATTGACGTCATTGAAGTTTATGGACTATATAAATGCATTAAAACTAAGAGAGAAATACCTAAACATAGGAGAAGTTCGGGCAGCCCCGGACACTTAAGCAAAAACTCAATTTATGAGAAAACTGTGCAGCCGGTAGTAAAAACATACATGAAATCAAAAAATATAAACCCAAGGCAATCAAAATATGATGTAATTGGACAGTAGATACAACGAAATAATTCATACTCGCTATTTAAAAAAAAGTATCGTTTTATCATCATTGAAATATTGGAGGGTAACTCCGGACACATAAAAAAAATAACACGAGATGGATAAAAACATGGTGAGTCATTTGGAATTACCGCAAAAGAGACAAATATAAACGAGAGAAAATGTTGGAATATCTGCACAATCCTTGTGAACCCAGGTTTGGCACTTCTGGCATTGTATTCAATCCTCATCAAACGTTTCTTGGCATACAAGGCACGCGACTAAATCGTTATCATTTGACGTCATTTATTTTAACGAACTCTTCTACTGAGACGGATTTGTTTTTGGTGGATTTTGTTTTCCCTGCCTTCAAATTCATTTTTTTTATATTCACTGGTAAACGTTGCTGTAAATCGACCTATTTTAGCTACCGTTGTTATCTTTGACCAATTGTGAAGCTAAGTGATACGACCACCAAGACTACTTTTTTGGGACACCAAACCTCTCTGCCGCATCTTGAATACTTTTGTGATCATCCATTACAGATTTAATGGCTTGAAGCATCATTTTCTCTGTCCCAAGAGCCTCGATTAGTTTTCCGACCAGTTATATTTTTATTCTGAAAAAACAAAATGGCAGATTTACTGTATTACATTAAATACCACATCCTTAAGCACATAACTAGAAAATATACAGAAAACTTAAAAATGTGAAATAAGTATAAGTATTAGAAAAAGAAGATTACTAAAGTTAATTAATTTTTTTTTTCTGTGTCATGTCCGTGGTTACCCGAAATTTATGTGTCCGACGCTACCCGAAAAACAAATATATTTTAAAAATTCAATGGTTAGGGTTTATCTAATAAAAAACAATTTTCAACACGAATTTCTACTACTTACATATTATCCTTAAGAGAAGAAATTGCAAATGAATGTTTACTCACCTTAGTTTTCTTTTCATAAGCCTTTAAATATTACACCAAACACAAAAAAACCGTCAAAATTTTCGAAAATGCACATAACGTCACCGTATACAGACAACTGTATACGGTGATAACGTCCAGAAAAAACGTGCAGCAGCTCTGCAAATTAAATCACACTATATCCTAGTAAATATTACAGCTCATCGAGAGTGCAGGCGCACTACTAACCACTCTGAAGACGTATAATACCTTGTGTCCGGGGCTACACGTCGTCCGGGGCTACCCGAATTTCCCCTATGCGCTTTAGGAAGGTAAAAAGAGACAAAATTTGTCGACGGCCCACCAATAATCCGGCGCGCGACCCCGCCGGTTCTCGACTTGTCCCGGACCACTATGTAAATACACTCGAACCGCTCCGTGAAATATACTATTGCAAAATATTTGGGTTAGACAAAGAAAAACTAATTACCTAATGTGCGCATTGTATTTGCATGAACCTTTGTTTACATTTCATTACGTCGCGCCGGCACTTATTATTAGTTTAAGAAGTGTTTCGGGTTGCCTAATTTTGTTGTGTAATCTCTTACAAATTTTGACAAGATGTCTTACTAGCAGCCATGAAAGGATACTATTATATTCATTTGTTTCAAATCATTATATCACGGCCTACTATGAAATATTATATATTTTTTTTTAATTGCAAAATTCGGAATTTATTCCAAAAGATATATACGAACAATTATATATTTTTGAAAAGTGAATGAAAAAGCAATCGAATGAGAACGAAATATACAAGGCGTTCCATTTAAAAAAATGCGACTTTGGTTTTATCTTCAAATCCATTCCTTCTAGAAAAAAATTTACTATACGTCACTGGATTATACGCAAAAAGCTATATCATCAGTTTTTACCTTACCGATAAATATCACTCCTCAACAAACTACCTTCTTACGGTCTTCCTACCAAACTATGTCGTGGATCGGTAGCTTCCTCTCTAATCGGCGCATATCTGTTGTGGTTGACGGTCACTCATCTGACTTCCATCCTATCAATGCTGGCGTCCCCCAAGGTCCAGTCTTGGCACCAACCCTATTTCTTCTTCACATTAATGATCCGCTCTCTTCAACTACCAATCCCATCCACAGTTATGCTGACGATAGTACTCTTCACTCCAATATTCATTTTTCCAGACAAGTTTCGAATCAAGAGTTGGATAATAGACGCAGATCTATGTACCTATCCCTTTCCCAAGATCTTCAATTAATCTTAGACTGGGGTGCCAAGAACCTTGTTCAGTTCAACGCCTCCAAAACCCAGTCCTGCTCCCTGTCACGCAAAAAATCTGGCAACGCTTACCCCATCCACATGAATGGCCAAGCCCTACAAAACAATGAAACATTCGATCTTACTGGCCTCGCTTTCGAACATGATCTCAGCTGGCACAAACACATTACTTCAGTAGCCACATCGGCAGCTAAAAAGCTTGGTTTTCTCTTTCGAGCCAGAAAATACTTCTGCCCTTCCAACTTATACACTCTCTGTTTCCCAAATAAGACCTAACCTAGAGTACTGCTCCCACATCTGGGGAGCGGCATCACCTTCGACCCTTAAGATCCTTGATTCTATCCAAAAGACAGCCATTATCAATGACCCAGCCCTCACGAGAAAACCCCCTTCTCTCGCTCATCGCCGCGCTGTAGGGGATTTATCCCTTTTCTACCGCTACTTCCACGGATTTTGCTCTGAAGAACTAGCCGATATTATTCCCCCCTTGAATGTCCCTAACAGAAGAACAAGAGGCGCGTTACGTATGCATCCCTTTACTGTCCAGCTACAAAAGCCTAGAACAGACCACTTTTCTCGCTCATTCATACCTAGGGTCTCCAGATTATGGAACAAATTGCCTGCAGATGTTTCCCTTCCCGTCCCAACCTCCAATCCTTCAAATCCCATGTCAATGGACTACATTTCCCTTCTCTTCAGACACCCACGGTACGTTAGTACTTAGGCTTGAAGTCTACGTGGGATGTCTTAGATAAAACAAAAAAACAATACTTTTTTTAAATGATCTCTGAGAAAGTTTCACAAGCGGTCTGACTAGCAGCCATGAAAGGATACTATTATATTCATTCGTTTCAAACCATTATATCACGGCTCACCATGAAATATACACTTTTTTTAATTGTAAAATTCGGAAGTTATTCCAAAAGATATATATCAACAATTATATATTTTTGAAAAGCGAATGAAAAAGCAATCGAATGAAAACAAAATATACGTGGTTTCACATTCAAAAAGTTGCGACTTTGGTTTATATCTTCGAATTCGTTCCTTCTAGAAAAAAATTTACTGTACGTCACTGGATTATATGAAAAACGTATATCACAATCAGTTTTTATTTTACCGATAAGTTAAAATGCAGCTAAGATACGAGTGCCTGAAAATGGCATATTTTCAAAATCGCCCTGTATCTTCGAAACGAAGGGGCTATGGAAATTCTCTTTGTAGCACATCATACGTTTCACGAAAAAGCAGCACAGTACTGCGAAAGCCGCACCTCTCTATCTTTAAAGATAACAGAGATACCCTGTAAGTGTCGAAAACTGGACACCCCATACTGTTGCTTCGAACACATCTTCAGAACGATAATTGTTTTTTTTTTCTATTTTAGGTTGTAATCGACCTGGACAAACTAAGTCTGGTACTACCTCATACAAGACTATTTAGATTATTTAAGAAGTCCCATCAAAGTTAACGAGTTAAATTTAATATTAATTTACTATTTATTAAGCAATGTTCTGTGAACATTACTGCAGCCGATTCAGCATATTTTTAATTGTTCTATCTTTTTAGTGCCATAATGAACTACATTTTAATATAATAAAACCGTAACGCTGTTTGTGATGCCATTTTATAGTATTTTTATAAGTGTTATTTAAATAAAAGACAAAAATATATATAAAAAAAATATTTTATTTAATAGAAAAAGGCGCTCGCTATTCACATTTTTTTACACAAGAAAGATTCTTAAAAACGCATTAACATATTTTTAAAAAAATTGTACTTATTCACATGTAACAGAGAGTGTTTTATAGTGGCTAGTGGCGCAACGTCACGTGTCTCTTTTATAAGTCATGTGACTTGTAAAACAACTATCGTCGTAGTAAATCATGAAATGCAATCGGTAACACATAATTAGAACCACAAAATAAATATAATAACCAGAATATCTTTCAGGCGGTACGTTTGATCTAAGCATCTAATGCCGAGGGACCTTGAGTCAGCGTTGAAGCAAAATTTTATGATATGGCCATAGGCGTACCTAGGAAATAATATATGTTACAAACATTTTTTCTAATGTAACTGACATCGGTCGTTGCGAGATGCTAATGTTTTACAAATAATTTTAGAAGGCCTTTCGGATATATCTTCTTCAGCTTTCCTTCTACACGCATTAGAAACAGTTTTTCTATTTAATTTTTGTTCATGTGCCTCATAATTGTGAGCGCCATCGTTTCTTAAGATTACGTTATCAGGACCAACAGCATAAACTTTGACTTCACAGTTTAACCTTATTTGGCTACACCTCTAGGAAATTTCCCCACTTTTTAACTCTTGTCTGGTGGAAATATAAAATTTTCGAAGACAAGCAAGTCTTTTTCACGTTCACTTTTTATTACTGAAACCGAATCAATGCCAATGCATTATCTATAATTTCTCAGAATAATATTATCAATTACCTATTATATTGCATTTAACTACCTGAAGGGAAGCTCCCGCCCAATATACCTCGACGATTAAAAGACCCTTTTGTGAAAACAGGTAAAGGAGACATTTTGCACCCAGTTAACCCCCGCCGTAACCTATTACATATTGCAATTACCCCAAGACTTTATTACCTGCCTTATCGTTTTACAATTAAGAATTTTCGGAAAAGTTTACTGAATATAAAGAAGCATATAAATCTAATATTCCAATTAACGTTTGCCTTTATTAGCTATCTTTACCGTTTTTACAGTTTAAAATTGAAATTTATATTTTCAGAAATGGTCATTTTACAAAGTATTTTAAGAAAGCATGTGATTATATCGAGAGTCGATTGTACAAGGTTATATTGTTACATCCCGATTAACTTTTTTATTTAAAATTAGTAATTCTGTGTCTCAGAAACAAATATGGCGAAAACGGCAACTTTCTATGTCTAACAGTTACTGGGACATCCCGTAGTAACAATTAATTTGGAACACCCTGTACTTTACCTACATATGTATTATATTACCTTTGAACCTCTTGCGGAAATCTATAAAATTTATTCGCACCATCATACAGCGCGCTTTTGATACCTCTTGACGTGAAAGTCGCTACCGCACTGGCACTAGAATTTCGCGTTAGATGCGCTCGAAGGCCAAGAGCAGGCGGCGATCACGGGGTCGGAGATATCCTTCTGGTTAGTATATTTATTTTGTGATTAGAACTGTATAACTGTTTCCGCAACACATAACAGCCGCACACTGTAACGAATTTGATATTTCGTGGACGTAGGGAGCAAAACAGCGACTATCAAACTTTAATTTCTTTTTGTCTCTACGATTATTCGTAAAATGATTGGAGTTTAGTCGTTTATCGGTTTTTTCCAAATGTATCACCGTAAAGTATTAAGCAGAAACTTGTCTTTTCCGAGAGCGATAAAAATGATGCGAAAATACGTCCAACTTTAAAAAATTCATATTATGTGTTCTATAAAAAAATTTGAAAGCTTGTTGTAGCTATAGTATGCTAACTACTCTTGATATTTCAAAATTTTAGTGGAAATATTTGTAAAGTTTACTTACATATGGAATTTTGAAGAACCGTGGTTTAGAATTTTACGTAGAATCCGAAAATATTCTGGGCATTCAATTTAAAAAAATAGAAGTTAACGTACGTACAAATATCTTTAAAATATGTAAAAAAAAATAAAGTTGACATGTTCGAGCGACTTTCCATAAAGTTTGTAATTTTTTTATAATGAATTTGTTCCATTCTTTATGTCCTCACTGTATATGTTTGCATAGATATTGTACTTACAATGACGCGGACGCCTATGCCGCGCGGGAACAGTTATACCGCCCCACACATAATCTTTGTCAATGTTGATCTGATAAGGTAAGGGTTGACAAATATTCTTACAAAACTTTGACTACAATTAAACTACTTTCGTAACACTAGTCAATATAAACAACATGCGACAAAATAAAATTCCAAAAATAAATAACGTATATGTACAGGGTCTTCCAACGAGGACTGAACAAGGGCTCATTTTTGAGCTTCCTTGTATTTAAAGAAAAATCTAAAATAGCCAATCGATGTACTTTTTCCTGCAGAATTCAAAAATGAAACCAAAAATTTATTTGAACCAGAAACAAAAGAGTTACGCTATGGATAAGGTGTTTTTTAAATGGAACATAGCTTTTTTTATACGATTTTCGGAACGAGTGATTTTTTTTATGTCCGTTCTGATTAAAATATTTAATATTGTGACAGCTATTTTTATTAAATTTTAATGTTTTATCCAGTATAACTTAACTTCAACCTGTTTGAAACATACACTAGGTAATAAAGGTAAAATCACCTTGAAATCCTTCAAAGTCAAAAAATTTGACAAATTTACTATAATATTGCCGAAATGAAATATTCATTAGATGAGAGATTGCAGATTGTTATCTTGTTCTACAAATGCCAAGAAAATGCAAGAGAAGCAAGGAGAAGATTTATTGCAATCTCTCATCTAATGTATATTTCATTTCGGCAATATTATAGTAAATTTGTCAAATTTTTTGACTTTGAAGGATTTCAAGGTGATTTTACCTTTATTACCTAGTGTATGTTTCAAACAGGTTGAAGTTAAATTATACTGGATAAAACATTAAAATTTAATAAAAATAGCTGTCACAATATTAAATATTTTAATCAGAACGGACATAAAAAAATCACTCGTTCCGAAAATCGTATAAAAAAAGCTATGTTCCATTTAAAAAACACCTTATCCATAGCGTAACTCTTTTGTTTCTGGTTCAAATAAATTTTTGGTTTCATTTTTGATTTCTGCAGGAAAAAGTACATCGATTGGCTATTTTAGAATTTTCTTTAAATACAAGGAAGCTCAAAAATGAGCCCCTGTTCAGTCCTCATTGGAAGACCCTGTACATCCTTAAAGTCCTACATTAAGGCACAACATTCTCACAAATTACTTAAGTCTAGTAACTTAGTTATAGCCTTAATCTACTATCACATTTGATAAAAAAAAATTAAAACGACGTAAATTAATCAGTCACATATAGAAAAGTATGTATGTATGTATGTATGTATGTATGTATGTAGTATCGTATGTTTCGAAAGTAACCACCTTGGTGATTTTGTGTCCCGTATGCGAGCAGAGATAGATTGGTTCCTGAGAAAAAGATTCAAAAGGTCAACCATACTGGTAAGTACTGGTTACTGTTTGGATACTCTCGGAACATACCCTTAAATTGTTTTGCGGTCTTCACGCTCTCCGTAACGGTTTGAACAGATCACGTGACTTCGTACTGTCACAAACGTATTCTGCTACACGGAAAAGAATTGTAAAAGTCTTAAATAAAGTTTTTGTCGTGAAAGTTTTGCATGTATTCTATCATGAAAAAAATTGACGATATGACCGAAAATTTTCGGACTCAGATTTGGACCCTGATTTTTTCCTAGACTATTTCGAGGTCGTACAACCCGAAAAACACCCTTTCTGAGTGAGACGAAGCCCCGTTTTCCCAGAATCGGGAATAATCGGGACTCCGGGACCAGTGGCATCTGGTGGAATTTCAAAGTTGTATATCTCTGATCCTACGTACAGGACCCGTACCAAATTTAGTAGTTTTAATAATGAGCCCACTGGGAATGTTTTGGTAAAGAAAAAAACATTTTGTAATTTGCGAAAAAAAGTGAAATTTTTGGTGTGCTCCTCCTAAGAAAAAAATGAACACGTCTAGTTATTTTATTTATTATTTTTTGTAAACAAATTTTATTTCATTTTGTCGACAGTTTTTAAATGTTAAGAGAAAAAAATGTGTTAGTAGAAAGTTATAGTCATTTGAATTTTTTAAGCCAAAATATAATATAAAAAAAATTCAAATGACTATAACTTTCTACTAACATATTTTTCTCTCAAAATTTAAAAACTGTTGACAAAATGATGTAAAATTTGTTTAGAAAAAATAATAAATAAAATACCTAGGCGTCTTCATTTTTTCTTAGGAGGGGCACACCAAAAATTTAACTTTCTTTCGCAAATTACAAAATGTTTTTTTTCTTTACCAAAAGATTCCCAGTGGGCTCACTATTAAAACCCCTAAATTTGGTACGGGTCCTGTAAGTAGGAACAAAGATATACAACTTTGAAATTTCACCAGCCGCCACTGTCCGCGACTCAGCGCGTGCAGACCTCCGGGAAACGCGCTGTAGAAAAATAACGGTTTGCCCTAGCGACCTCCGGTTTTGACCCTTCGATAGAGGAAGAGTCCTTCCATATCATACTACAATTTCAAATCGCTAGCAGGATTTTCCGGGTAGCAGGAAATTTTTAAAAAATGCCTTTTTTTCGCATTTTCCGACCTTTCGACGAGAATAAAAAATTAGCGACGAATCTGAGACCGTTTCTGTAGGCAAATATGGATTCTACGGGTCCGAAAACATACGTTTCCACGGTTTCCGGACGAGTTTGGAAAAAAAGTTTTTCTGACCAAAACGTTGTAAGTGATTTAATTGACATGCGAAAAAATCAAAGATATGACCGAAAATTTTCGGACTCAGATTTGGACCCTGATTTTTTCTAGACAATTTCGAGGTCGTACAACCCGAAAAACACCCTCTGAGTGAGACGAAGCCCCGTTTTCCCAGAATCGGGAATAATCTGGACTCCGGGACTCAGCGCGTGCAGATCTCCGGGAAACGCGCTGTAGAAAAATAACGGTTTGTCCTAGCGACCTCCGGTTTTGACCCTTCGATAGAGGAAGAGTCCTTCCATATCATACTAAAATTTCAAATCGCTAGCAGGATTGTTCGGGTAGCAGGAAATTTTTACAAAAAACATTTTTTCGCATTTTCCCACCTCGCGAGTTGGCGTATGCAGACCTCCGGGAACCTCGCTGTAGAAACCTAACGGCTCACCCTAGCGACCTCCGGTTTGGACCAGTCGATAGAAGAGTCCTGCCATATCATACCACATTTTTCGATCGCTAGCAGGATTGTCCTGGTCGCAGGAACTTTTTCAAAAAGACCTTTTTGAGCCCTTCCGTCACCATTCCATCACGCCCCATATTCGCACCCCTGTTGGACCTTCCCCTCCGCCTAACACGGCTTTCCCGGTTCTACACCTTCCCGCATATCTCTCCTTGAGCTTCCCGAGTCAACGAACCGGTTAGAGCGCCCGCCGGTGTAACAAATGCGGCGTGCAGTCAGCAGTCAGTAACGTCTATTGATAAAACTATATTACCTAAGAGCATAAATATAGACAGACATTAGAATACACTGAAAAGCCGGTCTCCCTTGAGACATTTAGTGGGTTTACTGGTTTATGGTTTAAAAGTTTGTTTGTCCACCATTATATATACATTAGGCACAATAGGCCTCTAGTGGCCGCAGTGCTTCCGGTCTCGGACGGAGCCCAAGGGAGGAAAAAAATTATATATACATGTAGATACATAGTATACATGTTTATATAATGGTAGACAAACAAACTTTTAAACTATAAACCAGTAAACCCACCAAATGTCTCAAGGGAAACCCGCTTTTCGTTGCACGGCAGTGTTCGTCTAGGTATTATTTAGTCTATGCTAAGAGGTATAAATACTGAATGAGTAGTATCCTAAGTAGCTGATGTAGATCCTCTGAAGATGGATAAATCGCTCATGTTTACAGGCACACAGCCAGGTTTACGTCACTGTACGAAATCTTAATTATAGTGTGATATCACTTTAATAATTAAACAATCGACATTATTAAAGGGTCTATAGTAATCGTCCGTCTAAATCTTCGGATTTAGGCATTAGCACTTATTTGAACCATCAGCGCCAGTTACTTAAATACACAGTTACGAAACATTATTTTTAAGCCGGTCGAGTTCACTTTTTAAATCGTCTATCATTTTATTTTTCATAAAAATTGTATTATTAAGCAGTTTAATTTTTTTCGATTTGCTAATGTCGTGTCCCGCAAGCTTTTCTAATTCCGTTTTCAAACTTTTTTCATTGGCAGCGTCACTGTCTGAAAAATAAATTTCCTTAATGAGATCAAAATTTAAAAATTAAAAAAAAAATAATGGGCTTGCTCAGTCACTTCGCGATCAATCGGAAAATTTTTGCAGCGGTGCCAGCGCTTAATCTAATTCTTAAATTTAGGTCGCCCATCGTGGGATTACGTCACTAGAGGCCGTATAATGGGCGATGTTGAATTGCTATTTTGAGGATGGATTTGATTAGAAAAAATTAAATTTTTTTGGGGTAGGCCTTTCAAATGGAGTACTTTTGTATTATAAAATTTAAAAAAATGCTGCACAAGCCCATTATAATTTTGTAACATTTTAATTAAATTAGTACCAAGGTAAAATCGCCAAATTGTAACATTGTCCTAATTTAGTAGTTAGTTAACATTTCAAAAATTAACTTGCGGCGCCTATCGGTGCGTAGCGAAACTAATGCAAACTGAGGTCAGCCGGTAATATTGACGCTGTGAGTACAAGAGCGCCGCGCCACTCTGGCGAGTTTTTGTTGAAATATACAGTATGTCCACGAATGAGGTAGACAAGAGGACAAATGGGCCAAAAAGTGAAAGATAAGAAAAAAAGGCATTCTTTATAAAAGTTTTTGCTTGCTTTCAAAATAAGACGCAAGAGCCAAATATTTGCTTTTTGGTGCAGGGTTTGCAAAAAATACAAAAACATAAAATTTGATTTGAGTAAAATTGCCTTTTTTTAAATTTTTTAATGCAAAACGTTAAATAAAAAAGTTGCTTTACATTTTAAAAGAATTGTTATTCCAGATTTTTAAGTAAAAATGGGTAAGTAATGGTCTCATAAGAACTGTTTAGAATGCCGAGGTCAGGCTATTTTTTGTTCGAGTTGATTAAAAAATTGATTTATTAATTCTTCTTGAGACTGATTAGAATAACTAAATCCAAAATCCATCTACAGTTGTTGGTTTTTGTAAAATTTGATATGGTATGTTTGTAATAGAAGGGTAAATAGTAAATACTTCGGTGTTTCAGTTTACCATAAAAAGATTATCAATATTATAGCTAAAAAATAAAATGAGGTGGGGTATATGGCGATTTTACCTTATTTTTTGTGTACTCGTAAATATTACTGTAGTCTTGCAATCAGTCAATAACGAGATCTCATTGAGTAGAATATTATCACAGATTTAAATAGCTTCGCTAATATCCAAAAATGTTAATTTCAATCTAGACGCAATTGCGATATGCCAAAATCATGATACAATAAATAGAAGGTATGATACTAAACCATGTCAAATTCGTCCGGGTTCGCGCATGACGTCACGCCGTGAGATATTTTTGAAATTTGTAACGCGCAATATAGAGTTTACGTTAGTTAAAGGCGATTTTATATAAATCCTATTGGCAATATATTCTGCCTCCTGCTTATAATACAAATTTTATAGTATATGATTTAAAATAATCATGTAAATAAAGGGATAAATAAATTTAAACTAATAGATATCGGTAAATTGCCAGCCAATTGCGTTCTATGTATTTATTTACGTGAAAAGAAAAGGTAAATAAATTTATAAAATAAATCTATGCCTAATAATTAGACTAATAATTTTTATTTAGAGGCACATTCTTATTAAAATATATACCTACAGAGCAGGCGCGGCCCGTCCATAAGGTCATTTGGTCAATGACCCACCTAAAATTTTCAGTGATCTACCTAATAATTTATTTTTTAATTTTTTAAAACCAAAAAATAATCTTTTGTTTCAAAGTTCCATGCGAAAAGTCCCCAAGAAAGAATCAAGCCAAGACATCGTCGAAAGATATCCAAGCTTGCTCCGGGCTGGGTCATATTTTAAATTGATCTTATAGGTTTATATGGACGACATAAATTCATTAAAAGTAAGAGAGAAACAGACATACGCCCTTTAGGAAGTTAAAAAGAGACACAATTGGTCGACGGCCCACCCATAATATCTGGCCACTCCCACTATGGAAATACTCTCAAACCGCCCCCTGAAATATACTATTTCAAAACATTTGGTTCGGAAAAAGAAAAACTAATTAGGTACAGTCAATCGCCCATACTTGGGACTGCTGCCCAAATTGGGACAAAAACATCAGTTTTTGTGCGCGCTATAAATTGGCAACCCTGTACTGCAGAATAATGTTTTCTAGCGGAGCGAGCCTAAGTTAGTACGCAGGGCCCTGAAACTTTAAATACGGATTATCGCAGCTGCCACTTGTCACATTTTAGTTAGCGACCATGACACAGAGGGCACTACGTCCATTCGACAGACGACAGATGTCAAAATTAGACCAATCAGGTTATTTTATTCTCGGTTGTCTGGCCTTTGTCTTGTCCGTCAGCCATTTTATAATTTCGAGAAAAGATGAAGATTATTTTATGTGTGATTTTAATCACAATTTATAGAAAAGCAAATTAGGACTTTATTACGTTTCCAGGTAAGTGTTCTCTTGTATTAAAAAAAATATAGCCAATTATCAATACATGTCATGAAACATGGTATTCTGTTACATAGTTTAGTAAACAAACATTTTTCCAGGTACTTTTTTATTTTAAATTGTACGTGTAGTTTGTTCTAAAATATACAGTTTTTTCATTTTTTGATATTTAAAAATATACTTTCAGCATTCAAAAATAATACACTGCCAAATGTATTTCCAATACCAATAGTTCCCAAGACTAGACTAATATTAATAAGTTATTTCTATATTATATGGTTTATTTAAGTGAACATAGTTTCGTAATAATAAATAAATGATGAAAGTTGGCAATAGTGAATTTGACCATTTCTGTTTTGTGGTCTTTGTGTCATTAAAAATGATTTTAATCAAACTTTTTTTATTGTAGATGTAAATAGACAAATCAGATATTGTAGTTTGGTAAGTACCATTTTCCTAATCATATTTAAAACATATTTCGTGCTAGGTGTAACTATTTAGATGATTTTAATTCCAGAACATTCAATATAATTTGTAGTTTTTTTAACATATTTTTTGTGCTTGTCGGAAAAATTCATTTTGTAGTTTGCCACCCATACCTACATGTTACTGTCTCTGTATTTTATCTAACATGGCTGCAGTCATAGCAGCTTCTTCCTTTGGCAGAGTTAAGTACTCGTGTAAGAATTCCTGTTACACTAATTTTCCAAAAGATTATAAAATCAAATTTTTTTTTATTTTCCCTAAACTTTTGTGACATTAGAAGCTTGAAAAACAGCTTACTGAATACAAGTTCTCAATTGGTATACATAACGTTTGTACGTAGCATCCCTGCGTTAAGCTTCGGAAATAAACATATACGTCTTGACGAGTACACTTTAACTCTGGATTGCCCTACTGGACACTGTAGAAAGCACAACATTTTTACTGACAGCAAAATAAATAGCAGTAATAAAAAGGTGAAACTTAACCAGAGCTTTTTTTATGTACCATTCGCTTATTGAGTAAAGTTAAATAGTGCACCTGATTTGTGTGATATAAATAACTATTAGGTATTTAGTGTACAAGATGATTCTGCCGAAGTTTTCGTTTTGTTTCATGTTAAATGCTCGATGGAATTGGACCTCCACACAAGCCCAACGTGATGTTAATGGAACTGAAGAAATCTGATTAGAACCTTCACCCGATTGTGACTTTTACCTTGCATTAACATTCTCATGTGAGCCATGTTGTTATGAGATGACTTGATAAACATTTCGTTATGATTTATATTGATTAAATGAAGAAATTAGTAAAAATAGGACCTTGTTGTTTTACTTTTAAATACGATACAATTTTGTACCGACTTTAAAGGTAAATTGATGTTTTGCTATTTTATGCCTTGTATTTATATATTTGTTTTAGATTGTCATTTTTTTATATTTTATCTGAAAATTCTTTTATAAACGTCCAATAAAAACATTATGTAAATACAAGGTTATAAAATGTCAAAACATCAATTTGACCTTTAACTGATCATATGGTGGCTTTTCTTCCGCACCCCGCTTCCGCCGTGAATACTTTGGGACCCTACGGATGAGGGCGCCACAATTGACAGAAATGTTGCGACCAATTAGCACGCACTTAACGTTTCTTACCTGTTGTTCTGTGTTAGTACGCGTCTACCCGCAGATGAAGAGCGACCTTGTTGAAGCACTTCGGTAAGTGTTTGTAACTGTCGCAATTTAACCTAAAATTATTTATGAAATCTTAATAACTGAAGTGACTCTTAGCTTTTGAACTAAATATGTTGTGGCATATTCCTGTTCAAATTCACCTACGGTATTTATTAGTTGACCATGATGTGTGGATAAATTTTTTGTGAAACGCTTGTTTTTTTTCCTAAATTAAAATAAACAAAATAATTACAAATAGTCCCAACTTGGGACAGCTGTCCCAAGTTAGGTTGCAAAATTTGGTCATAATTATTTTCTTTTTGTTTAGATAAAAATGAATACAAGAAAACGAAAATATCATGATTTCTCAGAATAACTTTTAAACCGAGCCATTAACGATATAAAAGAACATCATTTGTCAGTCAGGCAGGCTGAGGCAAAGTATGGTATACCCAAAAGCACTGTGAATAGAAGGGTAAACGCAAAACAAGCCAATAAATATGGTCGACCGCCTGTATTTTCTGTAGCAGAAGAAGCTCGCATATCAGAATGTCTATCTTTGGCTGCCAAATGGGGATTTCCTTTGACAAGCAACAATCTTAAGGATATCGTAAAAAAAACGTTAGATTCCAAGGGTGTTACCGAACAACGGTTTATTAATAATAAACCAGGCACTAAATGGATGAAAAACTTTTTAAGACGACAAAGTCAAATGTTGAAAAACCGCCTTTCTCATAATATAAAACGCGCTAGAGCAGCAGTCAGTCCCGAAGGTGTTCAAAAATATTTTGACGAGCTAAAAGAGTCTTTGAAAGACATTCCTCCTACGGCCATCATAAACTATGACGAGACTAGCATGCAGGATAATCCTGGCAAAATAAAAATAATAGTTCGAAGAAATTGTAAACATCCTGAAAAAATAAACGATGCTTCTAAATCTGCGTTTTCGGTAATGTTTGCAGGGACAGCTAGCGGGATAACCCTACCAGTCTATGTTGTCTATAAATCTACAAGTAACTTGTACCACACTTGGATGGAAGGAGGGCCAAAGGGGGCCAGATATAATAGATCAAAATCTGGGTGGTTTGAGGGGCCTCTTTTCGAGGACTGGTTTCTTTCAATAGCTCTGCCTTATTTGAAAAAGTTAGGTGATGGCCTTAAAGCCATTATTGACGATAATCTAGCTAGCCATATTTCTATTAGAGTTCTCGAGTTGTGCATTGAAAATAACATAAAGTTTCTGCTGCTACCGCCAAATAGCACCAACTTGTGCCAACCCTTGGATTTGGCCTATTTTAGTCCATTAAAAACAGCGTGGAGGAAGATACTGCAAGACTATAAAAACAGAAATCTGGGAGCAATAAGCAAAGATGTGTTTCCCTTAAAATTAAAGCAAACTTTAGAAGCAACAAAAGCTAACTCTGAAAATAACCTGAAGGCTGGATTTAGGGCTAGCGGGATCTACCCATTAGATGCACAACAAGTTCTTAAAAGGCTTCCCATAAAAGAAAATGTTAATGCCGAAGAGTGGACTACTTCATTTGAAGACTTTTTAAGAACAACAAGGGAGTCTGACACTACTACGAAGCAACGAAAGAAAAAAATTACTATACATGCAGGAAAAAGTCTATCAGAAGCAGAGACTTTAGAGATGTTCAAACAAAAAGAAAATGAAAAGACAAATCAAACTCTTAAGAGTAAAGACCCACCAAGTACAAGTAAAAACAATCTAATGCACTTCCGCAGGCACGCAAACAGAAACAAAAAACAACGAAAAAGACAATCTACGACTTGTCCGATTCAAGCGAAGATGACCAAATATCTCTGCATGACTCGAGCAGTGATTGTGATCCTGAGGATTTTGCGGACCTTGAAGAGTGTGAAGATGTTGATACTGATATGTTAGAGACTGATAGATTAGAACAAATTGAAGTAAAAGAAAATGAAAAGACAGACCAAAACAAAAAACAGATTAAGGACATCATAGACCAAAACGAGACACGTGCTATAGTAAGTAAACCACCGAAAGGCACAGAATATTATGGAAAAGGAGATTTTGTTCGTGTATCTATTATTTATAATGAGGGTTCTAAGAAACAAGTTTCGAAAATTTTTATTGGAAAAATTGTTGAAATAAAGGATAACGAGAGAGTTTTGATAGATTTCCTTAGAAATTATAAAGGAAGCAATGACAAGTTTAATTTTCCGGACATAGGAGATAGAATGTTTATAAATAAGTCACAAATTGTAAAAAAATGGATTTAGTTTCTGTAAACAGAAATGTATACAAGTTTAGCATGTAATCTTTAAAGTATTATTAGCACTCAAATTTTCAAGGTGGATTTGTTTTGTTGAAAAATTTCTTCTAACAATGCCTTATTAGTAGAGTAGATTTTTAGTTTGTTTAATAAATTAATATAGACATTTTTTTGCTGATAAAATGTTTTCAATTGGAAATTTATATTACTTTAAAATAAACATTTGTACTTTTGATAATAAACTAGTTTTTTTTGAGAAAAAATAGGTTTTTGTTGGGTACCAAATATAAAAGAACTTATATTTTTTAAAATTTACCGTCCCATGTTAAAGATACGGTTCCCAAAAAAGGACAAACACCAAAATCACAATGTGTCCCAAGTTGGGGCACATCATCCTAACTTGGGACAGGAAGGTTTTTTTATTTTTTCTTCGGGATGAGTCACATTTTCACAAAGGGATTTAAACATATGAAAACTAGACCGGACCACTCAACTTTTAGCAGAAATAAATTTGTTACAATAAGAGATATAAAAAAGTTGGGAGCTCTTAAAGTTGAAAACTGTCCCAAGAATGGGCGATTGACTGTACCTAATATGCGAATTGTATTTGCATGGTATTAATAATATTAATTATTAGTGGTTAAACATAAAATAAATACGATTTCTGTCAGGCCAGCGCTAGGTATCAAATTTAACGACATCGGACCGATTTTCTTATATAACGAGCGTAGTGCAGCGGTATCACCGCAGCGAGTTAATCTGACGGTCGCGGTGTCGAATCCGTGCTGGGGCAAGAACTTTTTTTTAAATTTTTTGTTATTTGAAAAATTAGATCGGCTCTAAAAAGTGTATTGGCAACAAGTTGTTCCTCGATAAAATATTTTTAAAATTGTTAGATTGTTGGCAATCTCATATTTACTACAGCTTACAGCCTGCACGTGCGTAGACAAATATCGTATTACTATGTCTAGTCGCCAGCATTGTATTTATTAAAGAAAACGGAGTTTCGGCAGCGTTCCTAATTTTATTTTACAAATAATCATGCTTTTATCTCAGAATTTTGTTCTGTTTATATTCTGGGATTTTAGTACAAGGAGCGACATCTATTGAATAGACGCTAAACTTATCACAACGGAACCCGCTAAAATCTACTATTTTAGAGTATTAAAACACATAGAAAAAAAGCCATAAACAAAAAAGTGATACTAAAAGTCATAAACATCAAGAGTAGTAATGTTCAATATTCTGCAGTACCTATTTTATGATTTTTGCACTGTTTATTTGTAGGTAAATAATTTCTTGGCACATTATTAAAAAACCTTTCTTAATTAAAAAAGTGTATTTAACTTGTTGCGTTGATATCACTAGTTGGCCACAAAATTTTGACCCACCTGTAAAAAAACTCACGGGCCGCGCCTGCTACAGAGTCTTCCGAAAATATGTTATAAATAAGAATTTTGTTTGTTCCTATAATTTGTCAAATATTTTTTGCGGCGAATAACATCTGTATGTTTGCGACGGAAACATGTGTTTTAGGATAGTTTTTTTTTGGGTTTTTTACATTTTAAATAGTAAATTAATAAAAAGTATTGTATTCTTTGATTTTTCAAATTTAAAAAAAAATCTTAAAATGCCAAAAATTATTCTAAACAAGACAAAAATATCTAAATTTATGAAATTAATTAAACAAAGAAATAATTTTTTAAGAAAATAGCCTTTTTGCAGTCTCTTTGTTGTATTTTCTCGATTAGTCTGGTGATTCGCTACCGTGGAGATTTTTAGCAATAATTGTTTGTCACAGTGAACTTTTTTTTTGAAGCGAGTTCGTAAAAACATTATTAAACACATTTGACATTCATGACATGGCACAAATCGTGCTTTAAATTATCTTCATAATCACTTTCGTTAAAACGTCTGGAACAGATTCTAGCATTTTTCACATTACACTTATCTTCCCGTTTGTACAGACGCTTCCAAACACTTTGTGTTTCTTTGTCTTTGGGGAAGCTAAAAACTTTAATATCGGGCATAAAGCCCTTGCATCGATTGTCCACATCACAACCATACACATCACACCTCATTTTCACTTTTAAACTCTTAAGTGATATAAAAACGCCAAAAAATAAATTTAAAACACAACGCGATCTTAACAAAGACGTGTTTCGTTTACAAAATATGGCGGAATTACTCACGGCGTGACGTGCACGGCCACGCCTACCTGTGCGGTATCATATCTTCTTTTATTTGTATCATGTGCCAAAATGGCATTCTCTCAAACGAAATAAATAAATGTAAAATATAATTTTCCACTACATATAGGATTCTGGCCACTTACCGGGTAAAAATGTAATCTGAACCTGATTTGCTAAATTATAGCTGTCAATTTGCGTCTCATTTTCCTCGTACTTCTCCGGATCATTATTTGATATTGGAGCATTACTGGATTCTTCCCTTGGAGTATTATTAGTGGGAACAGGCTCATTATCGGACTCTTCTTCGGATTCTTCCTCCTAAAATTTGTTGCTGGCTAACTTGGTTTTCGATTTATTGCCAGGTACATTTTTGTAAGTTTAGTAGTTGAAAGCTTATCAACTTCCTTAAGACCCGTACAGGGTTTTTCTTTTGTTATAGAATCCATTCCCGTTACCCGTCCCCCTCCCATATGAGTTTCGACTGTCTTATTTTCCTCATCAGTGGGGTTGCAGCGAACGGAGATGAATTCCAGAAAAGGATTTCATAAAGCCGAAATACATCCATAAATGTACAGGGTGATTCAGGAGGAAGTGCCAATATTTTAGGCAGGTATGAGTATAAACAAATATGAAATATGTTTTCACTTAAACCCTAAGATGAAGTAAAAGATTTCATTCAAAAAATTTAAATAATAAAAGCAACCCAAGCAAACCCAAGCAAAACCAAACATTTGAAAGGGGAGATGAAGCGAGAAGACTAGATTTTCGTTCACGGGTGGGAGACCAAATTTTAAGTGGAAATATCGATTTTTATAAAACTATGTTTTGTGGTGAATGTGGTAAAAAGTGAACGTGTGATGCGCGATATATGTATATGGCATTATAGGTCCATATTTTTTTAATAACATCTGAAATAGAATATCTTGCTTAGAAACGCTGAATACATTTTCTAGCGATGAACTCGAAAATTTGCCATTCAATTTTCGCCAAAAAATGTATTTTCAACGAGATAGTTGTCCATCGCATTGCGCTCGCGGGGTAATAGAACGGCCTCACCGCAGATTTGGTCCAAGGTGGATTGGTAGAAATCGCCCAATTTTGTGGCCCCCAAGGAGCGCCGACTTAACGTTGACCGATATGTTTCTATGGGACCATTTACAACAAATTATTTACGCCACTCCAATGCCAAATAATGCTGACGTGCTAAAAGGCAAAATGAACTACCCAGGCTGTTCCTTCGATATCCCAGGAAGAAATCAGAAATTCCTTCAGATATCTAAGGAAGCAATTAGAAAAATCTGTTGAATATGGGGGTGGTTTTTGAATTTTGATATCTTTATTGTATTGCTTAGTTTACATCATATTAACTAAATGTATGTATTATTTAAAAACTGCATTTGAATAAGAAGTATTTTGAATTAAATAATTGCTTCATTTAATAAAGACATTGACAAATATGTCCATACGTGTCATTAATGTTAGACACTAGAAACTAGTACAGTAGAAACTAGTAAATAACGTGTGTTTGTGTGTGTGTGTGTGTGTGTGTGAGAGAGAGAGAGAGAGAGAGAGAGAGAGAGAGAGAGAGAGAGAGAGAGAGAGAGAGAGAGAAAGAGAGGGAGAGAGAGAGAGAGAGAGAATAATTGGGCCCATAGACTTTAAAAAGACTAAAGACAAAGTTATTTACTAGTCAAAGGAGTCAGTCATTGAATTTGCACTAAAAACTGGTGGATTGTATTGACTGGGCAACTGCAGACGGTTGCCAAAATGTACAAAATGTCCCGATTGATGCCATCCAAGCAAAACAGTATTACACGACATTTATTTGACTTTATCTTCACCTAATAAAATTAGTACTAATTAATAGAAAAAAGTAATACATCATGAGCCGAATAAAATTTAATTCCATTCTCACTGTGATAAATTATTAAGTAAAAGTGGCAAAGCTGTTTCACCGTTATTATTAGTTTTACTACGAATTGAAAAGTCACACAAGCGACCATTCATAAAAGTCGCTGACGTTTGCGACATTGTTCGAAAGTGGAATTGTGTTGTTTTGTGTTTACGAGAAGCGTTTAAGTGTTTCTTATTTAATTTGCAAGCAAAAACTTTTATTAGGAGTGACATTTTTACGTATCTTGCAAAATTTGTCCTCTACTAAACTCCATCCGTGGATATACTGTAGATAATAGTTTAAACTTAGTGAAATAGGCACCGATGTCATAAAAAAATGTCACCCTGCAAATATTACTTACGTCCAAAACTTGTCTAATGTGTGAAACATCACATACTCCAGCTACCATGTTAACGATGCTTCTTGTTTTAGCCAATTTATCTTTCAATCTTCTGTAAGCTCTAGAAGCACTTCTTATTTGCGTCCGTTCTTTGTGAACCCGTTTTTCTGTATCGATAAAGGCTTTCTTTTCCTCTATCGTTTGTAAGTCCGCGAATCTTATATCGCCGAAATAGCGTGTCCTAAAAAATGTTATTTCTTTTAATAAGCTCTTAACCGCGCTTACACCAGCGAATGATCGAACCATTGTTCTACAGATTTTATTAGACGTGGCAGAAAAGAAATTTGAATAAGTTTTTGGGCTTATTAAAAATGTCAAGTAACGATGTCAAGTGATTCCTTTCAGCTGTCAGTTGGACGCAATGACGTCGTCACTGCTTTCTTTAAATCGTAATATAAAATATTTTCCTCGGTTTTAGTAGATCGTTTAGCTGTCTAACCAACCCTATATATTTGGTATCTTCGATGGGCACATTTTCGAGAATTTTTGAAGCGTAATAAAAAATAATTTCTATGGATTCTAAAGGAAAACTGCATAGTATCTTAAAATTAACTATGCACCAAAAGTCAATAAATAAAAAATGAGCTAAACACCTAATTCAGTTTTTTAGTTCTAAATCGTCTAGCCTGTTTCTGCTCTGTCAGATGCCAACATAAAAAAAATCGCATGGGGTGAGGTCTGTTCAAGTGTGTCCCTTATGGCTATTCGCCGGATGTAAAAGACATTATTAAGGAACATTCTATATCCAACCATCACCAAAATCTCAATTATTTTTTTCATAGCTTAACCATTCAGACTTCACAAAAGAAAGAGCACTAAAAAAATATGAAATAGTGTTTTTACGTATTTATAACTGTGGTTAATGGTAAACTTAACTTTGCTCAAAGTTAGGTAATTTGTACACCGAAGTTCTGAACTTTGAAGTCGACGTAATTTTAAAATATAATAGGAAAGATAGACATATCAAACACCTCCATATTGTCTGCACCAGATATCTGCAACCGGCAAATTACATGTAAATATTCCCTTGGGGACAAACAAATTTTCATAAATTTCATTTTTAATTTTAATCAAACTATGTACAATGAAATGAGTTTCAAACAGATACACACATTACGAAAAGGCCTTTATGAAAATTCAGGCCAAAGTCCTAATTACTCTATGCTAGTTTTTTGGTTAAATCCAACATAACATTCATTATCCTGAAGGGTCGGTTATTTCTACTACAACATTTTCGGTTCAACGAATTTGTACTAATACCCACCTTTACAGTTAAAGCACCGAATTTAACTTACCTTGGCTTGTAAACAGTTTTAGAAAAAAGCATTTCGGGAGTTAATAATGGAGATTCAGTCTCTAACATTTCTATGAGTTGTTCTTCGGTTATACTAAAAAAAAATTAAATCAAAAATACTTTATAATTATGACAACAGATGTGGGAACCCGAGCAAAACGAAACCATGCACTCAAACAAGTGGTACAAGCTTTGCAACGCTGTGGCTCAGGCGCGACCCGTGTAAATTTGTATATCTCTGTTGCTACTTATGGGACCTATGCCCAGTTCAGGTGTTTTAAGGGCTTATATACAGCCAGGAGGCCTAAAATAAGCGATTTTTCAAGAATTTTTCCTGAGAAGACTTTTAAATTTATTAATGTAAAAATTTGTACACATATTCTGGTAACTTTTAGCTGTATTTTAAGATTTTTGTATTTGTAAAAATAATAATTTTGGAAGCTGCTATAGCTGATCTCCAGAAGTTCCTCTCAAAAAAGGCATCTTGCGGTGACAACGATATCTCTGGACTGGATCATCTAATATGAAAAAACCAAACGGATTTCGTTAAAGTAAAGTAAAAAAAAAGTAAAGTAAAAAAAAAACAATTTTTGACCAAAATTTTGGCCTTAAATTGTTTATAAAAAAAAAGAATATTTATCGGTGAGAAAAAACATTCCATTAATTAGTAAAAAATATACTTAAGAAGCTTGTGTTAAAATTTGAGACTGATCGGTTCAGCCGTTTCCGAGAAATCATCGTCACCGACTTTAAAAACACAGTTTTGAAAAAAACGCGTTTAAAGTTTCAAAAGCACTTTACATAGCGTACAATCGCTCTGACACGTCTTTACAAATATGCGTGTAACTTCGAAAATCATCGCCGAATTGCCTTGAAATTTTCTGTGTGTGTACTTGAATATATGTATATTACGAAAATGAAATTACAAAAAACATTGATTTTTTGAAAATTCTAACTGTGAGTCTACTACGAATGTGTCGGTAAAGAAAAAAATGGAATTTGCGAAAAAAGTTGAATTTTTGAATTGACCCACCTGGGAAAAAATTAACACGCTTAGGTATTTTATTTATTATTTGTTCTAAACAAATTTTACATCATTTTGTCGACAATTCTTAAATTTTAAAAGAAAAAAATGTGTTAGGAAAAAGTTATAGTCATTTGAATTTTTTTAAACATACAATATAATTTTATAAAAATAAATTGTTAATGAACACCCACAAATCCCTATTCGGCATGTAAGCCAGAAAGTAAATGTATTCTACGAAACCAGCAATCTTAAAATGTGACCTGCATTGCACGCTTATCGTCTAAGCTCAGTCCAAGAATTGTTACCAAACAACAAGCCACAGCGAATGCAATTTTTAGAGTGATTTATGGGTAATTTGCATAATAATGAAAACGTGTTTGATTGTAGTTTACGACAAATTTGTAGCAAGAACCATATAAAAGGAACTATTTCAAGCTAAAATTATATTTTAATAAGCAGAAATTATAGGTATGTTTTCAGTAAATTGCCTTTACCTTTCAGCAGAAATAGTTTGATCAGCTTTTTTCTTTCGAGTCGGCGATCTCTGACTTTCAGCTTCCATTTCCTGAACAGGCACTAACATTTTTGTTTCTTGCTGAAGCGGATCTAACTGTATTTGCGCACTTGATGAAAACGGGATTGCATCAATTTCTGGTTCTTGTTTTATTCCGATACTATCCCAAGGCATACTTGTTTCCATTTTTATGGATGGTACCGACAGAATTGATTCTTCGGCACCTAACAGCGGTGCTGTCGTCGTATGCTTAGTTGCACTTGTGGACTGAGTAGATGTTACACTACAAATCAAGATTAAATTTACAAAATTCTATACTTCCCACAATAATGAATGTAATAAAAATTACGTAAGGGTAAATCTCTGATAATTGACAGTTTTAGTGTAGCTAAATGCTGTAACAGGTTGTGCAAATATTCTTTCTAGTGAGAGGTGTATAGATAAGTAATACTTACCATAAGGCAGCAATAATCATTACCTGCTTTATACAGGGTATTACGAAATTCGCTGCAAAAGCGAAAACCGGCCAAGGATTAAGTTTATTTACTTTTCCCAAGGAGTAAGAGCGGTAAATATAATGATAATTAATTAGTTATATGTATAATAAAAATGTGCGTTTATTTTGGGACACCATTTAGGATGTAAAGAAACCGACATAAAAAAGTTAAAAGCATTTTGCGACAAGTTAAACATAAGTCAATGCACTTGAGGACATAGTAAAGGAATGGCGATTTTACATTTTGCAATAGAAGTGAATCTACCTAATAGAAGTGTTTAAAAAAAACTGACACTAAATTTTCGGAAGTGTGTAGAATATTTACACATAAGGTGATAGTGTATTAGTATATTGTATTGGTCAGGCGCGGCTCGTCCATAAGGTCATTTGGTCAATGACCCACCTAAAATTTTCAGTGATCTACCTAATAATTTACTTTTTACCTTTTTAAAACCAACAAAGAATCTTTTGTTTCAAAGTTACATGCGAAAACTCCCCAAGAAAGAATCACGCGAAGCCATCGTCAAAGGATATCCAAGCTTGCTCCGGGCTGGGTCATATTTTAAATTGATCTTATAGGTTTATATGGACGATATAAATTCATTAAAAGTAAGAGAGAAACAGACATACGCGCTTTAGGAAGTTAAAAAGAGACACAATTGGTCGACGGCACACCAATAATATCAGGCCACTCCCACTATGGAAATACACTAAAACCGCTCCGTAAAATATACTCTTTCAAGACATTTGGTTCGGAAAAAGAAAAACTAATTAGGTAGCTAATATGCGCATTGTATTTGCATTATATTAATAATAATTAGCGGTTACCTAAACATAAAAAATTATAAATACGATTTCTGTCAGGCCAGCGCTAGGTATCAAACTTAACGGCATGGGACCAATTTTCTTACATTACCAGCATAGTCTAGAGGTATAATCTCAGCAAGTTGATCAGAATGTCGAGGGTTCGAATCTGTGTTGGGGCAAAAACTTTTTTTTTAATTTTTGTTATTTAAAAATTTAGATCGGCTCTAAAAGGTGTATTGGCAACAAGGTGTTCCTCGATAAAATATTTTTAAAATTGTTGGCAATCTCATATCAACTACAGAGCTTGCAGCCTGCACGTGCTTAGACAAAGATCGTATTACTATGTTTAGTCGCCAGTATTGTATTTATTAAAGAAAACGGAGTTTCGGCAGCGTTCCTAATTTTATTTTACGAATAATCATACTTTTAGCTCAGACCATAAATACACCATTTATTCTGGGCTTTTAGTACAAGGCGCGACCTCTATTGAGGAGATGCTAAACGTATCCGCTAGTATATTGCCGCTAGCAATCTACTAATCTAGAGTATTAAAACACATAGAAAAAAGTCATAAACATCTAGAGTAGTAATGTTCGATATACTGCAGTACCAGTTTTATGATTTTGCGGTGTTTATTTGTAGGTAAATAATTTCCTGGCACATTATTAAAAAACCTTCCGTAATTAAAAAAGTGTATTTTGCTTGTTGCGTTGATATCACTGTAAAAAAACTCACGGGCCGCGCCTGGTATTGGCATGTCTAATTAAAATCGACGGAGACCCTAAAATGTTCAATTATCAAAAATTTACCCATATAATGCAGGTTTCAAGTTAATATACCTTGAACTTTGAAGACTTTGACCTTGCTGTGCCAACGGAATATGTTGTACTTGTTTTATTAACTGTAACTGCGGCATCGCTGTTTGTATTCCTTGGTTTAGGGGGTAAAAGTTCCCTTGGGTGCTCACTGAAGACTGAATTGGTTCATTTACTCTGTTGGGCCTTATTAATACTAATGTAGGAAGTTGGGTTGATAAGGATGAAGTTGCTTTCTGTTGAATACCTGGACCTAATGTTGATTGACCTGAAGGTGGTGTCGCAACAGGAACGAAGCAAAACCTAGGTGGCGATTGTAACAAAACTGGGCGGCTCGGCCCCTGCTGGATACCCTGGAACTTTGAGCGAGCCCCCATGGCGGATGGCCCAACATTGGTGATAATTCTATTACTTGTACGTATTGTAGTTATAACTCCAGCATGGTGATCTTTGGTAGTAGGTCCAGTTAAAGCGCCAGATTGACTTGATATATTAGTAGACGAGGGCCTACAAAACATATGCAAGATTTAAAACAACGTTCCACCTTTAAAATGATAAAAACTTAAGCTAATTCTTATTGTTTTTAATGAAAGAAAAAATGTTATATGTGTAAAAACGCCTTTTTGAGTGGCATGCAATGAAACTGGTCTAACGCGAAGATAAAATAGATTTTTCCTATAGAAAATGTTTAGATTTTATTTGTATGGTACCACTGTCATAATTTTGCTAATGAGCAGCACTTCAGTTAAATTATTCATTCTTATTATCACAACAATGCAGCTATCTTGTGTTGTCAATGTAAAGGGTACGGCAATCAGCTCTGACTAACTTATTTTAAGTTATCATTCAAAGTTTATTAGTCTGAGTAGAAATGAACAATTGGGTTATGGTGTATTTATAACGCAATACATTAAAACCGAGTCCACAACACAAGTTCAGAGAAGATTCCGTATTCACTTCAATGTTCCCAGACTAGGAAGCATCCCTTCAAGAAACACGATTTTAAATTGGTATTAACTTTATTAACAAAAAAAAATTTTTCTACTGTAAATTTCGAAACTTGTAAAACCTGTGCCCCTTGGATATGGCGTCAAAAGGTTATAATAAGTACATGGCGAATTCCTGCATTGTAGGGTCATCAAAAAATCAATAAAAATGAAATTTAATGCCTAACTCATCCAATGAAATATCTCTGCACATAAAGTAGAAGGTTCCTAAAATCTTATTCACGTATATTTCAAGCCGAAATCGGTCCAGGGACCTTCCAATCTTGCAACAAAAACTGTCATTTTTGCGAAATTTTGACACATCATATTTTAATATGTAATTTCGACGTAAATAAACTGCAATTCTTTGTTTTCATGGCAATGGTCGAAAATTTAAAAGTAACTTTGCATGTCCCCGATACAAATAAACCTATTTATTTATAACTTAAATGAAAAAATAAGCGATTTAAATTAGTAGGAGGTATTCCTAGATAAATAGCGAATAAACCCAGAAAGAATCACTAAATAGAAGAAATAATGTAGAATGATGTTGACGGTTAAAAATAGGATTTGTTGTAAAAATAAAAAAAAATCAGTTTTTACCCCTTAAATACGCTCCTGGATGACCCGTTCTGTATTTATTTTAAAGTCTGATTATCCATCTATAAGATAGTGTTGAAAAATTGAAAAAAAATTAGGTCGGAAAAAATACGGAGCGATTTAAAAAAAGTAAAAAATCAAAATTTAATCGGCGATTGATCCCTTCGTATAAAGAATGAAGAAACTAAAAAATATGGATATCATTTATTTCGACGAGCCCTTTCCGATGACATATAATGGATTTTAATTTGGAACCATTTTGACCCAAAAAAAACCGTAAAAATCGAAATTTCCAGTTGTTCCCAGTTTAGGTAAATGTATTGTAAAAAGAAAGTATTTGATATTTTAAAGTTTTACTTCTCAATCCGTTTTTCGATAGAGTCAATGATGCGCAATTTTTCAAACCGTTTGAGAGAATGCATGCATAGGCGAGGCAGGCATTTACCTAATATTATTTAAAAAAAATAGAAATGTTCTTAAAAACTGCGTTATGTTTCTAATAAATTAGTATATTTTTCGTAAGTTTATTTTCTTTTGAAATTTTACCATAATACGAGTACCCTGAAATTCGTCAGTACTCATTGTCGCACACTTTATGACAAATAATGGCCAAATTCCACATGACAGTATTGTCTCACCTTACATTTTTTATCAAATATGTGACAAAAATATCGTCAACGTTAAAATACACAGAAAAGGTAATATTGCCAATTTCCCATATTTTAACTTTTGATAGAAAAAAAATCTATAAATATTATACTTTTTCCATACAAAATTTAATGTTCAGATTCACTAAAAAGGTTTAAGATTTAATACAGGTTTAAATTAAGACCTTGTAGTTGATCAGTTGGGTTTTGACAGGTTTTTGTCCTGTTATTGTTAATAAGTCGTTATCAAAACCTTATAAGTTATTCTAATATTTCATCGATTTCCTAGGTTGTATTATTATTAAGGAAGTACGTACTAAAATTGCATTTTTCTTTATACGTTTGCGAAAAAAACTCAGAAAAAAATTCATAGTATAAAACTTAGCTGTCTTATTCTTACACTTGTCAGTTTAAAACTTTTGGTTGCCAAATTAGACCGGTCTAGCATTGGGAAATCTGGTCGTTGAAAGTCTAAAAAGAAAAACTGGTTAGGTTAGCAACATTACTTCTTCTCTGTATTTCAATTATTGGCACTCTTGGTACTCTAAAGCGGCAGAATAAACGATTCAATTTTGAGTGATCGTACTTTAAAAATATACTTTTAGAAAGGCAGGCGTAATTTAATAAAATGATTATTTTTTAAATTTTATTTATACTAATTATACCTTGCTGCATTTGCCTGCATCGTATTTCCTAGTCTTAAGGGATCTTGTTCAGATGATATCAGGGGTGATGAAGCAAGAGGTTCTTCAATTTCACTTGCTGTGTCAGTAGACGAAGAATCACTAGAAATCAAATATAAAATATTGCCCAGTCTAGGTAGAATAAAATGTATTTAAACGTTACCCTACTGTCATAATTTAGTACAAAATGCAATACATCTCTTTTTTACAATTATTGTATAATATTATAGTTCGGACAACAATAAGTAGTAAATCAACAGAAATCAATTGCTTCATAGACACAAGATAGAGATAGCTGCAAAAAATGTAGAACGGATCAAAAACAATTTTTTTTTAAATATCTTTTTAAAAATTGGGGATTTTTTAGAAAACCCCATTTTTCAAAAATTTAATTTTGAACTTTTACGGTCAGATTCGCCAACGCTAGATCGGTCTACTTCGACAAGCAAACGTTTTAAACTGATAAGTGTAAGAATAAGACAACTAAGTTTTATACCATGCATTTGTCTGCAAAATTTTTTGCAAATTTATTAAGAAATTGACAATTTTATTACGTACTTTCCACAATAATAGAACTAAATTCATACTAGCAACACGTTCCAAGATGAACATTATTTGGAAACCAAGTAAATCGCTGAAATATTAGAAAAACTCGTAAGTCTTTGTTGACGACTTACCAACAATGAAAAACAAAACCTTTCAAAACCTAACTAAACAAGAAACTTAAACAGGCTGTTAACAACCATTTTGACTTCAAAGATATAGTACTTTTACAATGGTATACAGGCTTTAATCAAACGTTGTGAAAAATGTGAAGAAATAAAGGAAGACTATATTGAAAAATAATAATAGTTTTGTTTCATTTCGACTTTTCCGTTTATGTTAGGCTAAGAATACGTGTACCTCACTACGTAGTTATACAGAAAAAGTATTTTTTGATGAAATTTATTTTCAATCATTGAACTCGACTAAACACTAAATATACCTTGCTAAAGATGAAACTTCTTTCTTTCCTTTTCCTAATAAATCTTGTTCAGACGAAATCACAGATGAAGGCAGAGGATCTTCATTTTCGCCTCCTGAGTCGCTAGATGAAGCCTCACTAAAAATCAAATGTAAAATAACTCTCTAGTCTCAAATAAAATAAATCGAAATTTTCAAAGCATACTGCTGCTGTAATTTTAGCAGAAAAACATATTTTGCTTATTGTATTACAGTAGCCATGAGTAGAGATGAAACCCACAACGAGAATTAATTTTTGGGAAATATTCTCCGAGAACAATGAGAATTTATCGGAAATTTTGGAGAATTTATTTTATATCTTGGAGAATTTTATGTTTTGTCTGACTGCATAAATTGGAAGAACATATTTTTTTACCCAAAGTAGTTTTTACAATAATTTTATCTGAAAAAATAAAGAGATAGCACTCCACAATACCTAATTTAGAAAATATTTAAATTGTAAATTAACGAGATTACGCATCTTAGTCAAAATAAAGACACATTAAGTTTTTATTTCCATTATTTTCGAGTAACTTTATTTATAAAACACAACTCACAACTTAGAAACGCATTGTATAAAATAACATGTCTAAACAAGTTTTTTAAAACAACCCAGAAAAGAAATAAAGATGCTCCAAGCTCCATCTATGATACAATAGCGGAATTAAAATAAATTACCTTAAATTTCCGTAAATTCTCATAAATTCTCCGAGAAAATAATTTTTACCGAGAACGTTCTCGGTCTCGGAAATATTCTCAGTAATTTTCCAGCAATTTCTATTTTTTTCTAAAATCATAAATTCTCGAGAATTTATGCTGGGAAATATTGGCGGTAATTTACCGTTCTCCAGAAATATTCGCTTGAGAACATTCTCATGGCACATATCTAGTTATGCGATAGTGTGAACGCCGGATAACCGAGACTCCGCATAACGTGAACATATTTTTATGCATAGGCCACCGTATACCGTAAACAAACTTTACCTTCGCTTATGGAAACGAATGTCCATTGACCGCAAAAATCGATACTTCCCCGTTGCTTTACATGTGTACTTCCAGATAAGTCGATAATAATCTTAGTTTTTGATATTTCACCGGTCAAATTGATGAGACGGTAGAAACAAAAATTCCTGAACCGTTGAAGAAAAATTCATTAGATAGCGCTATAAACGCTTTAAATGTGGCAGAAGAGAGTGACGTTAACATTACCAGCCGTATAGTTATAAAAAGGCTATTATGCAGAAAACAAAAATTCCTCAAAACCAAAAATTTCTGATTTGGCCAAAAATGATTTTTTATGATTGTTTTGCTAACATTTGTTAATTTAGATCTATATTTGTCCAATTTTATAGATAAAACTCGATAGTGAATGCGCCCTTCACTGTTTTCCCCGACTGGCTTTTGTTATGAATATAATAATCAAACGTTCATCAGATCAAACTCGTTGCCCGCCACCAAGATTTGCCTCTAAATGTCTGTTATTCATATTTATCTGTTCTATAATGTTCGTCTTTTCATACCCTACCCAGTGGTTTCCAAGTGGTGGTAAGCCTGCCACTGGTGATACGCGAGAGTATTTGGGGTGGGACGCAGAAGGGTTCAATAATAATACACATCAAAAGCACTGGGTTAAAACTTACAACATCCCGTTTTATTTATACTTAATACAGTTTATAAAGTTATATTTACATGTGCATAGAATTTATTTGACCCCAACAAAAAGTTATAACATAACCGGTGGTACGCCACGACCCTAGAAAATTTTCAGGTGGTACTCAAGTATAAAAAGGTTGAGAATCACTGCCCTAAGCCATTACATACAAAGCCATTACAAAACAAACCCATGGTACATGGTACAATAAGGGAAGGTATATCTAGCCGTTTCAGTTTCGCCGGGCGCGCGCAGTGACGTCATCGCGTGAGAGAATTTTTAAATTGCCTATGCAGATGCATGTCGTTATTCGCGTTTATATCATTATTTTTTTTTAAGGAAAAGTATACTTATATTGTATATCTTAGTGCTAGTGGCAAATAACAATAATTTAACAGAGAATTAAACTAACTAGCCATTATTTTTTATGAAAACGTGTATTTTTAGTGAGAGCTAATGAAGCGCTAGTATAATTCTCTGTTAAATCGTTTTGTGCAACTGGTAGTTGGTAAAATGAAAAATTCGTATCATGGTTTTTATATTTACATATTTTATAAAAATCAAAAACAACTCAAGCTAAAATAGTTTATAAACAAATAAAGGTATGTTAGGAAACACATTGTGTAATACAAACTGTTTCCAAATAAGTGCGAAAAGTTTTAAGGGATTATTCTTGACCTAATTTGAAGCATAAAAGTTTAAATAACATGTATCCCATAATGCTTAATTTTTAAGATATGGAGTGTTAAAATGTATTGTTTTTTTTAGTACCTAGATATTTAAGTCAAATTTGGTACATGCAACAATTTTTACAGTTCCCATAAAAACAATTTGTTATCATGTGAAAACTGAAAAAAATAATTTATTTTAACCCCCTGTGTCTTACAAACTAAGCATTATCGGATATGGTTACATAAACTTGTATGCTTAAAATTAGCTCAAGTCTAACTCTTTAAAAATTGTCGCACTTATTTGTAATCACCCTGTATAATTTAATAATTTTTTTACTAATTTCACTGCAAAAAGAATATATTTTATAACAAATATAAAATTTTAAAAATTGAGATAAAATCAATTTTACGTAATAATTTTTAATAATAATAATAATTAGTTAAATTGTGCAAATCTTGATTCAATGCTTTTATTCTAAAGTACATTCTAGATCGAAAAAAAGCCTTTTACCTTCTTCAGAACACGAAAAAGAGGAACTAGCATGGAGTAACTTTTTTAAATATAATTTTGTAATTAACAAAGTATGAGAATTAACTGACTGAAATATTTTTTCAAGTGCTTGCATTTGGCACATGAATTCTGCAGACGGTTTAAATAATCCTCCTTCACTAAGATGAGAAGTCCATGAATAATGTTGTGTGGGTAATCTGGAGGCATCAATTTGCTTTATTTTGTGGCAAATGTAACCTGCTAGATGTTCTAAGCCATCATATTCAACGTCACATAACTCTGATTCAAAATTATTCAAAGGGATGTCATGTTCTTCATCCACACTAACCGTAGAAAAAACTTTTCCACATAAATTAACTTCGTTAATTGCTATACTAGGTGTATCGTCATCTTCAACATTTCCAAAGCTTGAAAATGACCCTTCGTTACGACCCAGAATGTAAGATCTAAGCCTATATTTAAACTGTAAGGGATCTGGATGGTCGTGGAGCCCCCCTTTTGCACGCATGGCACCAAAAAATTTTCCAATACGTCTTGATTCAGTCTGTAAGTCAACAGATATTTTGTGGAAAATCTTTTCTGGACATCTTCAAGCAATAATTTTATTGACTTATTTGTCATGATAATACCTACAATTTAATAATATGTATTTAAACAGTTTAACTTTGTGTAACTGTATCCTACCTTTCTGAAATGGAAATAAATATGTCTTGCCCTTCACTCTAAGGTTATCGGCGGTTCTAGTCATTGCATCAATAATGACAATTTTGAAGTTCCAGAGCTAATCCGTAAGCTTTTTTCCTATCCCTATATAGGCACTCTCACATTCATAATATCAAACCAATCATTGACCTAAAATTTTAAAAATGTTATGTAAAACCTACCTGTAATTTTACATGAGAAAATGTAAGATGCTCTTACTTGCTTAAAAAAATCTGCACAGTCAATCCAGTTTTCTTGCTTTAAATACCCCAATGTGCCACACCTAGTTATAGCCTTGGAAATTGTGTGAGGGAATAATTGCCCATTTAACTTTTTGCCGAGAAGCTCCCTGAATGTTTAGATTATCTTTTGTAATTTTGTAACTTATTTTTAAATCGGATAAGCTAATCTAATCTAAAACTTCTTCAACTATAGATTTATTTATTTCCTTGTTATTAATAATAAATCCATGATCAACAAAATTATTTCTGATTAATTTTAGTAAATGAGGGACATCAGCTGAGACAGAAAATGTTTCGTTATTAACAGGATTGTTGAAAAAAGTATTAATATGATTAATCTTTAATTCATTGTACAATGCTCTATTTCCTCCACCCAGATCACTGACTTCGACTACAGGTACTAATTGTTGTCATATTATCATTAAGCTCTGCAACAACCATCACCGGATAACCCACTTAACCTTTCACCGAGCCTTCACCACAACCGACATCACAAATATCAGTTCTACAAAAGTTTCAATACTTAACTAATAGTACATTTAAAAGTTATTTATGATATAAGTGTTAAAAGTATAATTTTACGGCACGAATTTGAAAGTTTGCAGAATGAGCGAAGCGAATTCTGCAATTCAAATGAGTGCCTTAAAAGTACTTTTAACACAAATACCATACAAAATTTTTTCTACAAACGACAATAAAAAACAAAAATACAATTACAATTTTTAGAAAGTTTAACATATTTATTCGAAACACATAGTTTTAAGTAGCATCGTAGATATAATATAAAATTATGAAGTTGACATTTGTCAAAAAATCTAACAACCATTGTTGGCGTCGTAGTTGCCATAGTAGTACTTTTAACACTAGTGCTATAAAGTACTTTTAACACTAGTGCCATAAAGTAACATTTTTAAGGCGTCTGCGGCGTGTTAAAAAATGCATTTTTAACACGTTTGTAGAAAAAATTTATTTATTACAACTTTAAGCTTGTTTATTAATTACGTACCCTTTTAAAAAGTCATCCACAAGTTGTTTTTTTCTTCTTTGGTCCTGACGAAATTCTCTACAAGAATTTTGCTTGTCTTTCTTTGGTAAAGGCAAATGATTAGAAGGGATAGCTTCTATTTTCAGTGATCGAACTCGTCCATTTCTAGGTGAATATCCAAGTAACTCGTGTTTTAAATTTCGCACATAATCATCTTTATTAAAATGTTTTGAGCACATTCGTGCGGAAGTTACATTGAATGTATCTTTACGTTTACACAAGCGTATCCATTCTAATTGTTTTTTTTTATCTATAGGAAAAGTGAAAAACCTTATATTCTTATCAAAATTCTTTTTCTGGTTATCCACATCACAACCGTACACAGCACACCTCATATTTTATAGATATTTATTTAAATAAATACCATTAAAATTCCGTTAAAATTTCAAAACACCCTAGAAATCACATGGCAACTGGTCGAAGATCGCCGAAGCTCATCACGCGATGACGTTACTGTGGCCAGGTTGCCCCGTCTGCGCGTTATCCTACCTTCCGTTTATCATGGAACAAACCTAAGCCACAGCTTACCATAACACACTCGGGCACTCCGCGGCGGCACCTTTGATCTGGCAGACTTCGCTCGACGCGCGCTATCTCTCTTGCACGGCGAGGAAAAGTCAGGGTAGGATTTGAAATAATTTTATTTTTTTAAATAAGACACATCGTACGGAGCAGTGGTGGACTGGCAACGTTTTCGGTTGGATGGCGATTTAACCTGATGGCCCCTGACTATCATATTTTCGAAAAGATTTAAGACCTATTATTGTTAATATGTAATATATTTGGTGAAATTCATGCGTAATAGGCAGGTATTTTCTGAGGATTACTTTTAAATAGTAATATATGAGAGGTACTTTAGACATTATTTAGGTACGTTGTTCTCAAACACTATACTCAGTTGATGGTCAAAAAGGAATAACCAATAATGGCCCGGTTGCCGGACCGCCACAGGTACGAATATTTTTGAAACAATATTCTTTTTTAATTTCCAGTACTTTTAGAAAACCTGGTTTATTGACGTGAAGGGCCATTACGATCAATAAATTTGCTTTTGAGTATTTGGATTTTATATTGTAATTGTAATAATATTATATATGTATAATATCTATTGGTTTCTCCATATAATTAATTTGTTTTTCTTACTACTTAAGCTGTGGTATAGCTGGAACTAATACTTTGTCATCGAGAACTCGTATTTTCGCCGGAAGTAGCAGTGGCCTGCTATAAGTATGGTCACCGGCAATAGCTCTTGAATTTCCTTCCAGTGACGGAAATAAAGTAGGGATCGCATTGGCACTTAAACGTTCACGAAGGTGATTTGTGAACATTATTTGCTCAAAATGGTCTTCACATAGCCTATGGTTTTTATGCAGGTTGTCAAGTTTCTCCAATAGGTCTTCTCTATTGGCTTTCATTGCCCATACCCTTGCCCTTAACAAAAACATTTTATGTCATTTTTGAATTATAAATAGCCAATCAAACTAAACAAATAAACATTTCAACGGTATATGTATTTGCAACAGCTTTTGTGAAAAATAGTTTCTAAAATTAACTAACTCCTTAAATCTTTTAGATTACTAATAAAACACCTTGTATAAAACTATCCACTAGTGTCCATTATTTCAAAAAAGTAAGGAAGCTAGCGGGATTGTTAAATCGGACACATGTTTAGATTTTAGTTTGGGACCTGAAAACTTGTAAAAAATAATGTGGGATCAGAAGTAATATTGCGATATGGGTTTTAAAGCAATTATTTATTTAAAGATATTCTGTAATATTAATCTTGTATAATTTTTTTCGTGAAAAATACACGGTTTTCCGCAGATTTACTATGTAAAATATGTGCTTTTCAGTGTTCCAAAAGAAACTGCAAGATTCTGACATAGATAATATTCACTCGACCCATTAGATTAATGTTCTTAAAACTCAATGTATATTTTTTTAAAAATAAGGGCACTTGAAACACTCTCCAATTTAAATCAAATTTCGATTTTCAATACGAAACGGATTCAAAAATTTCTAATGCCAATTTGCAAAGGAAAAAAAGTGACGATGACAAAGCGCATTTTAAAAATATCTTTCCAAATAAGCACTGAAGAAATAAAAACGATTTTTTAAGAGAAATCCCTTTTTACCGTTGTCTTGTCTTATATAATATACGTACTAGATGTGTTCTTTGCAAAACACTATATTTTGTGCAAGTAAAAATAATAAAAATACCTACATATAATTAATAATTTCTAACAAAAAAATTGTACTCGCCTATCAGGTTGCCTAGGAAACATAAAAAATCTCTTATTGCAGTTATATCTTTTATTGTAGCAGCTGCTAACAGCGCAAACATAATGTCCTGGTTTTCGTCCACTCATAATAACACCAAATGCGGTGTAAAATAAACCCACAACTAATCGTAACTACGCCGATGGGTCCTGACGACAGTCACACGAACAATAGCCTTCCAACCGACGCCAGTGCCTTCTTGTCCTCACAGAAGGCGGGGCGAGGATCGACGCTAACCGTTGCGTTGCCGCCAGAGTGCCACAGCTGTGTGAAGCCATTGTTCAGTATGTCCACTTGAACTTTATACTTCAGGAGCTAGGATGGAGGAAAATCGTTTTGGATGAATAAAACTTTCAGGTTGTACAAAATGACTTTATTAAAAACTAGACTATAAATAACTTAAAATTAAAGGAATGATGCGACTATACAATAAAAACAACAAAGTTTGTATAAAATATCACTTTGCAACTCTAAGGTGACAAACCTATTATATTTTCTTTGTCATTAGTCAGATGACGGTTTAAGGCTAGACAGTGACTAACTAAAACATCAGAACGACGCACAATGTGACAATTTAACATTCTATGGAGATTTAATTCCTCTCTAGAAAATTTAGATCGTTTTTAATATTTATATTTTCCATGTCACTCATAATGTTCTCTAAAGCGATGCTTAGCCACTTTGCTTTATTCCTAATAATATCGAATAACTACAAGTTTTTTTCAGCATGAAATTTAAATTGTTCATGAAATTACAAATATGTAATTACAAATTGCCATCGTTTAAAATTTAAAAAATCTCAATTTGAATGAATATGATTAATCTGAATGGTAAACATTACCAAGAAAAGCAATGCTTTCTTTCAGCCCCTTTAAATCGTGTATCACTGAACGATAAACAATTTTTAAACTGAAAAATCTTCATTCCTTTTGACAATAAACTTGTACTTTGGTACAAAACTACGCTATACTAGGTATTAACTAGTATTATTGACTTCGAAACTTTACTTACGAGTACAAGGTACATAAACCGGTAGCTGACACTGACGGTACTGCTTTTGGAATTAATTTATAACCTTGTAAACTTTTTCGCAGTTCGTGGGGAAGAAAATGGTCGGAACATACACATGAACTTTTTCTTATATTTTCAAATTGTATACCCATGTTATGACACCATAATTCTTTTTGGGCTAGTTCGTGTGGAACACTGTTAAAAAAACATTAGAATAAGTATTGTAGAAGAAACATCATGTAATTTTTTTAATTTTTTTATTCTTTATCTTATCCTTGATCCCATCCGATACTTAAAAATTATTTAAATATGAATAAAAAAAATAAAAGAAAAAAAAAAGAAATAAGGAATGCATAACAATAGGTCCCATGTTGGGCGCCAAATTATAAACAATTTCGCCTCGTTGGGCGCCAAATTATAAAAAGTCTCGCTTTGTTGGGCGCCAAATTATAAAAATTTTCGCCTTGTTGCAAGTCATACAGTGTCCGCCAAAAAGTCTGCAGAGCCTATTTTTAACTGAGTTAGGCCCTAGGCTCTCGCAAATTTTCGGGCCCCCTATTAGCATGGCCAGAAAATTTTCGAATGAGAATGGGTGAAGGTAATAGTAATAGGAGGGTGAAAAATAAAGACGCAGGCGGCGCATTCGCCATTACCAAAAATTTACCTGATGAGAATTTAATAATCTCTTTTGGCGACCTGGAATATGGAATAAAGTATAAAAATGCTATTGTGATAAGATTTTAAACACAAACCGATTGCCATTTGTAGAGTTGGAATTCGTTTAATAATAAAGATTAGCTTTATTTTAGATTAAGTATAAAGATGTCAAAAATTATTTTAATAAAAAAATTATCTAGGAGATTGGAGATTTAGGGATTTTTATTTAATAATTTTTATGATTTTATATTTACATATGGGAAACTTTTTTAAAATTTGATTTAGGTCAAACTTGACTTGACTTGACAATTTTTGCTTGACCAAGGACATATATAGAGATAGTCATGTGATCCATGTTCGCTGTAAAAAATTACATTTTTTAAGAAAACACCCAGAAAATGGTATTTTTTGTTAAAATTTCGAAAAATGTCATAGGAAGAAATTGTTTTCGAGATTTTATTTGTTCAAAAATTTTAATTAATAATTTTTCACATTTTTTTTAGTATCATAAATTTGCTTCAATTTTTAACGTTTATTTCAAGCCGAAATTTATAAATATTCTTAAAGAAAGCGATTTTGAAGCAAGGTTTGATTTGTGTGCCTCGGTACAGCGGGAAATATAAGAGAATCGGTCATTTGCCAAAAGAATAATGTTTACAGACGAAGCAACTTTTTCTTGAAACGGACAGTAAGATCTCAAAACTGTAGATGGTGGCTTCATAATTGAGTGCAAAGACCAATATTCTTTTAAAGTTAATGTCTGCTGTGAACTTTTTAACGGAAGATTGATTGGGCCCTATTTTAACCAATGGTGCTGATAAGATGTCACTACCGGAAAGACTGATATTGTGGAACCAACAAGACGGCGCCGGCGCGTCAATTCACAGCACGGTTGAGGTCAGAAGTATTTTAGACGATTTGTTCAGAGGAAAATGGATTGGCAGATATTCTGAGTATTCCTGGCCAGCGAAGTCTCCTGACCTAACTGTCGTGGATTTCTTTTTGTGGAGTTATCTCAAACAAAATGTGTACCGTAAACGGCCGTTTCAAAACGTGGATCACTTGGAAAATGATATTAGAGAGGCGTGCCTTGAAATTCCACCAATGTTTTTGAAAAATGTTACAAAAGAGTTTTCCAGAAGGACAATTAAATGTATGGAACGAGAAAGTCAGAACATGAAATGTAAGTATTTATTTTTGTTTTAAGAATACCTAAGCTTAAAATGTTTTTTATTCCTGTTTTAGTTTAAAAAGAAAAGTTTTAATAAAAATTAAAGTTTTTTTATTAGTTAGCTTCTAAAATCCTATAGATAATATGCTTTTCTAACTGTTGTGTTTGATATGGTTAATAATAAGCCCTTATAGCACTTAAAAAATCAAGTAATAGTCCAATAGCGCTCAAGGAATTTTAAAAAATATTTATTTTTGTGCTATTCTGTAAACTTTAGGAAATGTACAGTTCGTCTTAAGAAACGTTGCAATATGGCGTTTAAACTTAATACCGAAATAAACGTTAAAAACTCAAAAAAATTTATGATACTAAAATAACTCTGTGAAAAATAGAATCTCGATGACAAACCAAACAATTTTTTCCTGTGACTTTTCTCGAAATTTTAACAAATAATACCATTTTCAGGACGTTTTCTTCAAAAATTTAACTTTTTACAGTTAACATGGATAACGTGACTATCTTTATATATGTCATTTAAGGTTCTTGGTCAAGCAAAAATTGATGTCAAAGTCAAATTTGACCTAAATCAAATTTTAAAAAAGTTTCCCATATGGTGCAGACTTTTTGGCGGACAATGTATATGCCCCTAAAACCGATTAAAATAAAATTTGACTTCAATAGGAAAATATCTACCCAACATCACTGATAAGTTTCTAACTAAAATTTAATCTGCTAGATTTTTGGAGCAAAATATATAATAATACAATCAGTGATGGGCAGTGGGTTTTTTTTTTATCTTCTGAGAGCCCACGAAGACCGAAGTCGAAGTACTATCTACCGTGGGTGTACTGGTGAAATACGACTCACACTTCCAGAGCTGGAAATATCGGTATGGATTTCACCAGTCCTTTAAGAGGATGTGTGGGGTGGTACCAAACGGGCAGGTAAATAAAATTTGGGCATATACCGGGTATTATACCGACAGTGTCGGGTATATACTACAGGGTCGGGTATACCGACGGGAGGTATATACCCATTGAGGAATATTGGATATAATATACCCAATATATAGGGTGTTACAAAAAGATGTTAAGAAACTTTAAGGACATTACATCTAAAAATATGAAAATAAGTCTATATAAACATGGATCCTCAAAAGCTTCTCTTTCGAGAATCAGGGTGTTTAATATTTTCACACCTCAAGACGCTTTAGAGCATGTATTGAAGCACGGAAAAGCCATTTCCAGACTCTACTATAAACTTAAATCAAAAAGCACCGTTTCCTGAACAAAAAATATTTTAAAAAAATCATTTTCATTATTTGTTTTTATTGTAAGAAATAAATTAATTTTTATCTCGAAAACGGTGCGTCAGAACAAAAAAGCTCAGGAGACACTTTTCACGTAGAATTAACTGGGCTTAAAGGAAACGATATCACTTTTGCAAAAAATCAGTGGCGTACCATTTTTTTCGCTCAAAATGACTTACGCACGCACGCCACTGATGCAAGCACTTTAGAAAATAATTTTTGCACGTTGCACGTTGATTACGTACTGGGGTGCACCAAAATTCATGTCAATATCTTAACGCATTTTCGAGAAAATAAAAAGAAACATTTAAAAAAGAAAATATTAAACACCATGTATCTCGAAAAAGAAGCGTTTAAAGATCCATGTTTATATAAACTTACTTTCATATTTTTAGAGGTAGAATCTGCCCTTAAAATTTCTTAACATCTTCTTCTAACACCCTGTATAACCTGGTTTATTCCCAATATTTATTATTAGTATTATTTATTATTACTATTTCTTTACGAAACAGCGCCGCTGTTACAGCGACAAGCCGGCAAAAATTTTAATAAAAATGTTAATTTTGTTAAAAATTATATATTTATGTGTGTGGATTTTTTAGAATTAAAATTTTTATTTTAGTTAATTTGCCATTTTTATTTCTATTTATTAAATATTTTCTCTGTTTATGGCTTACTTAGATATAAATGTAACATTATTTTTAGTTTTTAATTGACCGAATCGAACTACAATTGTTAAAATGCCATAAAATTACAAGAAATGCAATACTTGGGTATATACCAGATATATATGGGTACATATCTTGGGTATTTACCCAAATTTCAATTCACCCGCTATTTGCCCATCACTATATATCATCTAGTATTTGAATTTTCCCTTGTTTAGGATTTAAAACATTTTACTAGTGACGCCAATGGAATCGTAACAACACTTACCGGAAAAAACGTCTTTTAGAGCCTTTTCTAAATTTGCTCTTGCACACGATGCAGTATTTTACCATAGTTTACAGTTTGATTTACAAAAAAAAAACAGCAAAATACACTAGAATATTTGGAAAAACATTCTATAAACACAGTCCGTAAACAATATCAAAAGCAATGGCTAGCCAAACTGTCAATTCAATCAGTCAAAAACTACGCAGAGTTGTCGGAATGTTGAATAGTTCTTTGGCTCGGCAATCAGGTGTGATTTCTGCTATAGAGGAAAAAAACTTCCCTAAGATTTCGGCAGTACAAAAAAAAATGCAATCTTAACAAATCTACAATAGTTTTTACAAATGTACGACTATTGCAGATTTATGGTACATAAACCGTTTACAATTGGATAATGTGGCAACAGCGTCAGGTTCTCAGTTGCAGGCTGACCGGTGTCTGGTATTGATTGTTTTGGTAATCGTCTATGTTCGGGGAGAGAGATAGAGGATTTTGAATAGGGTGTGTCTGTCTTTGCCTGTCTCTGTCTATGTTCACTAACGTCTGATTGAGACTCCGGGCACCTTCCTGGCTCGGGGCGCCGCGCCGTAACATATAATATGGCTTGCCGAACAGTGTGTATTTAAGGAGAAACCTAAACAGCATTGTTATTAAAATTTGTTAAACACGACAGCAGTGGCGGACGATTAAAAGATGATTATTAATAAAATAATTGTAATAGGTATGGTACAAAAATAACATGTTGGAACAGTAAAAAATAAAGCACTTTTACTTGAGGGAAGGCTAGAAGCCTTGCAAGAAGCTGATTGTAAATAAATACACAATTAAAATGGGTATTATCTATATATGTATAAGGAATAAAAAATAATAAATACATTTTTCTACTTCCACACTTTAATTCATTTATAAGACATTTACAAGGTACCTTCTTATACTTTAATGACATTCATTAAGATACAGATTTTTCATTGACACAAGTTTATAGCCAATAGAAATGCAACATCACAGCAATATTCGGTCAATATCAAAAATTGCTATGACCATGACAACAATTAATCATTTAATCAATTTTAACAGTTCATGGATACTGTTTAGTTAGTAGATTCGTAATATTTGTGCTTTTTTCAAATAAAATCGGTGAAAATGTGAAATAATACACGATGTGCTTGAAGCAGCGATAGGTATAGACGAAATGACACCGAAAACGGGTTGCGAGGCTTAATAGATAAGTATCAGTTACTGTAGTTTCAAAATCCGTTTTAATTGAAATCCTACTCGTTCATATAGTCGAAATATAACAATATCAAATTTTTATACAGAAAAACGTGATAAAACTATGTATAATGCTTGGGTAGATTTTGAAACTACTTGTACTTATCTATTAAGTCTCACAATCCGTTTTTGGTGTCATTTCATCTATACCTATCGCTTGAAGCACACCGTGAGTGGGAGTGAAATTGAGACATTAACTAACAAAAATTGCGGAACAGGCTACAAGAGCAGCAAACAATTTATTACCCGGAAAATCAGCAAAAACATACGAAAAAATAGTGTATGCAACTCATATTTAATGGCTATTAAATGCTCATTGCATAATATGCTATTTTCAAATTAAAACATACTTACATATTATTGCTTAGTAACTATTATTGCACACTTTTTTTAATGCCATATTGACACTTTATCGTTTTTAACCTGCAGCAATTCGACCGTAAATAAAACCTTGCAGGAAATATTTCGCGAGATAATTGATCTAATTTAGGCAAGCGAAGTGAAAATTATCCTACAAGGTGAAGCCGAGTTGAACAACACGCCTGTTTCGTTCGCAAGTTGTTACAGAAATATGTATATATTTTAATGAGCAACAGATAATAGAGATGTTAATTCTAGTTTTTACAAGCTTTTCCCACTGTGTAGATGTAGTATGTAGGCAAGTAAACATGTATGTATGTAGGCATGGTACAAAGTATGTAGCCCACTTCCTGTTGAGCTATTGAGCTAAAATTTTGCATACTTAGAGATATCGGTGAAGGTTATAGTGTCGTAACCCGGAGCTTATTTTTGGGTTAATGTTGTTCCTGATTTCGTCTGCTACTTCCTTAGGTGTTACTGGATTAATATTTACGTCTTCACCTTCATATAGTAATACTTCTTGTATAGTCTGGTTTTCATTAGGTTGAAAAGTTTGTTCTGGATAACCAGCAAGCACTTCGGCTTTCTGTTGATTTGATGTTGCCAAATTTCTATCTGTGGTTCTGATTGGTGGACTATGCATCAGTGGTCTTTTTAATTTTTTGGTGACTTTCCAGAGGGAATAGTTTGTTTCCTTATCGTAAGTTAGTTCTTGTAAATATTTGTTGACCGACTCATTTTTTAATTCTGCAATTTCCCTCCTTAATTTTTGGGTAGCTCTATTTAATCTGCTCCTGTCGTCAGGTGCTCTTGTTCTCTGCCGCTGTTTCCTCAACTTCTTTTTTTCGGCTACTTGTTGTCTAATTTCAAGAGGATAGTTGTTGCCCGCAGTTGGTCTTTTATTTCAGGTGCATTTTTTCATGCAACTAGTATCTCTATTATCTACTATCTCTATGGAATCACTCATGACAGCAAAAAAATTTCTGCAGTTTTGTCGCCGCAACAAGTTGTATCGAGGGAGGAATATAACCCAAAATGAATTTTTCTTCAAATATACAGGGTGATTCAAAAGTGCTTTGACAAACTTCAGGAGGTGATTGCTGGCATTATTTTAAGGCGAAAAGTTCATATAAACAATGGTCCTTGGCGGCTTCGTTACGGAGATACAGGGTGTTGAAAAATTAGATGCCGCCATCTTGTCTGTGGGTGGACATTTCCAACAATTTATTTAAGGCAATTTTATAACTGTTGCTTATTTATTTAAATAAATAGTTGTTATTTTAATAATGTCTGAATGTTTGATCAATTCAAAATAAATGTTTTTGATCAATTTCAAATAATTTTTTTAATACATCTGTGTAGCCGAATAAAATAATGATTTACCTTTAAACCGTTCCCCGTATGAAAAAAACGCAAGAGACTTTTTTTGTTGCAAATAAAGCAAGGACTCACAAAATGACACTCACAATAGTTAAAATAAAATAAGTCAGTGGCGTAGCAGTTTTCTCAAAAAATGTTATATGAAAGTTTCGTGCCGACGCCACTGGACTCGCCACAGGATAAATTAAAGTGCGCGATATACTTTTAAAATGAGTGCCCTTAGGTGCTTATAGCATCCACCGAATTTCATAACACAAGCTCAAAACGTTTAGAAGCTACTTAAAAATTCTTTTTTTTTAATTTTTCAACACCCTGTATCTCGGTAACGAAGCCGCCAAGGACCATTGTTTATATGAACTTTTCACCTTAAAATAATGCCGGCAATCACCTCCTGAATTTTGTCAAAGTACTTCTGAATCACCCTGTATATCTTATTATTTGATACTAATTATTAAATTTAAAGAAGATATGACCACAAGAATAATCCAATGTGTGACTATTCTGTAAAATAAGTAATAACAATAACCCACCTGTTTGCCGCAGACTGCTCAGGCTCAGAAAGTTCCATTGGTTCTGGATTAGCATCATATTTAATATAACGGAGCCCATTTGCCTTCATGATAATATCGGAAGGACTAAAATGATCTGAACAAATTTCAGGGTGTTTTGGTAATCGCCGCTTCTCTGTAAATCCTACACGGGAAAACCACAGATTTCTTCTTGCAGGATCAATAGGAAACCTAAAACACGTTTGCAGTATAAAAGTTAAGAGTTAGTTAACAACTGTATAAAATAGTATTCTTTAGGGTCCGGAAATGCAAAACTCTGATGCCTGTCTGTCGGTTACACGCAGATACCTATCCACTAAACTGATTGTGATAAAATTTACTAAAAGTCGCAGAAAAATCACCCGCAAACTACAGTATTTTAAATCACCAAAGATAAGTACAGGGTGACCCAAAATAAAAACCAAAATATCTTTTTATCTAAGCATCTCATTTTAGTAAACAATATTTTTTATGTTTAACCCACATCAAACATCAAATCTGAATTATTCGGATTAATGGAAACACCGAATTTTTTGATTAAATTTTGCTCGGATTTGCTCAGGTTTGTTATTTTGCATAGACACTACCTATGTATGACATTTGCCCATGGTCGAGACTTTTAGTAGTGCATATAACATCAGTAATTATATATTCAACTTAACACACTAACTGGCGTTAACCCGCGTAAATGCGCCTTTTATTGTCCGTTTTATCTGCGAAAATAATTAAAAAACTTTTTATTCAATGAACTAACAATAAAAGGAGCATTCACGCGGGTTAGCGCCAGTTAGTCCGTCAAGTTTTATGTATAATAGGGAATATTATGCATATAACCCAAGTAAATCTGAAATATATTTTTTATATTCTCTACATAAATTAAATGTTTATGGCGGTTGCTGTTATTAATTTATTTTGGTCTTTATTAATAAAAAAAGGATTTTCTACTAAAAATTTTCGCGCGAATTTCGAAACTTGTAAAACGCGATCCCATTGGCTGTGTCATGAAAAGTGAATTTATGACTCATAATGAGTACATGGCGAATTCCAGTGTTGTAGGGTCATCGAAAAATCAATAAAAATGGCATTCAATGCGTAACTCATCCAATGAAATGTCCCTGCACTTAACGTGGAAGGTTCCTAAAATGATATTTATGTATATTTCAAGCCGAAATCGGTCCAGGAACCTTCCAATTTTGCAACAAAAACTGGCATTTTAGCAAAATTTTGACACATCATAGCTTAATAATTTGGAGTAAATAAAATGCAATTCCTTGTTTTCATGACAATCTTCGAAAATTCAAAAATTTTCAAATTTTGCATGTCCCGATGCAAATAAACCTATTTATTTATAACTTTAACGAAAAAATAAGCGTTTAAATTAGCGGGAGGTATTCTTAGATAATTAACGGAAAAAATAAACAAAAAGAATCACTAAATAAGAAAAATAGTGTGATTAAAAATATTATTTGTCTGAAAAGATCACGAAAATTCGTTTTTTACATCTTAAATATGATCCTGGATGATCCATTCGGTATTAATTTTAAAGTGTGATTATCCCTTTACAATATAGTGTTGAAAAGTTGGGAAAAAAATAGATAGAAAAAAATACAGAGTGATTCAAATGTACCCATGTCAAGGGCAAAAGACGCAAAAAATCGAAATTTAATCGGCGATTGCTCCCTTCCTATAAAGAATGAAGAAACTAAAATATGTGGATTTTACGTCTTTCGACGAGCTCTTTTGTCTTTAAGTAGTATTGGCTCTTTTCGATGACGTATGTATATGGGATCTTAATTTGAACCATTTTAATCCCACAAAAAAATTAAAAACCGTGAACTAGTTGGGTCAAAAATCGAAATTTACAGCTTTTCCCGGATATATCCATTTTCCAGTGATTTTAGGTTGAGGTAAATGTTTTGCAAAGTAAGTATTTGAGATTTTAAAGTTTTACTTATGAATCCGTTTTTCGATCCGACGTTTTGTTTTCGAGTTATTAGGTAGGTACCAAAGAGGGGTCTGCAAATGGCATTTTTCGACCTAAAAAAATTCAAAAGAATTACTTGCCATTTTCCGATCCTCACCAGTTTCAATAGTGTTCTGAAGCTCCGGGACCTCTACAACCTCCGAAAATTTAGATCGATTTAATTCACTTTTGCGATGTGTAGCCGATTTCAAGGGAAATCGCGGTAATTTCGAATTTGACGTTTAATAGCTCCGAAACGAAACATCCTGTACTCGTCCCGTATAGCTGAATGAAAAACCATAAGAGATCACTGAAAAGTGATTTCAGATTCGTGTTCTACGACCCAAAATTAGGGTCTATGTAAAATTGTATTAAAAAATTCGGTGTTTCCATTAATCAGAATAATTACCCTTAGTTTAGTTAAAGTAAACTTATTTAATTGTAGGTTAATTAAATTTGTCTGCATTTCTATTATTTCCGTTTCCCTCTCTTTCTACTTTCACTACGGCACTGACGAGGCTAAGAAACTATAGAATTAAACTTACCTGTGAAAAGACAGTTCCGGATGAATGGAACTCATTTTTCCACACACCTGACACTGACGCACCATTTTTCAAAGTTTATAAACAAAATCCTTCAAAACAAACACAAAAACAGCTAGAAATTTCACAAAGCCGCGGATTCCGACCTCAAAACATGTTTATCCGTTCCGACTGTAAGCACAGCTACGTAAAATTAGCTATGCATCTACCACTAGAGATGTTCGATCTAGATCGACTTTTTAGAATATCACTATGTTGACATCAACGATCTACCACCAATAGACGGCACAAACCATTCCATAAATGCTATAAAAATGTGTTGAAAATATCGTTTGAAGGTGAGACGAGGCGAGCAGCTGGGTGGGTCCGGGAGTGGGGATTACGCTGCCTTCACCTTTGAGTGTCGATGGTTTCTCACCAGTGACGTCTCGTCTCAGGGTTCAAGATAACATATATTTTTATACGATTAAAACACTTAAATTTGTCAAATTATGTAAAAAAAAAAAATAATGTAGTAGGTGCACGATACAAATAGAAGATATCACACCGCGAAGGTAGGCGTGGCCATGTACGTCACGCTGTGAGTAATTTCGCCCTATTTTGTAAACGAGACACGTCTTTGTTAAGATCGCGTTGTGTTTTAAAGCTATTTTTTGGTGTTTTTATATCACTTTAAGAGTTTAAAAGTGAAAATGAGGTGTGTTGTGTATGGGCGATGTGGACAATCAATGCAAGGGCTTTATGCCCGATATTAAAGTTTTTAGCTTCCCCAAAGACAAAGAAACACAAAGTGTTTGGAAGCGTCTGTGCAAACGGGAAGATAAGTTTAATGTGAAAAATGCTAGAATCTGGTCTAGACATTTTAACGGAAGTGATTATGAAGGTAATTTAAAGCATGAATTGTGTCATGTCATGAATGTCAAATGTGTTTAATGTTTTTACAAACTCGCTTCAATAAAAAAGTTTACTGTGACAAACAATTGCTAAAAATCTCCACGGTAACGAATCACCAAACTTTAATTTAGAAAATACGACAAACAAAGAGACTGAAAACAGGGCTATTTTCTTAAAAAAAATTCTTGTTTTACCTAATTTCATAAACTAACATATTTTTGTCTTGTTGCGAATAACTTTTGTCCTTTTAAGATTTATTAAATTTGAAAAATCAAAAAATACAATAATTTACCATTTACAGTGTAAAAAACTCAAAAAAACTATCCTGAAAATCATGATTCCGTCGCAAACATACAGATGTTATTCACCGCAAAAAATATTTGACAAATTATAGGAACAAACAAAATTCTTATTTATAACATATTTTCGGAAGACTCTGTATATGTATATTTTAATATACCTCTAAATAAAAATTATTATCTTAATTACCTTTTCTTTTCACGTAAATAAATACATAGAACGCAATTGGCAGGCAATTTACCAGTATCTATTATTTTAAATTAATTTATCCCTTTATTTACAAGATTATTTTAAATCATATACTTTAAAATTTGTATTATAAGCAGGAGGAAAAGTATATTGTCAATAGAATTTATATAAAATCGCCTATAACTAATGTAAACTCTATATTGCGCGTTATAAATTTCAAAAATATCTCACAGCGTGACGTCAGGCGCGAACCCGGACGAATTTGACACGGTTTGGAACCATATCTTCCTTTTATTGTATCATGTAGTAGGTGTAGTAGGCAAATCTGTCAAACCCAAATCTGATCCAATATCACAACCAGAACTAAAAAAAACTAATATTACATTCATGGTTCATCTAACTAAATGTTCACTTAGAACTTAGAAAATGTCCTTAATTTCAACTTACCTCGACTGAGAAACTTGTGTGTGAACAGGTTGTGGTGTTGCATTACTCTTTAAGTACTTTAATCCATTATTTTTGTATTGAAAATCATCTTTGAGAAAATGATCACAGCATATGTAGGGACGCTTTGGCAATAGTTTGCCTTTTTCGAACCCTAAGAGAGCAAACCAAATATTTCTCTTCTCTGGATTTGCAGGGATGCTATAATAAAAAAAATATTTCCTAAATTATTTTACACAGAAAAGAGAGACATGGCATGGGAGGTTTTGAAAATGTTTAGTTATTAACAATGATGTGATTATTAAAACCAACTGAAGAAATAGATTTGGATAAATTATTTAATATTTAATAATATGGGGAAAATGTAAGGAAATAAAATATTTTTGCCACTTACCCACGCCTATGAATAGCTAAACCTAACCTAAAATCCAACTTTCTGTTTACTCACCTATAAAAAGTAACTTCAGGATTATTATATTCCGATTTCTCGCATACCTGACATTTGCGACTCATTTTAATTAGTCTCTAAACAAAAATACCACAACAAAACACTAAAAATACAGCAATAATTTCACAAATCACAAAACCGATAACACTCGAAACTACAGAAACACGCTGTCAAAATAGTCATCGAAAATGATCGATCTGGGCGGATTCCTTATTGCTGCGTTGCCATACTGCAGATTTTGTACAAGGTTTTAGACGACTTTTTAAATTTTCCACATCATGTTAATACTTTTAATAGAGTAAGTTTGGCAAACCAAGTAGAGGGGCACAATTTGCATGTTGATTAATACTTCGGACTGGAATATGTTAATAATAGGTTTATTTGTTATTGTTGTATCTAATGGTGGCAGAGCATTGGTATATTCCGATCTAAATCGTTCGAAAAATTCGATCTTCTTGAGAGAATAGAACATCCCTATCTACAACATATGTTTTACGCTTGGCTCAATGAAACGCGAGTACGAAAAGCGGCGCGGCGCAGCGTTGCCACTACCACTTGAGATTTTGTCACCCTGCCATAGGGATAAATTACTCAAGCTTAAGAATTTATTAGGTCGGAACCACAAAAAATAATGCTATATTTATATACTTTATTAACCTTTAGTTACCTATTTTAGTCTATATTAGATTGTGTATTGTGTTGTTTTAGTATCAAATGATCAAGTTTATCAATCTGAATATATGCCACATACTGAAAGTCTGGCAATAACAGTTGGCTAAAAGTAAACAGTGGACTATGCAGTTCACCAGAGTAGATTAGTCATTTACCTTTTATTTTTCTGTGGATTAGTCCCAGGGATATGTGATGGCCTGCCAACCGCTGCCAAGCCACGGCCCGAGAAGAGCGCTGTTTTCGGCCATTACTTTGAGTGGCGGCTCGTGACTTTAATAGTTAGGGAGCCGGTGGCCGTAATTTTGAAATAATTTCATCATTTGGCAGATGCTGATTAAAGCAAAGAACTGAGTTAAATAAACAATATAAGCAACTTTTGCCTTTAATTTATTGTTGCGATATCAAATGAGAGCTTGTGAAAGATGAAAAAATAGGTGCTGTATACTATATTATCGCGTCTGCCTCTTGTAAAAATATAATTTGCCAGAGCGTGTATCTATGCTCTCAAGGACCTGCTTATAGACATTCGTCTTAGCAAAGCTGTCTGTTTTGCATAGCTCAAAGAACCCCAACAGGGTGGCTTGCGCAGGATTGTTAATCCTATCAACCAAATTGCTTGAATTAAAATACACTCGTTGACCGTTCTCCAAAACCTTTTTACAATGGGCCCACTTTGACGAAAAGAAAATACCGATGAAAATACATATTCGTAATCTACGACTCAAGTAACCCTCGTATACTCAGTTGCGTTAAAATTGTATCATAAAATGTTTTTATCTGCCATATTGGATCCGCTATTTTAATTTTTTTAAAACTGATTTACAATTTAAAGAACGGGGTGAAACATTTGTTAAAACAATTTGTATGTTAATTTTGAGACCACCATCAGTTTTCAATATGATAGTCTAAAACTCTTACCTCCTCTATTTCCACCCCCTAAGGGCAAAATTTTCGTAAATGCCGTAACCATTGATTTGTAATACATGGATCCGCGAACAATAATCGCGAAAGTGGCAAATTTCTGGCTTTGTGCATGTAAACAGAGCTGATCGGCCATGGGCATGCGCACTGCAAATTTGTCATCTGTGATGGATAGGACCGGGCCTAAATTTATAAGACTATAAAAAATACTAGTCAACGATGTTTTTGGATCTCGAATTGAAATACAATATCTGTATAATACTGTTTAAACTCGAAACTTTTGCTATCATTTAAGGATTTCAAACTTTCATAAAAAGCAGTATGGTATTATTTTATTGTGCGTGGTATATCGACACTGCAATGAAAAAGGATGTCTTTACATAGCTAAAATTATACACTCGGTCCTATTAGAGGCCTATAAACTTACAAATAATAAATAATATACAATTTCACAAAGTTTAATTATTATCCATCACCTTAAAACATTACGTGTAAAAAAACAAAGTTTTGAAAACTTGGGTTAGATATTATAAAATTATGTTGACCTAAAATTTGACGTTAGTGAGATCAAACGGATTGAAAGACAAACAAACAGAAATTATTTAAGAGGCCATAAAGTGGAGTTTTTTTTGGCTATTATCTATTTCTGGGAACCTTGAGATGAAGTGCTGCGGGGAACTTTAATCCGGAAATGTTTTTTCCCAGGATTTATGTAAAACATTACCTATGTATTTGGCTCTTTAGACCAGGACTACCAGCGGGTATATCTCAGAGATACATAAAAGAGCACAAATGTGCATTTGTTGCAATCACTAAACGAAGGGGGAAATAAAACAAATAAATTTAAATGTTATTATTTAAACAGATACTAATTACTTTAATATTTAATTAGATACTTAGATACTATGCCTATTACCTAATACAAAAATTATTGAAAATGCCTACAAACTATTAATGGAATTTACTACTGCCTTGCAAAAACAAGAAGTAATTTATAACAAACAGTACGGAATGGTGTAAACCCAACAAACATTGTTTGTAATATACGTATTATTACATGACAGATGACATCTTCAAAATATCATTTCTTTTTGAAAAAAATGCCCGTATAGGTCTAACACTTTTAGGTCTAATAGATATTTCAATTGAAATCGCTCACTGACTGTTAAAAAAGAGGTTTAAAAAAGATTGAGCGAAACTGGTTTGTAGAATAGATTTAATGAAGAAATGGGGTTTGTAAAATAATTACCAGATAAGTTATAAGAAACACATTTTACAGAAATTGAAACTGTAAAACTACAAACAATGTACCACCTTACTATTTCGTATATTCATGAAATTTCCAATTAAATCAACAAATTGCAGATAAATTTAATGCAAGGACAATATTTTAAACACAAAACTCAAGTTCTTCAATACGGTTAGATATAAACAAAACCTTTTAGTGACAATGAAATATATGATACCACAAGAGTGTAACAAGTTTAATATAAGAAAAACATCTAGGCACGTAAATATTAAATTAAATATCCTGTTTTTGCCTTGCAGTAGTGAATTTCTACTGACCAAAGAACAAAATAAGTTTGGACAATTTTTTTCTTCTCATTCCCCTTTCATTTGTTCGGTTTGTTTTTTTGAAAAACTGCAAAGTCTAATTTTTGTATATATTAATACAATATTTTTTACCAATTTTGCCTGGGGGTTCTCCAACAATGAATAGTCAAAAATATGATTATCAAGATCTGCAAATCGATCTTTTGTTTGTAGAATTTTGGAACATATTTCGTTTATAAAGACATCAAAAAAAATATTTTCTTTTGGCATTCTATTGTCATTTAGATTAAGTATATAACGTAACCTTTTTGCAATAATTATACAAATCTCGATTACATCTAATGACGGGCGTATTAATCCTCCTCGATTTTGTTTATTGAGTAATTTAAAATGGGCATCGTCAATTGCAGGGTACTTTTCTTCTAACGATAATTTGCAACTATAAACTTATACCTAGTTACTTCACCTACCACATAAATTTAGCATTTTTTCGGATCCACCCTATGTATGTAAGAGGCCTGGTCATAGTTGTAATTTACAGTGTAAAAGTCTATTAAGCGGCTTCCGTATGATAAAATCGCTTAGATTATGAGTTATATGAACAATTTTTAGATATGAAGTTACTCTTTTTTTGTGGAACAATTATTTGTTGAAGTAATATCCCAATTTTATAATTTGTTCCTCAATATGTAGTAAACGGATAAAAAATAAAGTTTTCTGAAAAAAAACCATAATACCTATTTTGTGTAAATTGTGTTGGTCACTGCATAAATTTTGTGAATTCAGGTGTAATGTATATTTTTTTAATATTGAAAAAAAATCAAGGAATTGGAAAAATTGATATTTATATAACAGGCAAAAAAAAGTTCACAACATGTCAAGTATGAAAACTCTTTTTTGCATTGTTGCATACAATATAGTTTATAAAATCATTTAAAAAATCTACAATTTTAGAAACAATTAGGTAGGTACTGAACATTTTTTTGGGAAATTTCAGTATTAAAGGGTGTGAAAGCCACAACATGTCGACTCTGAGAAATTAACATCAGTGTTAAAAATATATATTTACTTATGTGTTATCTTTTTTTGAAACCATAACCAAACCGTTACAGTTTCTACGAGAGGTAATTCTGAAATGTCTTATTATTACAAAAGTGGGTAGAATAGAAAATTACTTAACAAAGCAGTCTTGTTGTATTGGACTAATAATGTAAAATCTCTGAACTTATACCTAATATCATTCACTGATATAGTGGTTTTCTTATATAAAGACCTTGAACTTTTTAAAATGCAAGAAAAGTTTACACCTGATGAATGAACTATTATGAGTTAAGAGTACACTGGTCTGTTTTTAGGTTACAAATACCATAAAATCTTAATTAGTGTAAACAGCCTAAAATCAATATTGAATTTTTAACTTAACCTGAAAATATAATAGAAATAGCTAATACAAAAGTCCTGGGATTTAGTGTAATGCCAAGGTTTTACTTATGCACATCATAAAAATAGATAATACTTACAATTCTGATAGTGATTTTCTTTGGGATGAAACACATTTTCGAAATTGAATGTTTGGCCCTAAGTTCAACTTAGGAATAGCATCATGAGCCAGTAACATTTTACCCGCTGGTGTAATAATTATGTCACTTTTATCAAAATGGACACTACATACACGACTGAAATAGGAATATTGTCTTTCTTCAGGATCCAAACCGAGAGCTTGCAACCAGGAGTGATATCTATTTTTTGTTAACCTACAAAATAGAGAAAGTAAACTGATTGCCTACTTATAAACCTACAAAAAGCCTTCTATTGCCTATAAATTTAAAGGAGTAAATTTGTTTAAATTGCTCATAATAAAATGAAGTCTTAAAAATTACGTATTACACACTAACTATAACTACTTTATACTTACCGAAAATATGAAATACCCGGAATTTTACCCCTATTTGGGCAAAACACAAGCATACAATTTTCGTGACCGGTCATTGTGATGTTTCTAAATGGAATAAATAAAACCCGCACAAGCTCTTACAAACACAACTCACATATGTAAGTATATCTTAAAACTAAAACACAAAAACTGTTAGTCAAAAAATTGTAAATTCGTAAATATTAGCTTCACACAACAAAGCTTAGTTAAAAAGAATATCGCACACAAACCGTAAACAACAACAATGGCGTCGATCCGACGATACTCTCAACTCTGATTGTTTTCCAGCTGGTTATGCAAACCGTGTAGCAGATGACAACAAGCGAGTTGTGCGCATGCCTCTCGCCGATCTGGCTCGAGAAATATGACCGGTGGCCGTGCGTACAAACACAATATTTCACCCTGGTAACTTAGCTTTTGTTTGCGCAAGCTGTCAGGTGTAGGGGTCTACAGTGCCGGCTTAAGGCTGTTTACTGCCCGGGGCTATTCAAAGTTGACCGCACCACACCCCCCCCCCCCCACCAGCCAATAAAATTCTTCAATTTTTATTTCCACTAGGTATTATGCATTTCAATAAAACGAACGTAAAACCACAAAGATGTAGAGGAAACTCTTATAATATTGAATAGCAGGCGCGGCCCGTCCATAAGGTCATTTGGTCAATGACCCACCTAAAATTTTCAGTGATCTACCTAATAATTTATTTTTTAATTTTTTAAAACCAAAAAAGAATCTTTTGTTTCAAAGTTCCATGCTAAAACTCCCCAAGAATGAATAAAGTCAAGCCAGCCATCGTCAAAGGATATCCAAGCTTGTTCCGGGCTGGGTCATATTGTAAATTGATCTTATAGGTTTATTTGGACGATATAAATTCATTAAAAGCAAGAGAGAAACAGACATACGCGCTTTAGGAAGTTAAAAAGAGACACAATTGGTCGACGGCCCACCAATAATATCTGGCCACTCCCACTATGGAAATACTCTCAAACCGCCCCCTAAAATATATTATTTCAAAACATTTGGTTCGGAAAAAGAAAAATTAATTAGGTACCTAATATGCGCATTGTAATAACAATTTTAATTAGTGGTTAAACATAAAAAATTATAAATACGATTTCTGTCAGGCCAGCGCTAGCCATCGAATTTAACGGTATCGGACCGATTTTCTTACATAGCTAGCGTAGCTCACGGGATATAACCGCAGCGAGGTAATCCGACGCTCGCGGTTTCGCACCTGTGTTGGGGCAAGAACTTTTTTTTAATTTTTTGTTATTTAAAAAATTAGATCGGCTCTAAAAGGTGTATTGGCAACAAGTTCTTCCTCGATAAAATATTTTTAAAATTGTAGGTAATCTCATATTTACTATAGTCCGCCCAAGTTCCCTGTAACTGGGACGAAAGGGAAAGGAAGTCATAAAAATGCATAAAAACTATGTTAAAATAGCACTACTCAGTGGCGTAGTGTCAACTTATCCGTCCTTATAAAAAATAATTAAAATGTATTGACAATCAGGTTCGTTTAATATATAAAAGACTTGTAGGAAACTCCGTTAAAGAATGTAGGGAATAATTCTTTTATAAAATAGGTTAAAAAACCTGATTAGTAAGCGTTCGCCAATGCTTTGTTTCCATAATATAATAGATGGCAAAAAAACGTTTTTGGGGGTTCAGCTTCGGCGTTCTATTAATTTAATCATACAAATTCAAACTAACCTGTTTAAAAACTTAAATATTTATAAATCTGTGGCAATTATTCAAATAAATTGTTACACAATTCCTTCTTTGAAGGATTTAAAATGTAACTAAAAAAATAAAAGAAAACTTGGTGGAAAAAATGTGTTCTGTTTATATTACCTATAATGATTATGAAGTCTTGTTTAGTCCATTTTACTCAGAATCGGAGTCGTTTTTGTTCGTTCCCGTTTTTTTCTTGGAGAAGATAATAAGTTTGCGGGATTATGTTGTTGTCTAAGAGCATCTTCTTTTCTAATTCTTGTTATAGATGATCTTCCTACTCCTGTGTACAACATAGCCCTTTCTGTTTTATTTTTTATTGGAATTTTTATCATATTATTCCCTGCCTCTTCATCGCAAACCCTAATTACGTTTGCAATTATCTCACGCGCCTGACTGTGCAAAACTTTTCCCTACAAATTTTCCATTTTTAAACACCACGACTCTCGACCGATGATGAGACGGCTATGAGGCAACTCACAGACATCCCGACCCGGAGGCAATAAATCATTTACAAAGACGGAGACCGACTTCGCAATCAGCCAAATATGTTCTATCTATTATTTTTCTATTCAATAAGCGTGTTACCGACGCGGGCCAAGTCACCGTTCAGTCGACGAGGCGAAGAAGACACGGAAATAGTGCAATGTTGGTAATTTCTTGCTAAATATTTTGTGGGGAAATAACACCCCGGAAATTAATTGTTGAAAACAGAAGATTTATCTAATTCTTAACGACACGTATTATAGAACTCATTTTATGATGCGGTAAGAAAACTTTAAATCTTATTAATGAAAAATTAAACTGTTTTTAAAACTGGTTTACACACAAAGTGGCAACGTTGTTTAAGCCTCTCCTTGCATTCTTTAAATTCTTCTGCCGGTTCCAGATATCTTGGGCGGACAATACAGCTTACATCCTGCACGTGCGTAGACAAATATCGTATTACTATGTCTATAGTCGCCAGCATTGTATGTATTAAAGAAAACGGAGTTTCGGCAGCGTTCCTAATTTTATTTTACGAATAGTCATACTTTTAGCTCAGAATTTTTTTCTGTTTATATTCGGGCTTTTAGTACAAGGCGCGACACCTATTGAGGAGAAGCTAAACTTATCACAACGAAAACCGCTAAAATCTGCTAACTTAGAGTATTAAAACACATAGAAAAAAGCCACAAACAGAAGAGTGATACTGAAAGTCATAAACATCAAGAGTAGAAATGTTCAATATTCTGCAGTACCTATTCTATGATTTTGGCGGTGTTTATTTGTAGGTAAATAATTTCTTGGCAAAACTAGGCACATTATTAGAAAGCCTCCCTTAATTAAAAAAGTGTATTTTGCTTGTTGCGTTGATATCACTAGTTGTCCATAAAATTTTGACCCACCTGTAAAAAAACTCACGGGCCGCGCCTGTTGAATAGTTGCCTAATTTTGGATACTACATCATCTCGTAGTTTTCTGTAATTGAATCCACAAAACGAAAGGTTTTTCACATAGAATGAGCCCGTGTGGAGCACACAGTTTGGTTGATTAGTGTTCGCTACTAGGTGGCGCCAGTGGCGTATTCAGGATTTTGTTCTGGGAGTCAGGTGGGCTGAATACGCCACTGGGTGGCGCCATAATATTTTGTGTTTATTTGTGACAGAGTTTTTTGTTTCTGTGTCTAAAAATTATTATATAAAGGTAAGTAGTTAGCGTAGGAAAGTGAAAGTTCGCATGCATGTACTAGAATATTAGTTGTAGAATAAGCCGAAGTGTTTGAAAAAAAAACTTTAAAACTTTTTTATCTATTGGAAAAAATCATTCAGTAAAATGCCTAAAAAACGACTCCCACATAAAAAACGGAATCCAGAGAATATGAAGAATGCCATTGACGCAGTTAAAAGTAAGGAAATGGGGTATTTAAAGGCGTCAAAGAGCTTCAACGTTCCAAAAATAACCCTTGAATTATATGTCAAACATGAGCAACCCTTAGAATTTAGAACAATGTAAACTATAAATGGGTCGAAAACCGGTTTATCATCGCCTAAAATGGAAGAAGACTTGGTACAGTACTGTTGGGAAATGGACAAAAGATATTATGGTCTAGGACTTGCAGACATTCGCAGACTGGCGTATCAGCTTGCTATAAGGAATAACCTTCCTCATCAGTTTTGAAAAAAAGACGCGAATGCCGGCAAAAAATGGCTTAGAAATTTCTTCAAAAGTCATCCCAATTTATCTTTGAGAAAAACTCAAGGAATTTCAAAAAATAGAATAAAAGATTTCACGCCAGAAAATGTCAACTGTTTTGTGTGTCAGTTGTGTCAATTTTTTTTTGTACAACTGTTATTGTTTTTCAGCTTTACAATTTTTGCTCCACTCACCGCCCGGGGCTGATAGCCCCCTTAGCCCCTCCCCCCTTGAGCCGGCACTGGGGGTCTATATATAAAAGTCAATGGTTCCAAGCAAAGAATTTGTCTACCAATTTTTATATCTTTTTCTCTAGCGGTTTCATTCGCAACTTACCCTCTCCATTTCTACCGCCCAGAGGCAAAATTTTCCAGAATATCAAAACACGTACTTGCTTATTTTAACAGAGTTAGCTTAATACCAATTTTCAGCTCTATGGCTTAAAATTTTAGACAGTTATAGGTACCCCCTCAAAATAGGCTACACCTCCCTTTTCAACCCCTAAGTGAATTTTGAAAAAATGACGAAACATGTATATTCTTATTTTATTAAAGGAACTTATATACCAATTTTTAAACCTCCGCCAGTTTTAGTTCCTGAGACAGAAATTCCTATAATAATTTCAACCTCCCTTTTTACCCCCTTAGGGGTTGATCCCTTCTTAGGGGGCGCTTACGTTGTAAGAAAACATCCTCGAAATTTCACGATTCTAGGATTAGGAGTTAGGCTGGGCGTTCATATACCAATCAGTCCTTATTTTATTTTTCATTTTACGGTCTTCTTGTTCTGCACTAGCGAAGAAGTTAATCTTTGCATTTACATATATATATATATATATATATATATATATATATATATATATATATATATATATATATATATATATATATATATTTATCCTACTACACTCCGAGCGTCCGTACATTAACGATTTGCTATCTTCCAAGCGTCCGGTTCCAACAGAGCGTCCGTATAGAAACTATACCCACGTGCATATAGTACTTCAGATATTTCAAATCTAAAATTTTGTTTCGGACGCCAGGAAAATAGTAAACCCTGCACTTTTATATATTATTAGTATATTATTAGTACAACGGATCGACCGACAGGGGCAGTTGGTTCAACTTCAGTATATTATTTAATGGTATATTCTACTTTCAGCCCGACGATTACCAAGCGTCCTTTGCCATCTTGCAATGTGTCAACACTGTAGGGTTATTTTTAGAATTTCTATAGATCTGCGACCGGTGTTTAGGAATTATTTAACAAAGGAAGGTTATTGATCGTTATAAAGGACTGTGAATAGCTGGAAATTCCACAGGTCTATTTGGTCATTTAATATTAGGGTTTCTGTTATGCTTAGAAATTTCAATTGATTCTAGAATATAAAGCTTTTTTCCTTTAGGAACTGTATACAAAATTTTTAAATTATTCTCGTCTGGAAAGGTATGACCTGTCTCTAAACAATGTTTGGCGAAGTTTGAATTTTCTTTGTTAACAAAAAAGATGTTTTATGTTCATTAAATCTAACGCTAAAATTTCTCCCGGTTTGGCCTATATACGAGTTACTGCACTCATTACAACTTAGTCTATAAACTCCTGAATTTTTAAGGGGTGACGTTTTGCTTTTGGCATTTAAAAGTAATTGGGATATTTTTTGTGCTGGTGTAAAAGCTACTTTTGTTATTTTTTGAGATGATGTGTGCTAATTTTTCAGAGATTGGACCAAAATATGTTATTTTAGCATACTGAAACTTTTCATTGGTTTTTATACGTGGGTATATTTGGTTAATAGTTATTTGTTTTTGTTTATTAATGTCTTTATTGTGGTTGAGTTAAACCCGTTGTTTTTGGCTATTTTAATCATATTATTTAATTCATTTTTACGGCTGTCTTCGTTTAAAGGGATTGCGAAAGCTCTATGTATCTTAGACATATCATAAGCTGCCGTTTTGTGGGAAGTGGGATGTGTTGAGTGATTAGGAATTGTTGTGTCTGTAAACGTGGGTTTTCTATAAATATCAAATGAGAATTCTTTGTCCTTTTTTGTTATTGTGATATCCACAAAATTAATTTTGTTGTTTTTTTCCTTTCCCATTGTGAACTTAATTTTATGATGTAAACTGTTTAGGTGATTTAGAGTTAGTTGTAAATTCGCATCATTACCGGTAAAACATACTAAAATGTCATCTACATATCTGTACCAGAAACTTGTACATGTTTTCTGCGAATTCAGTTTTTAAGAAAGTTTCTTCCAAATTAGACATGAAGATTTCAGCTAGAAGAGGACTTAGTGGTGAACCCATCTTTTTGTTTATAAAATTTGTTATCATACTGGAAATAGTTTTCCTCATGCAGAGGTCAAAAAGAGTAATAATTTCGTTTTTATGACAGGATTTACGTTTTTTATTGTTAGTGTGTTTTTGATTATGTTAATACAGTCTGAATTTGGGATGTTGGGGAACATGTTAGTGACGTTAAAGGATACTAAAGTACTGTGATTTGGTACCTCCATAAAAATAATATGGGTATAAAAGATTCTATTTGATAGTATCTACGGTACCGGCGGCTTTACTCGCATTACTCGCATAGCGAATTGTTAACAATTGAATTGCGCAAGCAAAGTCGCGGGTACTCGCTATAAGACAGTTTGGTATAGAGAGCGATTTTCATAATAAATTAATGTTAGAAAAAGCCAAATAAATTAATATACAGGGTGTTTTCTAAGTAATCTAAAATATTTTAAGTAGCTATTCCTCAGGTCTTTTTATGAAACAATTTTCTTATAAACAATTGTCGAAATATGCCTATTTTCCGAAATTTTCATTTTTTTAAATTATTCTAGAAACGGAATGTCTTCTTTTTATCAAACTTTAAACGATTATACTGCTTATCTTATCAGAAGAAATGTTTAAGTGAAGTGTCAACAAAAATTTAATCGCGTCACCAGGGGCATGCGTGTAGGCAATAGTATTTTTTTTTAAATATGCACGCCACATTTTTAATTTTGCGAGAATTTTGTTATTTTTATTCAATACCTAACACAAAATATCTCCTAACATTTTTTTTGCTTAGTTTAGGAGAGAAATGCAATTTGGTAATAAATTATGCGTTTATTACAATAAAATAGCATTTTTCTCCTAAACTAAAATGCTAAGAGACATTTTATGTCAGGTGTTGAATGAAAATTGCAAAAATGCTGGCAAAATTAAAAATATCAGTGGCGTGCATATATTTGCACTTTTTAAATTATGGATACCATTGCATACACGCACGCCCCTAGTGAAGCGATAAAATTTTTGTTTACACTTAAACATATCCTCTAATAAGCCGTGTAAATATTTAAAGTTTGATAAAAAGCAAACATTCCGTTTTTAACATAATTAAAAAAAAACTGGGAAAAAAATTAATTTGGAAATCCTGTATTTCGGAAAATAGACATTTTTGGACATATGTTCATATGGATAGCTACTTAAAATATATAAGATGACTTAGGAAACACACTGTATAACTTTCTACTAACACAATTTTTTCACTTAAAATTTAAAAATTCTCGACAAAATGATGTAAAATTTGTTTAGAAAAAATAGTAACTAAAATTCCTAGACGCGTTCATTTTTTTCCCATGGGGGGTGCAGCAAAAATTCAACTTTTTTCGCGAATTACAAAATGTTTTTTTCTATACCAAAATACTCCCAGTGGGCTCACTATTAAAACCTCTAAATTTGGTACGGGTCCTGTAAGAGGTAAGTATGAACAGAGATATACAACTTTGAAATTTCACCAGCCGCCACTGCATACTATATTCTTATATTTCTACAATTTCTTCCTTTTCCAAATAAATTCTTGTAATGGAACAGTTAAATAGGTATATTTAGTTCTAAGTATGTGTACATGGATAGATTTTTCTTCATAAATTTAGGTAGAAAGGCGAAGAATAATTTATATCACAAAATTCAGTAGTCTTATTCTTACAGTTGTCAGTTTAAATCCCTAATTGTCAAAAAGACCAGTTTTAACCTATGCGAATTTTAATGTTAGAGTTTTTTCATTTATTTTTTTGCCCAACTTCAGCAGGCGATTTTCAGAAAATAGTCTGTAGTAATTTGTTAAAGGCACATGAACTTGTCGAACATTTTGCCTGAAGGTTTGTTGCAGAAACAGCCTGAATTAATTTTTATTGTTACTTGACAAGAACGGTGTTACCCGAAATCGCCACTATAATTACTTGCCCTTAAATTGGCAGCCCAAAATCGCCACGGCTTACAGAGTTACCCGGACACCTATAGCCCAAAATCGCCATGAGCCTTTTATTTATAAGATAATAGTATATATATATTTAATAACTTTATAGTTCATAATAAATTATTTGCCATAGATACAATTTTACAAAATAAAACTACATACAGAAGCAGTGAGAGAGAGAGAGATAGAGAGAGAGAGAGAGAGAGAGATACTGCACATGTGTGAAGGTATAGTCAAAGATATTCCTTCCTCACTGATGGAAACAATCTGAAAGAATGCTTAGCAAACAACAGCTAGAAATATACTGAATTAAACATTTAATTTATTCAGAAGATAAGAGTAGTGGCGATTTTGGGCTATACCCTCTGCAGGTAAAATGTTTGACAATACATTAACAAGGGGTTCGTGGCGATTTTAGGATGTAGCCGACAAGAAGTGCCTAAAATGAAGTTGAGGGCACTTTTTTAGTAAATGACAATAAAAATGAATGAAAGCTGTTCCTTTAAGGCAAAAAATCAAAATGTTCTGCATAGTTCATAAATGCCCGAAACATATTTGATAGACTATTTTCAGAAACCACAAAAATGCAAAAAAGATATAATTTTTTGACATACAAAAAAAGAAAAACAATATAAAAATACGTATTTATTTAGAACAATTTTACTTGTTACAATTAAAAACACAATTATTATATGTAATCATAGTCTAGCCCGTAGATGGCGTTATCTCCATATATCTCCATAACAGAATTTTTCTTATTTTCTTGAATTTGTATTTCTTGAACATTGTTTACATTTTCACCTGTTAATTTCTTGATAATATTTTTGATAGCCTTAGAAAATCATTAAAGATAGAGCCACAGAACTTTGTTTTCTTTTGGCTGGAATTGCTTGTAACTCCTTTCTCTTGACATTTCCTGCCTACCTGGCCGCTTTAAAGACGATATCTTCGAAGGGATTAATTTTTCTACCATATTGTTAAAATATTTATCCATTAGTAGGTATTTTAGAAGTAGTATAATCTTTTTACCGGCACCTAGTTTTTTATATATACAATAGTTTATTAAAGCAACTCTACTGTAGTATTTTTGTTATTAGTATATTTGGTTAATAGTTATTTGTTTTTGTTTTTTGTTTAATAATGTATTTATTGTGGTTGAGTTAAACCCGTTGTTTTTGGCTATTTTAATTATATTATTTAATTCATTTTTACGGCTGTCTGCGTTTAAAGGGATTGCGAAGGCTTTATGTATCATAGATTTATAAGCTGCAGTTTTCTAGGAAGTGGGATGGGTTGAGTGATTAGGAATTGTTGTGTCTGTAAACGTGGGTTTTCTATAAATATCAAATGAGAATTCTTTGTCCTTTTTTGTTATGTTTTTTTATGTAATATCCAGAAAATTAATTTTGTGGCTTTGTTCCTTTTCCATTGTGAACTTAATTTTATGATGTAGACTGTTTAGGTGATCTAGAGTTAGTTGTAAATCCGCATCATTACCGGTAAAACATACTAAAATGTCATCTACATATCTGTACCAGAAACTTATGTTTTCTGCGTATTCAGTTTTTAAGAAAGTTTCTTCCAAATTAGACATGAAGATTTCAGCTAGAAGAGGACTTAGTGATGAACCCATTGCTAAGCCATCTTTTTATTTATAAAATTTTTTATCATACTGGAAATAGTTTTCCTTCATGCTGAGGTCAAAAAGAGTAATAATTTCGTTTTTTATGACAGGATTTACGTTTTTTATTGTTAGCGTGTTTTTGATTGTTAATACAGTCTGAATTTGGGATGTTGGGGAACATGTTAGTGACGTCAAAGGATACTAAAGTACTGTTATTTGGTACCTCCATGTTTATAAGTTTTTAGTTAACGTAATAGAAACTTTAGTATATGAAGTAGAATTGTCACTAACCCATATGCCAGGTTGAAATCTAACCAAAGGAAAAGTTAAAAAAGTCCTGCAGAACACACCCAAACCTGAACCAAATCACACTGAAAACACCCTAATAAAATCTATTCATTCAAAGAACAAAGAAAATTCAAACTTCGCCAAACATTGTCTAGCGACAGGTCATACCTTTCCGGATGTTAATAATTTAAAAATTTAATAATCAATTTTCAATAATTTAAAAAGGCGGACCTCCTTTATTGTCAGAAATCTTTATGGCAAACTTAGAAAAGTCTATCTTTAGTTCTGATAATCCTCTCGTCAAAAATGTTTTCTATTGGAACAGATACGTATGTTTTTTGCATTTGGGATGGCACAGATAGAAATTTAGATCAGTTTTTGGACCTTATAAATTCACTACATAAAAATATTGAATTCACAATGGAGAAAGGGGTTAACAACGAAATAAACTTCTTAGATATCAATATTAAAAAAATAAATAACCACCTAGAATTTGACATTTATAGGAAACTAACAACCACAGATACAACAATACATTACACATCAAAACAGTCATGGAAAATAAAATTGTCTCCATTCCACAGCTTCATACACAGATTAGTCACCTTTCCACTAAACAAAGAAAACTTTCAAAAAGAACTATGTGTCATAAAACAGATAGCAAAAAGCAACGGATACAAAGAAAGCCTAATTGATAATATGTTAAAAAATAAACACAAAAAATTATTAAGAAAGGAATTTTATAGTATAAGTCCACCAAAAAATAACAACTTTAAATTCATTAACTATACCTCTAAATTTACCAATAATACCTATTTGTAACAGATTAAATAATTTAGGCTGTAGAACTATATGTGTAAATAAACTAAACCTGGGCAAGCTACTAGTAAATAATAAGGACAAAACTGACAAATTAGACAAATCGGGAGTTTACAAAATAAATTGTGCCGATTGTGGAGCTATATATGTAGGCCAAAGTGGTAGAAGCGTGAAAACAAGAATAAAAGAACACAAAACGTCCATTTTAAACAATATAAAAAACTCTGGGATGTCCTCCCATTGTATAGAAAACAATCATTTTATAAATTTAGATAATATTAAATTACTTCACCATGAAAATAATGGCAAAAGACTAGCGTCGGGTTGCACAAACAATTTAATCACGAATTAAACTAACAAGACACTTGTAATGTGACAGCACTCATACTAACGTCTTTGCCAAAGATGACTCTAATCGTCAATTAAATTTACTACTTGATTAAAAGTTTTGTGCAACCCGCTGTAGATCTATTAGAACAACTAGAAATTAAAAAATCTTTAAAAAACAATTTAACAACCTGTACAAATGACCAACAAAAGTTCCAGAACACCCCAATAATTGACAAATATTTATCATCTTTATGACGTGGACCTCCCGAAGATTTATCAAAATAAGAATCTTAAAGCAATTAGGTAATAAAATCAGGTATATATATTTGTAAACGATCCTTTCTAACTTTAGTATTACTACAGCAGTACTCTTGAAAAAACCCTAATAAGGCGAAACATATGTAGAGTCATACTCTAATAAACTTGAAACATTAAAAAGCAAAAGAGTTTTATTTACAAAATATTTAAAAAATGTTTCATAAAGAACCTACTGCAGAATCAACCCAGTTTATTAAAAATTTTATATACCGTACCTAATAGCCCGGGAGCCGGTGACACTGAAAGTCCCGTCATCACGGAATCCATTTTTTTTTTGTAAATTGATAGTTAACAGTCATACGAACAAAATGAGCTCGGTACGCGTTGATTTATTAAGCCGAAAGTATTACGTAGCAAACCTAAGCAAACATGTTTTACCATTATCACGAATCTCAAAGAATTATATTACCTTCGATAGAAAATTTTGTAATAAACAGAAAAAAATTGGCTTACCAGCTTTATTTGGCCGAAAGAGTCTGGCGTACCTATTTGAAAGGTGTGAGATGGGGTAAAATTTTACCATTACCATGTGAAAACTTTTTTTTTAATTTTACTCGTTTCGATGTGATGTTCAAAAATATCTTGGTACGCCTCCCCAAAAACTGCCGGAAGTATCTAGCATACCAGTCTTATTGAATAGGCTCGATTCACATCAATTATTAAAAGCCGTGAGTTAAATAATTTTATTTCAGGGTAAATGTTTTTGTGATTTTTTTTTTACTTAATAAGTATCTTACTCTCCTATATTATATCAATATGAATTCCATTTCAAGGGAAATTGCTTTTGTTTTGTGATGTTTCTGTGCATCATACAACTTAGTATCACGTACTGCATTCGAGGAATGTTTCAATAGCTGCAGCATTTTCCATGGTCCTTAAATAGAGTAAGTAAGAGAGATTTCCGGCACAGGTTTAAACACTGTATAAGTTTTTCTCTCTTCATCCCCTATACTATGTGTACTATAGAAATATACTAACCTCTGCACTATGACATTATGGTATACAATATACATTAAGGTAACGTTGTCACCCAGCATTTTTGGGAGTTTAAGCAGTGGCGGCTGGTGAAATTTCAAAGTTGTATATCTCTGTTCCTACTTACAGGACCCGTACCAAATTTAGGGGTTTTAATAGTGAGCCCACTGGGAATGTTTTGGTAAAGAAAAAAAAACATTTAGTAATTTGCGAAAAAAAGTTGAATTTTTGGTGTGCGGTGTGCCCCTCCTAAGAAAAACATTAACACGTCTAGGTATTTTATTTATTATTTTTTCTAAACAAATTTTACATCATTTTGTCGACAGTTTTTAAATTTTGAGAGAAAAAAATGTGTTAGTAGGAAGTTGTAGTCACTTGAATTTTTTCTTAAATTTTATTTTAGGCTTAAAAAAATTCAAATGACTATAACTTTCTACTAACACATTTTTTTCTCTCAAAATTTAAAAGCTATCGACAAAATGATATAAAATTTGTTTAGAAAAAAGAATAAATAAAATACCTAGACGTTCTCATTTTTTTCCTAGGAGGGGCACACCAAAAATTTAACCTTTTTTCGCAAATTACAAAATGTTTTTTTTTCTTTACCAAAACATTCCCAGGGGCCTCACTATTAAAACCCCCAAATTTGGTTCGGGTCCTGTAAGTAGGAACAGAGATATACAACTTCGAAAATTCACCAGCCGCCACTGAGTTTAAGACATTCTGACCCTTCAGTTTGCTGATCATCGTAATAAAGCTTTGCAAACGGGGAAATTTATAAGCATAATATAAACTTATTAAATGGACCTGCCGAATGTCCAGCTATTCACAGTCCTTTATAACGATCAATAACCTTCCTTTGTTAAATAGTTCCTTTAGAGTACCGGCCTGTTATATATAAACATACACCGTAGTTTTTAAGTTATTCTGTTATATGCAACAGTAGTAGTTTTGTTCTGTTTCTGCAAAACGTATAGAATTTTATGAAAACTGGTAAAAATTTGAAAGTAATAAGAAAATATGAAGTTGTTTATTGTGTCACTTCCACTAAAAATACTTCTCAAACAAAGCGAAATACGAAAATAACAAAAAAAGTTACACTTTTAAATACTTAATCAAAAAAATATACAATAGTTTATTAAAGCAATGGCGTACTGTAGTATTTTTTGTTATTAGTAACTAGTTTACCTTTGGAAATCTAATTACCTCAAAGCTTGGTCTCTATTATTCCTAACATAATATGTATATTTTTTACAGATACTAATAATTACTGATTTTTTTGACACCCTGTATCTGGAAAACAAATCGTTTTCCAATACATGTTTACAGAACGTTTTTCTTAAAATCTGTGTACAAATTTTACCTATACTTACTGAATAAACAACTGTGTGGTACCTTTCTTGAGGAGTAGACGGTTACAACTTGGAAATGTTTTTATAGAAAATATGTGTGTACATACTTAGAACTGTAAATGTATTATTGTTTTACATAAAAGCTGAAATTAAAATAAAATTAAAAGAAAATATTAAGTACCTACCTATGTATTTTTTTTTAAATGAAGATTTTTTTAAGTAAACAATAAAGCGAAATTCAATATACAAAAATATGATAGAAACAGAAAACTTTGATGAAATCATATAAAGTCGGTTTTTTTTCAAACGGAAAAGTCAAAATTACATTTCGCTCTTTGTAAAGACCCTGTACTATTTATGATTAATCTGAGCGTACATACATTTAAATAATCTCCCTAGCTAACTATATAATATGATCAGAATGATCGCAAGTATTACAGAGTCTGCGCAGTAAGCTAGATGTCATTTTGACGTTGGAAAAAAATAGACCGTAGTGTATTTCCAAACCTAATTGAAAAAGCTAATTACCCGAGCGGATCGCATCAAAAACCGCATATCCGAAATTTTTGTAGTCAGGACGACACCGACAGTCCATTTTATTCGCAGTGGACCAATAGGGTGGCGTAGACTTGGGACATGAAGTTTTTATATGTCAATTAACTCTAGCAGTACTATAAGAGTACCATTTTAATCTGGCAACATGGCCGGGCGCTCAATAGTGGACTCGGTAAAAGCATAATATACAAATAGGACGCTAGGTGGCCGGAATTTAAAAGTTTTTCTGTATATTTTGGACGCTCGTAAGTGGTTTTAAGAAAGGACGCCGGGAAATCGGTAATGTAAAAATTAAAAAAAAATTACTTGAAAAATTAAATCCTAAATGCTCTTATCGACGCCTACAGTTCAAAAATAAAAAATATTCACTCGGTATAGTCGGGATTGCTTGGGAAATTTGTGGTGGACGCTCGGAGCACGAATTATGAAAGGACGCCCGGAAGATAGCGGGATGTATATATATATATATATATATATATATATATATATATATATATATATATATATATATATATATATATATATATATATATATATATATATATATATCTTAATTTCCTCACCTGTCCGATGATGGTTCTAAGAAAACTGACTTCCTATGCAATTGTGGAATAGCGCCTGGATTAATGTAGCGGAATCCATTTGCTTTGGTGTGAATATCACTGGGGTCAAAGTGATCTGAGCATATTTCGGGGTGTTTCGGTAATCGCGCACCCTCTTCAAAACCGACAATTGAAAACCAAAGGTTTTTTGTCTCTGGGTCAGCTGGAAACCTAAAGTTTTTTTTTATTTTTTGAGTGATTGTATACGCCAAGGCACCAAGTTTAAATAAAACGTTTTGAAATGCATAACAAATATACATAAGCCAGAATTTCTTTAGATTCCTATTCTTTCCTTAATTAAAATTAAAATTTGGTTACAAACTATTGTTGAACATAGGAAATAAGTAATTTGCCTAAATACATTAACGCCTACTTACTAAATATAATATATTCAGAGGGTGTCTCACAGCAAAAGCTGGTCTTTCCTATATGTTATTTTATGTTACTTTTATGGTATTTTGCTGTAAAACCTCTGATTCTAAACGGAAGCGAATGTCCCAATACTTCATTTAAACATTTACCTGCATTAGATATACAAATTGAAGGACGTAAGTATATTGATTTATTTTTACCTAATCGTCCATAGGAAGTAGAAAAATACATCCAACATTTGTCCAAATACTTTTTCACATGTTTGCCATTTATTATTTTTAAAGGTACTTAAACTGTCTTTTTTTCAAAATCGGTTCAATTTATATACCTATATAGGATATGATAACTGAAATATGACTGAAATTTTACGCAGAATTCAAAAATAAAATAAAAAAGGGGTTTCTACTTAAAAAAATTAAGTGTGACATGATATCTTCTTTTTGGGTCACCCTGTATACAGCAAATGTAGTTTAAACTATGGAAGACTTGAAGGGAGGAGACCGAGATCATAATACGTTGGTCGCGGTCGCAAATTTGCATCGATAATTCAGCTTTAAACATTTGTTGCGGCATGTGTTCCAAATATTGTCAACAGTGTTGCCAGGTGAAAATTTTCTTCAACAGTAGATTATACATTTAAAAACAGTAGATTCACAAACAAAAACAGTAGATTTGTGTTTGTGTAAAATATGCATGCATTAGACTCAGAGTCAGTTAATTCTGATATTGAACTGTGTGCAGTGTTGCCAGATCAGTTTCACGGCCAGGAAGTAATTTCCGTAAAAAAAAAAAGTAGAATAACAAAATAATAATATGTATCAATTAAAAAGTAAAAAATATAGTTTTTAATATTTACTTTTATTCTTATGAATATTTTTATAAACGTAAGTAGGTATAGTTTGCCCAGCGATAATTGATACTCGAAAAGAAAGAAAAAAATCCCTATGATGCCGTCAATTTAGGAAAGGGGAAACCTAAAAAACGAGCCTTAAACCCCGTACACAGTGTGATTAGAATCATTAGAATACACTCTGAACTCGTGGCGCCATCTTTTAGAATTTCCTTAAACACTAACGCCACAAACCTCTGAACTCGTGGCGCCATCTTTTAGAATTGCCTTAAACACTAAACGCCACAAACTGCATAATGCCAAACGTTTTTATTATCTATTTTTTTAGATTTATATTTTTGAGTAAATTTTGGGCTATTTTCTTCACCCTTTCGTCTCTTTCTCTCAAATTAAATATAACAGTAGAATTTACCTTTCAGGAAGTAGAACAGTAGCTAAAGGCCCAAAACAGTAGATCTACTGCAAAAACAGTAGACCTGGTAACACTGATTGTCAACCAATTGGTTGACAAATGAACAGCGTGTTTCCGCATGCGCCCGGTAATCAAACGGTCACAACTATTTGTAACCGCACCGTTTTCGCGATCCCAGCGGTTATAGGGGAAGGTGTAATGACGTAAGCACATGACGTCATTATTTCTAAAAAGGGTATTTAGTTTTGTTCAGGACACTGAACTGAACCTACTTGATAGGGTTACCAGTAGAGTATCTCGGCATACACGGTAACAAAAAGACAAAATCTTTTATATCCTTGTTCTCCTTTGAATACAAAGTTTGTATAAACTTTGGGGTTGGGGAGGGGACCCCAAACCCCCCCTGAAGAGGGTTACAAACGGTTGACAATTAAATTTATTTGTCTTACTTATTGTTGTGCAAATTTTGTGATTTTTTTCCCATTTGTAATGGAGAATAATCTAGTTGAAATAACATTAAATGACCGAGGAAACGACTAAACAGTATTGGGTAGATATCAATACCGCCAATATTTTGTTGAATGGCAAGTATAAAAAGTTAAAAATGGTTATAAATTTAGGATTCATTATTGGTCGCTGCCCCTAAGCTAAAGTAAAACAATTTTATGTACTATTTACATGCAGTAAAAGTATTTTTCTTCCAAGAAAACAATGCATTTGCTACCGCTTTTATTTTCGCGAGAGGAAAAACGGGAGTAAATTGTGCCAATCGAAAATTAGGTGGGGAAGTACCTATTCGTTTGGTAACTCTATGCAAATTATCGGTGATCACCATAGAGAAAATATATAATAGAGAAATAATGTCATTTGCGAATGTGGCAAATTTACCAAGCTGAATCCGTAAACACAGACGGTTTCTGCGGGCTTGCGCCTTGTCGAACGTTTGCCTTGCGATAGACAGGACCGTACTTCAAAATTTATTTCACATGACGTGAATCTTTTATCGAGTAATAAATGCTAAATATATTACTTGTAATTATTCTTTTTATTAATGATAAAAATGTAACTATTAGTGAGATTTTAACAAAAATTGTATAGTTTGTTGGCTTAAATCTGAGTTTTCTTGCTATACAAAACTGTCGATAATTCCTCGAAAATATATCAGTTTATACATATACTGTGCGTCTCTTTAATGTCCCCCCTCTTAATTTTTTAAACGTTACATTTACAAAATTGAAAGTTGAAATAAAATCATAGCATTCTAAACAATAGAAATAAAATATGCAACTGTTTTAAGAAGTAAAATAGTAAAGAAAAAAATTACCAAAACTATGTGTATATTTTATTGGATTGGCATCCCATCCTGTATAATTATTGAACAAACCAAGTTCTATGGTAAGATGTAAATATTTTTACACCTATTTACAGTGTGTGTGCACTTGATACTTTGGTGAAAGCGCTACTTACTTACGGCCCCATGTCAATCTAATCCACTGATATCTCAGCGATCCTTTGGCGAAAGCGCTTTTTTCTTTCGCCATACATTTTAAAATACTCCCCTCTACCCTAATCCACTAGTATTTTTAGTGCCCCTTTGGCGAAAGCGCAAATATGCCTTTTGGACACTCACCCTTCTAATCCACTGTTATCTTAGCGATCCTTTGGCGAAAGAGCTTTTTTCTTTCGCCATCCCTTTTCAAATACTTCCCTCTACCCTAATCCACTAGTATTTTAGTGCCCCTTTGGCGAAAGCGCAAATATGCCTTTTTGACACTCAGTCACCCTTATGCAATATAGGGGAAGGAGGCATTGACACTATATATGACCTTCTTACACCATCTTACCCCTTATACAATGCCCCTAATACACACACACACCATCAGTGCCTTTCTGACACCTTGACCACACTCAATATACGTCACTGATAAATATTTCTACTTCTCCGTGTGTGTGTTCACTTCAACACCGGAGTGCATTTAAGATAAAAGTAAGAAAATTTATTTGGTTAGAGTTAATCTTAATAACTCAAAACTTAAAAGTATTTTTGCAAATGGAAATAGCAACTTCAGCATTTACAACAGCTGTATTCCATGTGTTTCCTTCAGTGATTACAACTGGGTCCGGTTCTGATCGCCGAGTTGCGTCATTGAGTTCAACAACCACTTTTGCTAGACGTCCCGAGTGCGCATGCCTCGAGAGGACCGTCGTTTAAAAATCTGACTGGCACCCAATCCGTACAAACGCACTTTTTCGCCCATACATTGGACGGATTCAGCTGGTGTCGCGAATACGTTGTGATGGTCTAAATATATCTTGTCTATGGGTAGTTGGCACTTCTTCCATGGTATACTGTACATTGGTGGACCTTTACATAAACAAAAACGTAACAAATGGATTATTATTGGAAAGAAGTTTTTGTAATGTATGTTCACGCAAAGATGTTTTGAGTACGGATAAAAATAGCGAAGTTAATTATTTAACCAAAACTAGCGCCATGTACAGAAGATTTCAGAAGAACGTTATCCCTACAAAATCAGTTTTTCAAACAAAATGGTGGCTTGTTGGGATAAACAAAACGACAATTTTCTTAAAAGTAGTTTGTAACCACACAACTTACTACTTCGTTTAAGCTTTTTGTAATATAATATTAAAAGCACATTATGCATGTGCTAATGTTCTATCGAAAAGGCATAAGTCATTCACTATTAAAAATTGGCTGCAAAAACAAAAATGTTTACAAACCTCTTTAGAGTCCCTAACCAAATAGTTATTTGTTTAATTACAGTTTGTAACAAACACTACCCTCCGTAGTACCTGGCCGCTCCGTAATACCCCTCTCGGCGGCGCCACCCTCACGCACCCCGAAGCCAGCTAGCCGTCCCGCGCGCCCTTCCACCTGTGACGTCACCAGCCGGCCGCCGAAGTCAACAAAACCCGGCCCGCTGGACATCGAAAGGCAGTTCTCTTCGAGCTCGCTCTCTCGCCTCTACCTCAGCATCCTGGTTGGATCTTTGGCTTTGCAGGGACTACAGCTCCGGAGATCAACGCGACGCTGCTACTCGGGCGCTCTAGGTGTGAGCCCTGATAGTACCCAACGTGACGCTACTACTCGGGCGCTCTAGGTGTGAGCCCTGATAGTACCGCTCCTACGCTATCTATTACTATTGTTACTATCCTTATAAATACCTGTACATATTAAGTGTTAATAAACCATTAAAACCCTGTTACTCGTGTCTCAATACACCGCAAGGTGTTAAAGTGGCGCTCCAACGTAGGGGCACGAGAACAAATAAGTGATAGTGTTCCATCTTGCATTAAGTTAACAGTTAAAATTCCGGTTACACGACGTCAAACAGCTATGGCAATCACAGCCGAAGACTTGCAGCAACTGGTACAACAATTACAACCGCCGCCACCGCCTGCAAAACATTTTACCCATTGCACAGCTAGGTTCAAGGGAACACGTACGCGAGAAGCAGTTGAAGACTTCCTTGACAGCATCGAATTTTACAAACAAAGCGAAGGAATCTCGGACGAAAATGCGCTTCGAGGCCTAGCGCTTCTGCTAGAAGGGTTCGCCCATACCTGGTGGACAGGAATCAGGACTTCAACAACAACCTGGGAATCCGCTAAGTCACTGCTCCGCAACGAATTTGCTCCACGGCCACCTGCCTATAAAATTTATCAGGACATTTTCGCAACCCAGCAGGACGAAGATACCCCAACCGGCCAGTTTATCGCCGAGAAACGAGCTCTGCTAGCTCAACTAGAAACACCGCTTGCAGAGACTGTGCAGCTCGACATGCTCTACGGCTTACTCTCCTTCACGGTCCGCGACCGAGTTCCACGTGAAGCAGTTCACAGTTTCGCCGATTTGTTGACTCACGCCAGGTTAATCAGTATAACCAGCAACCATACAGGAACGCACGAGACCGCTCCGACTAAGCCACGACGAACGAAGATCCGTTGTCTCTTTTGCAGGAACATAGGTCATGACGTCTCCGTGTGCAGAAAGAAAGCAGCCAGCCTGCGCAACCCAGCGAATAAGGAAAACGCACCTCCCGCAAGCGCAGCCCTCAAGGATGACACGCTTAAATGCTATGGCTGTCAACGCCCCGGCTTTATTAGGAGAAACTGTCCCACCTGCAATCCCACGCCAGGCAATCAACCAGCTTTGGCCTTTTCATTTGTATCTCTCGCTAACCAGACGCGTCCAGCAGTTAGGATCCTTATCAATGGTAGCACAGGATCGGCGTTCCTAGACACAGGGGCCCGCACCTCGCTCGCAGGATCTTCTGTATACCATCTGCTACAACAACAAGGCTACAAGTTCAAGACCCGAACCATGAACGTCACCTTAGCCGATGGCAATACTCGTTCAAAACCAGTGCAAATGGCTACCGTACCCGTCACCCTACAAGGCCGCATGGTGCCAACCACCTTTTGTGCGTTTCCCGATGCCCCGTTCGCACAAACTCTACTAGGGATCGACTTCATCGCCACAGCAGGACTTGTTCTCAACTTCAGTAGGCAACAATGGCATTTTGACGACGACGCCTGTAATCAGCACCCGTTTTCCCCAAAGGAAGGGGATGAATCGACACTAACGCTCTTAAGCCAGGAAGCTGAGGAAGACCTCTCGATGGATCATATCGCCAGCGACTTCTACCTTCCACCCATGCTGTCTCCATTGCAGGCCACGCCGACTCACCCTGACGCGCCAACTCCAGACACCGCCGGACCACCACGCCTGATCCACCTACCCGAACCAGAAGGGATGTTCATCAGCGATTACCACTCTGGTCTAGCCGACAATTATGGACCATGTGTAGAGACCCCAGTCGCTGAACCTCCACCCACTACGACCGTCGAGGCGCTCCAGCTAAACCCCTTTTCACGCTATGGGTACATGCTACAGGACGCCATGGACACAATCGACGCCATGTGGATAGACTCCGGAGTAGAGAGGGAATCAACACTAACCTTCGCCACCTTGGATCTCCGCGATGATGAAGCCAGTGAGTTCACCCCCCAGCAGCGCCAGACGCTGAATCATCTTCTCACCGAGAACGACTCTGTGTTCGCTCACCATGGACCAGCCACCCTGTTTGCCGAACACCGAATCGACACCGGAGACCATGCTCCCATCAGTGTTCCCCCGTACCAAGTGACACCTAGGAAACGTGAACTCTTACGACAAGCAGTTCAAGAATTAATGACCAACCAAATTGTTGAAGAATGCGAAAGCGCTTGGGCTGCCCCAACCGTCTTAGTACCCAAGCCTGGAGGAGAGATACGACTCTGCATAGATTTCCGCCGTTTAAACGCTGCCACGAATCCCGACCAGTATCCATTGCCTCGCCTGGACGACCTGCTCCAGTCAACCGGTCAAGTAGGCTGCCTCTCCACAATGGATCTTCGCGCTGGATATCACCAAATTCGAATAAGAGAAAAGGACAAGGACAAGACGTGCTTTGTGACCCCGTTTGGCACCTATCGGTTCAACCGCATGCCGTTTGGCCTTCGCAACGCCCCCGCCACGTTCCAAAGACTGATGGACCAATTTCGGCGTCGCCTTCCCGACCTACGCCTCTTGGCTTACCTGGACGACTTGATTCTTCTCTCCAGCAACGTCGACGAACATATACACGCCCTACGCCTGATATTTAACATGCTTAAAGAATTTCAGCTCCGCCTCCACCGTCCAAAGTGCCGCTTTGGATGCCCCGAGACTCGTTATTTAGGCCATGTTATCAGCACCCAAGGAATCCACACGGATCCTGCCAAGATCAGCGCCATCATGGACTTCCCGATACCCCGCAATGCCAAGCACGTGGTAACTTTTCTGCAAACTTGCAGTTGGTATCGGAAATTTATTAAACAGTTTGCCAAAATAGCCCAGCCCCTCAGTAAACTAACCCGCCAGAAGACACCATGGACATGGGGCCCCGATCAGGACCAGGCATTCAGCCAGCTAAAGGACGCTCTGACCTCTGCCCCTATTCTAAGACCGGCCGACCACGGACAACCATTCACCCTCCGTACAGATGCCAGCGCTTACGCAATAGGAGCCGCTTTACTCCAGGGGGAGGGAACGGATGAACGACCTGTTGAATACGCCAGCCGCCTTTTGACAGCCCCCGAACGGAATTATTCCACGACGGAACGAGAAGCCTTAGCCATTGTATGGGCCGTTAGTCGCTTCAGAGGATACTTAGAGGAAACCTCGGTCATAATCATTACCGACCACCAGCCACTGAAATGGCTGATGTCCCTCCGCTCACCTAGTGGACGACTTGCTCGATGGGCCTTGCAGCTTCAGCCCTACCACCTACAGATACAATACGTACCGGGAAAAGCTAACGTCGTAGCCGACACTTTGTCCAGACCACCTTGGTCAAAGGACCTGGACCCCTCGCCCGAACTTTGTCTTATCAGCCTAGACCTACCCACCATGAATGCTGCTTCCTGGAGAGAAACCCAGCAAGCCGACCCAGAATTAAAGAAGATATTAGATGCATTCGATGAAGGAACACAGGAGTCCACCGCTCCCTGGACCTCCCGAGGCTACCTCTGCTCACAAGGAGTCTTGTACCGTTACTCCCCTGATGACGACACCGAGGAAGCCCAGCTCATAGTTCCCAGAGACCAAAGGACCCAGATCCTTCAAGAACATCACGATGCCGCCACAGCCGGCCATTACGGTGTTGAACGAACCCTTCAGAAGCTATTGCATAAATATTACTGGCCCGGAATTAGGCATACTGTCGCTAAGTATGTAAAGTCTTGTCCCGAGTGCCAGAAATATAAACCGACCAACCTAGTGCCAGCCGGACTCCTGCACACCCCCGTGATGCACCAACGATTCGAGGTCATCGCCATGGACTTGTTTGGACCACTACCGGAAAGCGTCGAGAAGAAAAGATGGATACTGACCATAGAAGACACCGCCACCCGCTGGATAGAACTATTCGCTTTATCGAAAGCCACCGCTGAAGAGTGTGCCTGGACCATGGTCAATGAGATTTGCCTGCGATATGGGGTACCCCGCCGTGTAATTAGTGATAATGGACCACAGTTCATCAGCTCTGTCATGCAATGCCTCACCTACTGTTTAGGGATTGACCAGTGCCTAACCCCTGTCTATCACCCGGCCGCCAACCCTGTAGAGCGAAGACACCGAGACCTCAAAACACAATTAGCCATTCAAGTAGGCACGGATCAAACCACATGGTCTGAAAAGCTACCAGCTATCCGGTTCGCCATGAATACTTCTCGCTGCCAATCAACCGGGTATTCACCAGCCTACCTGACGTTCGGCCGAGAACTACGAACCCCTACCAGTGTAACCCATGATCTACGTGCCATCACGACACAAGAAACTTTTGTCCAAGAGGTCACCCCTCGCCTGCTACGCATGGCCGACGCCCTGGATCAAGCACGAGAAACCCACGAACGAGAACAGGATCGACGGAAAAACCAAGCTGATGCGCATCGACGACCCTCACCCGATCTAAGCCCCGGAGATTACGTGTACGTCGCGGCCCACACGCTAAGCAATGCAGCCAAGCAACGATCGTCAAAACTGGTTCCACGACGAGATGGACCCTACCTCATCCTTCGACAAAAAGGACCCACTAGCTACCAGATCGCTCATCCCGACCGACCGACAGTACCTCTCGGAGTATACCATGCATCAGCCCTTACTCCCTACCGACCTCCCGAAGATGCTATGGACACGCCGATCCCCGTCCCGACGATACCCCTCAGAAGACGAGGACGCCCCCGGAAGATGACCGCACCCACAACCACAGAATCTAGGTCGAGGACGATTCCTAGACTCTGAGGGGGAGAATTGTAACAAACACTACCCTCCGTAGTACCTGGCCGCTCCGTAATACCCCTCTCGGCGGCGCCACCATCACGCACCCCGAAGCCAGCTAGCCGTCCCGCGCGCCCTTCCACCTGTGACGTCACCAGCCGGCCGCCGAAGTCAACAAAACCCGGCCCGCTGGACATCGAAAGGCAGTTCTCTTCGAGCTCGCTCTCTCGCCTCTACCTCAGCATCCTGGTTGGATCTTTGGCTTTGCAGGGACTACAGCTCCGGAGATCAACGCGACGCTGCTACTCGGGCGCTCTAGGTGTGAGCCCTGATAGTACCCAACGTGACGCTACCACTCGGGCGCTCTAGGTGTGAGCCCTGATAGTACCGCTCCTACGCTATCTATTACTATTGTTACTATCCTTATAAATACCTGTACATATTAAGTGTTAATAAACCATTAAAACCCTGTTACTCGTGTCTCAATACACCGCAAGGTGTTAAAAGTTTACGTAAGCTATAGTCTTCTCGAATAAAGAATATATCTTTCAAAAGAAAAGATACTGTGATGTCACAAAATGACACGAGGAATGATTGTGATGATTGTGATAGATTTGTAAGTTTTGCTACTTTCAACTCAACCAGAGCCCTAGGCCTTCATGGCCTGTTGAGCTGTATAAATAAATACTTTCAACTCATGCATAACACCATGAACATAGTTCTACAATTTTGTTTGCTCAAATATAAACCGACCATCAGAGCTATGCAGAAAAGTGATTACCAGAAACGCTCACCGCTGTGACACATTGGCGTAACTAGAAAGTTTCAAGTTGTATATCTCTGTTGCTACTTACGGGACCCATGCCAAGTTTAGGGGTTTTAATAGTAAGCCTACTAGGAATGTTTTGGTAAAGAAAAAAAAATTTTGGACTTTGCGAAAAAAAGTTGAAATTTTGGTTAGCCCCCCCCCAGAAAAAAAAATGAACACGTTTAGGTATCTTATTTATTATTTTTTTAAAACAAATTTTACATCATTTTATCGATAATTTTTAAATTTTACGAGAAAAAAACGTGCTAGTAGAAAGTTATAGTCATTTGAATTTTTTTCAACCGAAATATGATTTAAATTTTCGGTTGCAAAATATTCAAATGACTATAACTTTCTACTAACACATTTTTTTCTCTTAAAATTTAAAAACTATCGATAAAATGATGTAAAATTTGTTTTAAAAACATAATAAATACGATACCTAAACGTGTTCATTTTTTTTCTGGGGGGGCTAACCAAAATTTCAACTTCTTTTCGCAAATTACAAAATATATTTTTTCTTTACCAAAACATTCCTACTAGGCTTACTATTAAAACCCCTAAACTTGGAATGGGTCCCGTAAGTAGCAACAGAGATATACAACTTGAAAATTTCTAGTTACGCCAATGCAGTGTGACATCAAAAATGCTGGAAGTGAGGCCAGCACTTTTAATTCAATTATTTAATTCGTAGGCAACACCATTTTTACAAATATACAAAATGTGTGTAAAAATAAAAACTTACACTTCACTGAGAACTCTTCTCTGTGACAATACACGTCTACGATGCTCTATATTAGGTCCTAGGTTCCACTTGGGAACAGCTCCTTCATTAAGTAACATTCGCCCTCTAGGAGTGATTGTTATATCATTCTTGTCAAAATGAGCGCTGCATATTCGTTTGGAATAGGGATATGGCTTTACTTCAGGGTCATACCCTAAAGTTTCCAGCCAGGAGTCGAACCTATTTTTGGTTAACCTACAACCAAATAAAAATACGTAATAAGCAGTTTTTTTAAATATGGAATAACCTGGGTAATCAAATAAGCATGAGTCAGGAAAAGAGCTGGCATATATTAAAAATTATGAAATCTGAAATCCTGGATGACTGCTACATAAAAGTGTTATACTGAGGGGCTCTATTTTGTGAATTTTTTAATGTTCTGGACACTATGGTATTTTCATTTTTGTACCTTTTAATAATATCTGAAAAAGCACTTATGAAAACATGAACAAGACACATTAACTTTTAGTTATACACATCTAGGCTAGGTATATAAAAACAACTCCTATAAGACATTTTTTGTTTACAGTCAGGTGTTCTTAATATTTAAATTATTTTCTAGCAATCCTACATTATCAATAAGGTTTCCTTTAGTAAAATCGAAGTAATAGGTATCTACTTAATATTACATTATTTATTTTCTATGTGGGAAACAGCTGTTAAATTAATATTCAACAATATCACAACCTATTACTTAAATGTACATCCAGCTGTACATGGATTTCCTGAGTCGAAGCAGTGGCGTACCTAGCAGTTGGGGGAGGGGGGGGGGGGCAGTTCACCATGGGGGCTATTTATATGAAAATGTGACAAATGCGCTATAAAACAAAGAAGCGCTGGGGACGTCATAAACTAAGGGTGGGGGAGGCAGACTGCAAACAAAGAAGCGCTGGGGGCGCCATGAACTAAGGGCGGGGGCTGAGTACCCCCTAGGTACGCCACTGACTTGAAGCCAAGGGGTCTTTTAAATTAAACTTTGTACAGTATCTAGGTTATAACCTACATTATAAACCTCTTCACAAAAAAATGTCTCCAGAAATGCTTTATACAGTGAATAGCATGCCAACTTGGTTGAATGTACTGTTGCCCTTATATTTGAAACTGTAAACTGTTGCCAATATACTTCTCAATATTATACAAACATTTTTCAATATACAATGCTAAGTCAGTATCATGAAACTCCAGCTGCATCCAGCTCCATTTTTCGTCAGGAGCTGCCATTTTATACTTGTAATAACGTAATGCTTGTAGGTACAGGTACCATTTTTTTAAATACAAAACTCTGTCATGCTCTACCTACCTACAATAATAAGACCGCGGAAATTTGGTGACATTCCAGACATTTGCTTCTCGCGATTATAAGTGCAATGACATTAGACCACATTGCAAAACACATTAATGTCACTTTTTTTCGCAACATTAGTTATAAATACAAAACAATAGCCCAAATGCAGTAGAATATACTGGCACAGGTCACCCTGCAATAGTGCTGAAAGTCTAGACGTTATTTAGAAAATAATACGAGTATATCATATTAGGGTGCTTCGTTTTAAGCGCCCATTTTTTTTGTTGGTCCATTGACGGAATAATGTTATAAACATAAAAAAATTGTCACCAAAAATGAGCTCTTAATTGTGATTTTAAGTACTCGCTAAATGAATTTGAAAATTTCCCATTTAATTACCACGTAATTTTTTTTTTCAATTATCTATAGCTTTGCGACATTTCATGATGTTTACTTGGCAATAGGTGGAAATTACAGAGGAACCTTTCCTCTTTAAAAGTGCCTGTAGCCAATTTATGTTTTGTAACCGATGTCGCCAGTAAAAAATCTTGAAGCCAATTTTTTCTCCAATTTCATGTTTTTTTTATGTTTCTCGTAAACCACTAACTTTACAACAAAATTGTATTTCAGTTTTTGATAGGGAATTTAATTTCCTACACAAAAAGTTATGTACCTAAGCCATAACCGTAGAGCTAGAGTAGTTTTCGAGATCAATAGAATTAAACATCGCACAATTTGAAAAATTGCTGTTTTATCCAAGATTTTAGTACTTTTTAATGAAATCATTGCTGAAAAATATATAATGCATAAGAATGAAATATAAAAATATATATTACACATTGGTAAGTAATCACCAAAACTATTGGTACTAGCATACGGTATTCTTATTACCGTATGCTAGATTCAATACCTACTTTTAATAATATTATGGCTGAAGAAATAAATATATGATATATTCTGGTAAATACATAAATTTACCAGTAATACGGAACTAAGAAACGGCTTCATATTACACGCAATAGTTTTGGTGATTACTTACCAATGTGTCATATATATTTTTATATTTCCTTGTTATCCATTATATATTTTTTCAGCACTGATTTCATTAAAAGGTACTAAAATCTTGGATAAAACACCGATTTTTCAAATTTTGAGATGTTTAATTGGATTTATCTCGAAAACTACTAGCTCTACGGTTATGGCTTACATAACTTTTTGTGTAGGAAATTAAATTCCCTATAAAAAACAGAAATACACTTTTGTTGTAAAGTTAGTGGTTTACGACAAACAAAAAGAAAAAAATAATATTCGAGAACAAATTGGCTTCAAGATTTTTTACTGGCGACATCGGTTACAAAACATAAATTGGCTACAGGCACTTTTAAAGAGGAAAGGTTCCTCTGTAATTTTCACCTATTGCCAATTAAATATCATGAAATGTCGCAAAGCTATAGATAATTGAAAAAACAAATTAAAATTTACGTGTTAATTAACTGGGAAATTTTCAAATTCATTTAGCGAGTACTTAAAATCACAATTAAGAGCTCGTTTTTGGTGAGAATTTTTTTTTATGTTTATAACATTATTCCGTCAATGGACCAACAAAAACAAAATAGTCGCCTAAAACGAAGCACCATAATATCATATACTAAATGTTTTTACCGTGAGTAGGTGATAGTTTACAAAACTCTACTATTACTCGCGTGCAGTAAAAACGCATTCACCAAATGCGTTACGCGATATTGTTTCCCTTGTAAATCTTTAAACGCGTTTTTTGGCGAATAAATATAAAGTGACATAACATTCCCTCATAAACTGGGATTAAAATAATACATATGTACAAGTAACGCTGACGGGTCGGCCTATTGTTTACTACAAATTCCAAAAAGGCGTCTCTTTGTAGACGCAATATTTCTGGGCGATTTGTGTCCAGGGCGTCCCATAAACCATTGAGCTAAATACACGTATTATGTATTATTTAGTATCGTTATTACAAGAAAAGGTCCGAAATCCTTTGATTGTTACCGACCGCTACCTGCAAACCCTTAAGTGAAAACTGTGTAAATAGAAACAGTGTAATAAAAATAAAGAAAGTATATTAAGCTAGCTCACCATGGTCACGTCGCGCATTTCTAACCTAATGGATATTTAGTTGCTAATTAGTTACGCTAATCCCGATTTAGTTGCTATTCATCCCTCCAAGATACACGCGGTGAGCTAACTTAAATATTAATCTAGCAGACCAATTACTATAACTCGGGTTCTGATCAAAGATCTTGCAACTTATCGACTTTGTTCAGCCGCCATATTTAGTTGCTGGAAGATAGCGTAGTTTATTTTACCCCCCGTCAACCCCTAACTCCAGGATCGGCACCCCTAAAGGCATGAATTTCAATATGGCTCTGTAGGTAATTATAAATGGTTCTATATTTAGTTGCTAATTAGTTGCTGACGTTTTATGATTTTTATTTTTTTTTCCCTCACCATTATAACCGAAAACTACGATGGTGCTAAAGTAACTGTTTGTCTATTCAACCCTTCCGCGCAACTTTTGATCTATGAGAGATATCGACTTCGTTCAGCCGCCATATTTAGTTGCTAATTAGATGCTGGAAGATAGCGTAGTTTATTTTACCACCCGTCAACCCTTAACTCCAGGATCGGCACCCCTAAAGGCATGAATTTCAATATGGCTCTGTAGGTAATTATAAATGGTTCTATATTAAGTTGCTAATTAGATGCTGACGTTTTATGCTTTTTATTTTTTTTCCCTCCCCATTATACCCGATAACTACGGTGGTGCTAGAATAATTGTTTGTCTATTCAACCCTTCCGCGCAACTTTTGATCAATGAGAGATATCGACTTCGTACAACCGCCATATTTAGTTGCTAATTAGTTGCTGGAAGATAGCGTAGTTTATTTTACCCCCCGTCAACCCCTAACTCCAGGATCGGCACCCCTAAAGGCATGAATTTCAATATGGCTCTGTAGGTAATTATAAATGGTTCTATATTTAGTTGCTAATTAGTTGCTGGAGTTAAGGGTTGACCGGGGGTAAAATAAACTACGCTATCTTCCAGCAACTAATTAGCAACTAAATATGTCGGTTGAACGAAGTCGATATCTCTCATAGATCAAAAGTTGCGCGGAAGGGTTGAATAGACAAACAGTTATTTTAGCACCATCGTAGTTTTCGGTTATAATGGGGAGGGAACAAAAATAAAAATCATAAAACGTCAGCAACTAATTAGCAACTAAATATAGAACCATTTATAATTACCTACAGAGCCATTTTGAAATTCATCCCTTTAGGGGTGCCGATCCTGGAGTTACAGGGTTGACCGGGGGTAAAATAAACTACGCTATCTTCCAGCAACTAATTAGCAACTAAATATGGCGGTTGAACGAAGTCGATATCTCTCATAGATCAAAAGTTGCGCGGAAGGGTTGAATAGACAAAGTTATTTTAGCACCATCGTAGTTTTCGGTTATAATGGGGAGGGAAAAAAAATAAAAATCATAAAACGTCAGCAACTAATTAGCAACTAAATATAGAACCATTTATAATTACCTACAGAGCCATATTGAAATTCATCCCTTTAGGGGTGCCGATCCTGGAGTTAGGGGTTGACGGGGGGTAAAATAAACTACGCTATCTTCCAGCAACTAATTAGCAACTAAATATGGCGGTTGAACGAAGTCGATATCTCTCATTGATCAAAAGTTGCGCGGAAGGGTTGAATAGACAAACAATTATTCTAGCACCACCGCAGTTATCGGGTATATTGGGGAGGGAAAAAAAATAAAAAGCATAAAACGTCAGCAACTAATTAGCAACTAAATATAGAACCATTTATAATTACCTACAGAGCCATATTGAAATTCATGCCTTTAGGGGTGCCGATCCTGGAGTTAGGGGTTGACGGGGGGTAAAATAAACTACGCTATCTTCCAGCAACTAATTAGCAACTAAATATGGCGGCTGAACGAAGTCGATATCTCTCATAGATCAAAAGTTGCGCGGAAGAGTTGAATAGACAAACAGTTATTTTAGCACCATCGTAGTTTTCGGTTATAATGGGGAGGGAAAAAAAATAAAAATCATAAAACGTAAGAACCACTAATTAGCAACTAAATATAGAACCATTTATAATTACCTACAGAGCCATTTTGAAATTCATCCCTTTAGGGGTGCCGATCCTGGAGTTACGGGGTTGACCGGGGGTAAAATAAACTGTGCTATCTTCCAGCAACTAATTAGCAACTAAATATGGCGGTTGAACGAAGTCGATATCTCTCATTGATCAAAAGTTGCGCGGAAGGGTTGAATAGACAAACAATTATTCTAGCACCACCGTAGTTATCGGGTATATTGGGGAGGGAAAAAAAATAAAAAGCATAAAACGTCAGCAACTAATTAGCAACTAAATATAGAACCATTTATAATTACCTACAGAGCCATATTGAAATTCATGCCTTTAGGGGTGCCGATCCTGGAGTTAGGGGTTGACGGGGGGGTAAAATAAACTACGCTATCTTCCAGCAACTAATTAGCAACTAAATATGGCGGCTGAACGAAGTCGATATCTCTCATAGATCAAAAGTTGCGCGGAAGGGTTGTATAGACAAACAGTTATTTTAGCACCATCGTAGTTTTCGGTTATAATGGGGAGGGAAAAAAAATAAAAATCATAAAACGTCAGCAACTAATTAGCAACTAAATATAGAACCATTTATAATTACCTACAGAGCCATTTTGAAATTCATCCCTTTAGGGGTGCCGATCCTGGAGTTACGGGGTTGACCGGGGGTAAAATAAACTACGCTATCTTCCAGCAACTAATTAGCAACTAAATATGGCGGTTGAACGAAGTCGATATCTCTCATAGATCAAAAGTTGCGCGGAAGGGTTGAATAGACAAACAGTTATTTTAGCACCATCGTAGTTTTCGGTTATAATGGGGAGGGAAAAAAAAAATAAAAATCATAAAACGTCAGCAACTAATTAGCAACTAAATATAGAACCATTTATAATTACCTACAGAGCCATATTGAAATTCATCCCTTTAGGGGTGCCGATCCTGGAGTTAGGGGTTGACGGGGGGTAAAATAAACTACGCTATCTTCCAGCAACTAATTAGCAACTAAATATGGCGGTTGAACGAAGTCGATATCTCTCATTGATCAAAAGTTGCGCGGAAGGGTTGAATAGACAAACAATTATTCTAGCACCACCGTAGTTATCGGGTATAATGGGGAGGAAAAAAAAAATAAAAAGCATAAAACGTCAGCAACTAATTAGCAACTAAATATAGAACCATTTATAATTACCTACAGAGCCATATTGAAATTCATCCCTTTAGGGGTGCCGATCCTGGAGTTAGGGGTTGACGGGGGTAAAATAAACTACGCTATCTTCCAGCAACTAATTAGCAACTAAATATGGCGGTTGAACGAAGTCGATATCTCTCATTGATCAAAAGTTGCGCGGAAGGGTTGAATAGACAAACAATTATTCTAGCACCACCGTAGTTATCGGGTATATTGGGGAGGGAAAAAAAATAAAAAGCATAAAACGTCAGCAACTAATTAGCAACTAAATATAGAACCATTTATAATTACCTACAGAGCCATATTGAAATTCATGCCTTTAGGGGTGCCGATCCTGGAGTTAGGGGTTGACGGGGGGTAAAATAAACTACGCTATCTTCCAGCAACTAATTAGCAACTAAATATGGCGGCTGAACGAAGTCGATATCTCTCATAGATCAAAAGTTGCGCGGAAGGGTTGAATAGACAAACAGTTATTTTAGCACCATCGTAGTTTTCGGTTATAATGGGGAGGGAAAAAAATAAAAATCATAAAACGTCAGCAACTAATTAGCAACTAAATATAGAACCATTTATAATTACCTACAGAGCCATTTTGAAATTCATCCCTTTAGGGGTGCCGATCCTGGAGTTACGGGGTTGACCGGGGGTAAAATAAACTACGCTATCTTCCAGCAACTAATTAGCAACTAAATATGGCGGTTGAACGAAGTCGATATCTCTCATTGATCAAAAGTTGCGCGGAAGGGTTGAATAGACAAACAATTATTCTAGCACCACCGTAGTTATCGGGTATAATGGGGAGGAAAAAAAAAATAAAAAGCATAAAACGTCAGCAACTAATTAGCAACTAAATATAGAACCATTTATAATTACCTACAGAGCCATATTGAAATTCATCCCTTTAGGGGTGCCGATCCTGGAGTTAGGGGTTGACGGGGGTAAAATAAACTACGCTATCTTCCAGCAACTAATTAGCAACTAAATATGGCGGTTGAACGAAGTCGATATCTCTCATTGATCAAAAGTTGCGCGGAAGGGTTGAATAGACAAACAATTATTCTAGCACCACCGTAGTTATCGGGTATAATGGGGAGGGAAAAAAATAAAAAGCATAAAAAGTCAGCAACTAATTAGCAACTAAATATAGAACCATTTATAATTACCTACAGAGCCATTTTGAAATTCATCCCTTTAGGGGTGCCGATCCTGGAGTTACGGGGTTGACCGGGGGTAAAATAAACTACGCTATCTTCCAGCAACTAATTAGCAACTAAATATGGCGGTTGAACGAAGTCGATATCTCTCATAGATCAAAAGTTGCGCGGAAGGGTTGAATGGACAAACAGTTATTTTAGCACCATCGTAGTTTTCGGTTATAATGGGGAGGGAAAAAAAAATCATAAAACGTCAGCAACTAATTAGCAACTAAATATAGAACCATTTATAATTACCTACACAGCCATATTGAAATTCATCCCTTTAGGGGTGCCGATCCTGGAGTTAGGGGTTGACGGGGGGTAAAATAAACTACGCTATCTTCCAGCAACTAATTAGCAACTAAATATGGCGGTTGAACGAAGTCGATATCTCTCATTGATCAAAAGTTGCGCGGAAGGGTTGAATAGACAAACAATTATTCTAGCACCACCGTAGTTATCGGGTATAATGGGGAGAAAAAAAAAATAAAAAGCATAAAACGTCAGCAACTAATTAGCAACTAAATATAGAACCATTTATAATTACCTACAGAGCCATATTGAAATTAATGCCTTTAGGGGTGCCGATCCTGGAGTTAGGGGTTGACGGGGGATAAAGTAAACTACGCTATCTTCCAGCAACTAATTAGCAACTAAATATGGCGGCTGAACGAAGTCGATATCTCTCATAGATCAAAAGTTGCGCGGAAGGGTTGAATAGACAAACAGTTATTTTAGCACCATCGTAGTTTTCGGTTATAATGGGGAGGGAAAAAAAATAAAAATCATAAAACGTCAGCAACTAATTAGCAACTAAATGTAGAACCATTTATAATTACCTACAGAGCCATTTTGAAATTCATCCCTTTAGGGGTGCCGATCCCGGAGTTACGGGGTTGACCGGGGGTAAAATAAACTACGCTATCTTCCAGCAACTAATTAGCAACTAAATATGGCGGTTGAACGAAGTCGATATCTCTCATAGATCAAAAGTTGCGCGGAAGGGTTGAATAGACAAACAGTTATTTTAGCACCATCGTAGTTTTCGGTTATAATGGGGAGGGAAAAAAAATAAAAATCATAAAACGTCAGCAACTAATTAGCAACTAAATATAGAACCATTTATAATTACCTACAGAGCCATATTGAAATTCATCCCTTTAGGGGTGCCGATCCTGGAGTTAGGGGTTGACGGGGGGTAAAATAAACTACGCTATCTTCCAGCAACTAATTAGCAACTAAATATGGCGGTTGAACGAAGTCGATATCTCTCATTGATCAAAAGTTGCGCGGAAGGGTTGAATAGACAAACAATTATTCTAGCACCACCGTAGTTATCGGGTATAATGGGGAGGGAAAAAAGTAAAAAGCATAAAACGTCAGCAACTAATTAGCAACTAAATATAGAACCATTTATAATTACCTACAGAGCCATATTGAAATTCATGCCTTTAGGGGTGCCGATCCTGGAGTTAGGGGTTGACGGGGATAAAATAAACTACGCTATCTTCCAGCAACTAATTAGCAACTAAATATGGCGGCTGAACGAAGTCGATATCTCTCATAGATCAAAAGTTGCGCGGAAGGGTTGAATAGACAAACAGTTATTTTAGCACCATCGTAGTTTTCGGTTATAATGGGGAGGGAAAAAAAAAATAAAAATCACAAAACGTCAGCAACTAATTAGCAACTAAATATAGAACCATTTATAATTACCTACAGAGCCATTTTGAAATTCATCCCTTTAGGGGTGCCGATCCTGTAGTTACGGGGTTGACCGGGGGTAAAATAAACTACGCTATCTTCCAGCAACTAATTAGCAACTAAATATGGCGGCTGAACAAAGTCGATAAGTTGATCAGAACCCGAGTTATAGTACTTGGTCTGCTAGATTAATATTTAAGTTAGCTCACCGCGTGTATCTTGGAGGGATGAATAGCAACTAAATCGGGATTAGCGTAACTAATTAGCAACTACTTAGCAACTAAATATCCATTAGGTCAGAAATGCGCGACGTGACCATGGTGAGCTAGCTTAATATACGTAAATAAAGACGGGAATTTACGAAATTCCAAGAAAGAACCTGCAGGGTTGATTGCTTTCTAATTTTGAAATACCGGCGCCTATAATCGTTGGGAATCCACGCTGTACAATAAATACGCCCTAAGAAATGACCAAGTGTATCATATGTATATACAAGTCTAAAGGATTAAACAGTCAACAATGGAAGAGCCACGCTTTATTTTTATAAATTGAAGAATATGAACAAGGTGCCTACTTCAGGTCCTAGAAAAGCGTCAGTATCACCAAATTTCCACGGTATACAAAAATTGAACAAGATAAAAAACTAATATACCTATTTGAACAGCTTAATGTGTTACTTAAAAGCAGTTGTTTATGCTAGGTTGTTTTATATACCTGTATGTAGTAGCTCATAAAACGTTATAAAAATGTTATCCATATAGGAGGTACTTACCGAAAATAGGATATTCCAGGTAATTTGCCTTTAGTTGGGCAAAACAGAATCATACACTTATGTTGATCGGCCATTGTTCACAAAAATACCTGCACACCAACACTACAAAATTGCCACTTGACGAATGAATCTCTAAATAATCTCAAAAGTTCACAAATAAACAAACCAAACACTTTTCACCAAGAAGGGTAAAATGCAAATGGCTTCGGCCCGGGTCTGTTTGCCAAGTTGCCGTCATCGAGTTCAACAACCACTTTTGCTAGACGTCCCGAGTGCGCATGCCTCGAGAGGACCGTCGTTTAAAAATCTGACTGGCGCCCAATGCGTACAAATGCACTTTTTCGCCCATACATTGGACGGATTCAGCTGGTGTCGCGAATACGTTCCGTTGTGATGGTCTAAATATATCTTGTCTATGGTGATCACCGGTCATACGCGGAAACACGCTGGGCTGGAAGTTTATATTTAAATTTAACTGCCAACCGTGACCAATATTTTTCTATGACCGTGACCATGACCACTAGCCGGCCGAAAACGATCAATGCGTACCTAAAACAAAACCACGTGTCCGAGCATTTTTCTAAGAAAAAAATGCCTGCATTTTAAATGAATTTATTCCAACCTTTACGTTCTCACTGTATATAGGTAAGTACTTAGGTGCATTTTTTAAATAAGTAACCAAAATTTATTTATAAATAATTTCACAATATTGTCTCTCCACCAAACTACACCAATGGATTCGATACAACTTGTATCGAATCCATTTGTGTAGTTTGGTGGAGAGACAATATTGTGAAATTATTTATAAATAAATTTTGATACAACTGACTATAACCTCACTTTACACTTACTTGTGAAAAGAAACTTCTGGGTCTAAATAGTCCAATTTTTTGCAAACTTGACACTGCCGCACCATATTTAAATGTTTTATTCGCAAAATAATGTCAGCTTCTTTAAAGAAAAACACTTAAATGCTACTTGCAATCACAAAAAAAACACAATTGCACTCTCGAATCTCGAACAGCGTTGCGTTGCAATTATTATGGTTGTGTTGTCAACTTTTAAATATAAAATTAAAGGACAATAATCTAGCGCTACTAGCGCATGCACCAAATACTAGTAAATACGTACCTTAGAATTATTTTGCGAATTTGTGTTAAACCCTGTTTGCGTTTGGTGTTAATTTTTGTGGTGTTTTTCGGTAGTTTTCAGTTAATTATGGGTGAACGAAAATCAGGACATATTTGCGCTGTTAACAGCTGCTACATGGCGCTAATGGGATATTTTTTATTTTATTTTAAATTAAGTTGTTTTTAAAGGAATTGATAAATTATTTTGTTTTTAAAGGACAATTACAGCCGCCCTTTGACGCCTCGTCCTTAAATAAAGGTTTGTCCTTTGAAACAAAGGACGGTTTTGTACGACACTAGAGTCTACAGGTTGGGGGGTAACATTTTTATCCCGGGCTTCCGCATGCGTAATAACCTCAAAAATATAAATGATGCACTTGTTAATAAGTTTACCGATTTCCTAGCATGAGCCACGTAGTCCAGTGGGTAAAGCAACCGCTTATTAACCCAGTATACGGTGACCCAGACGTCTTGGTTCGAATCCCGTGCTCGGTCGCATCTTTTTTTTAATTTTTGTCACTTAAAATATTATAAAAAATTAGGAAATCTGCTCTAAAAGGTGTATTGGAAACGGGTTAGCACTCCTTCCTCGATAAAAAATTTGTTTTGTCTTTTTTTAAAGGTGCCGAGCAAAAAAATTATTATGTCTGGGTTCCTTAACCTCAAAATTATGTTTTGTTTGTTGTCCAGAACGGTGGATCGGAGGGCACCCTAAGGTCGGAACAGGGTTAGCACCTGGTTAGGGGCCCTGACCAGTCTCTTTCCTCGCAAGCGAAGAGGGATCGGTGCGAAAAAAATCCACTATTGTTTTCCTCTGCGCATGCGCAAGCCCGGGATAAAACAGTTCCCCCCAACCTCTAGACTCTTGTCAACCCTAGTTGGTCATGGAATTATATACATACTATATGGCCGCTTGCGTCACTTTCCAATTCCTAGTAAAACTAGTACTAAATGGTAAAACAGCGTTGCCACTTTTCTTAATAATTTATCCCAGTGAGAAGGAAATGGAAGTTATTCGGCTATGATGCATCAAATTATTACTTAATACTTATGTTTGCTAATTTTGTTAGATGAAGATATAGTCAAATAAATGTCGTGTAAGACTGTATTAAAATAATTTTCTGTTTTCAGAAAGCATTTCGCCATTATTTTGATTATTTTGTGCTTATCGGACATTTTGGTAGTATATGTATTGTTGGACTTTGTATATCTGTAAAGTGTATATTTCTAAACTAGGCATAGGCGTTTCTAGGTGGGGGCTTGGGGGGGGGGGGGTGTGCTAAGCCCCCAAATCTCGAATTAGCCCCCCCCAAATCCAACCGAGTGGCCTAGCCCCGCCTATATATAAACCAGGAACTTAAGCCCCCCCCCCCCCCAAATATGTAAACCGGGGGCTTAAGCCCCCCCCAAAAATAGAGGTCTAGAACCGCCTATGAAACTAGGTAAGTAGGTATAGGTCCAGATATAGGTAAACATATTTTATTTGTTTAACAATTATCTAGACAAACATTACCCCAAAATGAATTAATGTTATAGGAATTACACGTTTTGCGGCGTAAATTATGAAGTAGTTTAGTTAACAAGCTTATAGTTTTTAAAATTTTCTTTTTAAATTACAATATTTTTAAGAGGTTATGTTAATCACGAAGCGAATATAATCGTAGACAATCTCGCCCATGCACGTAAAGCACCTCCGGCGCACTCAAAAATCATGAGTCTTGTGCTATTATTTTTGACTGTATTCAGCACGTTCGGCTTTGTAATATACGCCTCAAATTACATGATCCCAGAAAAAAAATCATATTATTCGTAGAGTGGTTTGTTTACTTTTTATTCACATTTTAGATATTAAGGTATTAATTTATTATGGATTATGGATCACGATTACTGCATTTCTAGTACATCCAGACCAAGTAGTGAGGATTTATTTGGTAACTTTAAATTTGTTTGTATTGAATATTTCATATTAACATAATAACTTACTTTAATATTAGTTACTTTCATATAATATGTACATAATAGACTTACTGGCAGAAAGATAAAATCTTTTGTGTCATTAATTTCTCTAGAAAAAATCATTTGTGATAAATGTTGGCGCATTAAAAAGAGCAGATTCGTAACTTAAAAAAAACTTCAAAAAACTTTTACATTTAAAATGGAGATCTTACTAATGTTAAAATGTTTAAAACTATAGGTTTGAAGAGCTTCAATTACAAGTCAAGGGTGTAAATAGCATTTTTAGGGAAGGGGGTTGAAGTTGTTAAAATGATACCTGGGGTTTGATACGATAAAAACTCAGTGGCGCACAATTGTCTTGGAAAATCTAAGGAAAGAGAAGGAAAAATTAAATAAATGCTCCTGGCGAAAAGCACTTGTAGGGCTATTGGGTAGTTAAATTTATTTAGTTCTCGTACAATTGTTTTTTTCATATTTCTACACATACGTTGTAAGTAAATTAATTTCAGCAAGATTATGTTCCACTATTTAATCAGTGATACATTTTGATAAAAAATGTAAAAAAGTCCTGTCCTGACCAAAGTTTAAGTTGGTGAACAGAATGTTACTAGAAATGACATATGTGACACATGTGTCAACGGCCGCCATTAAACTCTAAGCCGATACTGACTTATAGTTCCCTTAGGTGGCGGTATTTACATATTCTCTGCAGTTTCTGTCATGAGAAATTGCAATGAATGTGCAAGAATGCTACTGAGGAAGTTACCCGCTAAACAAAAAAAGGTTGTTTGAATATTTCAGCAATATTAAAAACTAACAATGTTACATTCCGAGAAATATTTATGCAACATTAACGTAATATGTAGTTCACCTCTTATGTCCCGCTTTTTGATGTTACAATGCAACATCTTGCATCCGTGCAACATTAATAAAACATTTAAATCTATGTCTTTTTTACATTGTGTACAAGTAATCTTTCCAATATTATTTTGTTATAACTTTTATCTTGATGAGAGTAATATTTCATAAGGTACTTTGACAATATATTACTTAAGCTCATGTACGAAATGTTTGTTTTATGTAGATAGTATGTAGCTTTTTTTTTGAGCCCAATATTTTTTTAATATTGTAGCTGATACATTTTCGCGCATTCGCCATCCCATTTTTAAGATGATACGTGTCCCGAAATATTGTGCATATTTGAAAATAATAATTGGGATTCTTTAACATTTTTAACAAGATTTATTATTATTGTCTAAATGTCTTCCCTCTCAACGCTGGCTCTTCCAAATTTATCATAGACTGCTCTGTAACATCACAAGGTTATATTTAAAAGGGGCGAAATCAACTGGCCTTTAAAAGGTCCAGATTTAACCTTTCTTTTTGTGGGGTTACCGCCAAGAAAATGTGTGTATTATTCCGCTAGCTAAGATACACCATCAGTCAAGAGAACGAATCACCGAAAAATTAAGGACATACCGGCGGATGTCATTCAGCGTGTATTTCAGGTTAAAGTTGGAGGTGCCAGCAACTAAAGAAAAAATATTTAGACAGCGTTATTTTTCATATATTTTCCAAACGTTTTGACATCAATAAATCTTGTTAAAAATATTTAGTGTCCTAATTATTACTTTTTTCAAATATGTGCAACATTTTTGAACACAACAACATTTTTCTTAAATCAAAAGTTACTGCTGTAGTGCAATTCTGAATCCAAATCCCTGTACATAAAAAATTTAATTGGCACACTCTTATTCACATAAATAAAATTTGATTCAGAGTTGTAACATGCAGGCAAATTATAAACAAAGAAAAATAAAATGTTAATTAAAAATTAAAAGTTAGTCACCAATGTTTACCTTTACCAGAAAACTGCAGGCCACAAATCTTTTTGGAGCGACTGAATTTACTGTTAACATAAAGTCCTATATTTTTTCTGTTTCTATATTATATATAGGTTAAAACTTTTAGGCCAAAAATCTCATATTAAACAAACATTAAATTTGCAAAATATATTTATGAATATATGTAATCACAAACAGAAAAATTATTTTTTCCCTTTCTTTTCTTTGTCTGGAGAATCGTAACCATTCAACTACAACTTTCTCAAATTATTTGTCAGTCAGTGCTGGAAATAGCTTCTGACTAGCTCCTAAAATAATTACAAAACAATAAGGGCATAAACATGTCATCCATGAGCGTCCGCAGACTTTTTTCTCAGGGGGGGCAAAATGAAAAAAAGGAATATATTTTTAAAGATTTTACTACTAATAATTAAAAAGTATGACAATCTCACAAGCTCAGGGGGGCCACGGCCCCCCTGGCCCCTCCCTGCGGGTGCCCATGATGGCATCTACATAAGACGCCTTAAATCGGCAACTAAGCTCGAGTAGGTCACCACATGGCAACAGTGTGCCATTCAATATTAATATTTTTAGTTAGGATGTATGTGGGGATAAAAAGCAACGTTTACAAATGGGGGTAACATAGTTAAGACGTGGTCACTGATAAAGAACTACATACATTTTAACCAGCATTTTTAAGACGCCAAGCATTTCAACGATAGCTATTTGCTTAATATAAACACAACGGTGAAATTAGGGGGTCACTGCACATTAAATACTTTTGAATTCGTTAAGTATTTAGAAATATTTAACAAGTGAAGACTATATGCCAAATTTGAGATACCTTAAATTGTTCGTTTTACTTTAATGCATACTTAAAGTATTTACACACTAATTAAGTACATTTAGTACCTACTTTAAAGTATTTTTTGTACCTAAGTAAGTAAAAATTAAAAACTGTAAATATTAAAAAGTATTTACTTAATACTCGTGCTTGAAATGCATGATTTTAAGTACAATCTTAATACTTGCAAGTAGTTTTGACAACTACTTCTGCTTATTACTTTAAATACATTTAAAATGTAAAATGTAGGTACTTTTACTTTATGCATGGTGCATAAATATTGTGTTTTCCTGCCAAAGATTTTCTTTAAATTTCAGTTTAAGCAGAAGTAAATCAAATTTTATTACTCTAATGCTGTGTGGATATTTTTATGAAATATTAATTAACTTACGTCTCATTGCGTTAGTAATGCAAAAATTTTGTTCTTCTCGGCTTTTGCCCCGTCCAAGAAATTATAGTCCCCACCGAATTGATGAAAACAACAGTCATCATTCTTCTTATGTGGTTCTTTGTGTTAAGGCCACCCAACTGGCAGTCTGTTAAACTGAAAGACAAACAGCTGATTTAATAATTTCATTGTCCCTATAGCATTGCCTTAAAATGGGCAATTTATTGTTTTTACTTGTGTGACAATTTATTTTTTTTATTTTTATATTCTACTTTGTAAATTTTGAGCAAGAAAGTTTTTTTGTTATTTTCTTACCCAAAGCAAAAACTACGAAGTTACTATTTCTGGCGCTCTGTTCGTTTTTGCTGGAAAATGTATTTTAACCTATAATTAATGCAAGCAAGTGGAAAAACTCACCAACTTTACTATTAGTTCCGAATTTGTTTGTAAAGATTCTTCAATATTGAGCATAGCCTGTATACTTTTTGCGGAAAAATGCCTGAAAAATCCTCGACAGGCTCAACGCTTTCTTCCAGAGAATTTATTTTATGTAAAATAATTTTTAATGTAGCGTGAGTTTCAACTGCCATCTCCACCAGTAATTCAATTTTATCTTCCTTCAAGTTAACAATTTTACATTCTTGTAAATCTGAAAAAAAACACCAAGTTTTAAATATAAAATGGACCTAAAAACAGGAAAAGTTCTAAGCAACTTTTTCTAGTGTAATTTTTCTTTAAAATGAAAAATAAAGGTAGTTTACTCTTACATAGGTCAAGTTTATAATTTTGAAGTTTTTGACCTCTCTGTATATAGAAACTAATTTTTTTTACATAAATCGCATTTTTTTAAAAGCTTTAAAAATGTTTATACGAATAACTTTTTGTCGAAAAATTAAAAATTAGATCCATTTGTGGTAGTTAACCCCATCCAGGAAGTCCCTGCGATGGGGACATCCTGTATAACTTTTAAACTTAGTCAGGATTCTTTACAACAATCGTACAAAAATAAATCAAGAGTAGGTACTTAATTCAAAATTTTATTATTTATCATGCCCTGAGGGCATAAAAATTTAGGGTAATTATTTAGATTAGTGGAAATTGCGAATTTTTTCATGAAATTTTGCACAGACCCTAATTTTGGGTCGTAGAACACGAATCCGACGTCAGTTTTTGGCGGTCTCGTAAAAATTTTTTTTAAACTTTTAGGTTAGCTTTTTCAATGAATTTCTTTAAATTTGTTAGGTGAGCAAAAAGGTGGTCAGGTGTGCTCAGTTTTGATTGATATAGATACATATATATCTATATCAATCAAAACTGAGCAAACCTGACCACCTTTTTGCTCAGGTTGCGCGAGCAAAAAAAATTTTTTTTTCTGTAGTTTCTAAAATAAAATTTAAATTTGTTTCTTAAAAATTGTATTTTTGGTACATTTAAATACCTAATTTGACCATAATTCTTTAGAAAATACAGAATCTAAATCCTTACACTTTCGTGGCTATTCAATTCTTTTTTTTTGTAAAATGATCTAGAAAATGGAATTTATGCTCTGAGGGCATCGAAGTGATAATCCCAATGCCAAAATTTAGGACTTTCAGCCCAATTAAATTCTAATATCTACCTAAAATTACTTATTAACTTCGGTTCAGAGATGAAATTTTCAACGTTGAATAGAGTCGCCATTTTTAAGACCGGAGTGGTCGATCCTAAATCTCCGAAACAAACAACACAATAAAATAGATGCCAAAAAAAGATGAAGACTTACCTTTTTTTTGAGAGACTCACATTCCATTTTATTATCAATATGATAAAAAACAAAATAAATTTTGCTCACTGCACTCATGTATTTTCCGCCAGAGAAAAGTAATGGGCTGCATTGGTAACAGCGTTGGGCTTTTGATGCTTGCTGAATGTACTAGAATTTTACATACAATTGTACTAGATTGTAATAGATTGAAATCCGTGGCGTGTCCTCACTCCCATTGACAATTTTTGACCACCTGATTAGTAATACATCATTTTTTGGATGAACAAATAGCTTTACTAAATACGTTTAATTATAATTAACAAAAAATGATTCTTTCATATGACATAATCAACAAAAAATCGAAACATGAATAGTATAACATAAATCAATAATTAAACATTATAAGTAGACTTACAAACAAAACATTCTTAACAGGACGAATTTGGAACGATTTAGAATTTAGCATGGGCGTGCGGTGAAACTTCAAAGTTGTATATCTCTCTTCCTACTTACAGGAACCTCACCAAATTCAGAGGTTTTAATAGCGAGCCCACTGGGAATGTTTTGGTAAAGAAAAAAACATTTTGTAATTTGCAAAAAAAGTTGAATTTTTGCATTGCTCCCACTTGGAAAAAAATGAACACGTTTAGGTATGTTATTTATTATTTTTTCTAAACTAATTTTACATCATTTTACCGACAATTTTTAAATTTTAAGAGAAAAAAATGTGTTAGTAGAAAGTTATAGTCAATTGATTTTTTTTTAAATTACCTATATTTTAGGTTTCAAAAAATGCAAATGACTATAACTCTCTACAAACACATTTTTTTCTCTTAAAATTTAAAAATTGTCGATAAAATGATGTAAAATTTGTTTAGAAAAAATAATGAATAACATACCTAAACGTGTTCATTTTTTTCCAAGTGGAAGCAATGCAAAAATTCAACTTTTTTCGCAAATTACACAATGTTTTTTTGTCTTTACCAAAACATTCCCAGTGGACTCGCTATAAAAACTCCTACATTTGGTGCGGTTCCTGTAAGTAGGAACAGAGATATACAACTTTGAAATTTCACCGCATGCCCATGGAATTTAGACATCATACGTTCCTCGATTAGTCTAATGTAAAGTATTAAAAAGAGAAGAATAGCAATAGTTTGACATGTCCATTATCCGCTATACGCGCCACAGTTTGGTCATGGGAATCCCAAGCCTAATAAGAAAATTACAAACCTACCGTCAATGGCTGTCTCCTTCTCTTACATTACTTTTATTTAGAGAATGCGCTACTCCGTTGTCGGTATGTCGGTTAGCCAGAAGTCGGACACGAGGCACGACACCACATTGAGTTCAAGGTTGTGCATGAAGTTGAGAATGTACTAGATTAGTGGGGTTTTTGGTAATGTAGTAATAGGGTAATATTGAATGTTAAATTGTAATAGATCTAGTACAATTGTAATAGCAAGCACAACGCTGATTGGTAAACGCATAAAACCAAAATGGACGTTAGGTTTCTGTTCCATGTTCCATCGAAGAATTAGTTAAATAAAACACCAATCAGAGTTCGAGGTCGGGGAAGCGGAAAGTCTTATTAAAGGCGGTAAATATGAAATTGATAAAATAGAAGTACTTTTTGAAATATTATATGCAATTAAAATAATAAAGTTTTAAAAATATTTATAAAATATGCGAAATGAAATGTTGGGTCAAACTAACAAAAAAATGTTGCATTTACTTACAAATAGAAATATTATTAAAAAAAACTTGCCACAAATATGAAAATAACGTTGTAATTTTATTAGGTAGGTATATAATTTTTCTGTAAGAAAATAATGTTATTTCTGTATTTTAAGAAAGTTTCACAAATAATGTTGTCTCGTAATTGCACAAAAGGCTGTTACAATATTTGCACAATATTTATTTGCTAATGTTGTAAAAGTTATTTTGAAAAAATATTATGCAATATTTTTGTAATATAACATGTTTAGCGGGTACCTTGTTGCCTAAGGGTTTATGGCAGTCTGATGATCCCCAACAGGGGTGAAAGCTTAGAGTTCTACCCGACTCAGGGTGTTCCATTAGTTTTTGAATGCCCCGTAGTTCAATGCAAGAACGGAACACCCTGTATATTTTGGTGCGCTATGCCACTAATTTTTTCATTCATGTTCAATTTTATAAATCAACTAAAGGTACCTTGCTAAAGACAATATCGGCATCGTCTTCACTCGTCCTAATAACTCTTGTTCAGAATAAATCACAGATGAAGAAAGATGCTCTCCAGTTTCACTTGCTGTGTCGGTAGATGAAGATCCCCTAAAAACGAGATACAAAATATTGCAAAATAAAATGTAAGTGGCAAAGCGGATGATAAAAAGAGTGAGTTATGCTCTTGCGTTAATGTACGGGAAGTCCAAGCCAGTAGACAGTAAGCTTTCAACCTTGTTGGGATCATCAGACTGACGTAACCATGAGGCAGCTTCCCTGCAAACTCGCATATTCAAGCGTTTATTTTGACCAAAGACGGCACAGAATATGCGCGAGCTCCATCTATAGGAAGCCACTGTAATGCAAGAACAGATCTCACTAGAGTAAAGAAACCGGGTGTCATGCTCCCGCATTGTTTTTACTAGCTACCTATATATCGGTAGCAGCTTTACTCGAGTGAGATCTGTTCTTGCATTGAAGTGGTTTCCTATAGATTTATAGATGGTGCTCTCGTGTGTTCTGTACCGTCGTTTTTCAAAACGATATACTTGAATAAGCGAAGTTGCTATTGGAAAGCTGCCTAAGGCTACGTCAGTCTGATGATCCCCAACAATGGTGAAAGCTTACTGTCTGCCAGCCCGGGGTTGTCCATTAGATCTTGAACTCCCCGTACTTTGATGCAAAAACATAACTTACTGCCTTTCATTCTGAATAGCCATTATTTTTCTTTTTGGTTTATTATATATATATATATATATATATATATATATATATATATATATATATATATATATATATATATATATATATATATATATATATATATATATATATATACTTATTTACAGGGTGTCCCGGGATGGGGTTACCTATACCACAAATGGACCTAATTTTTAATTTTTCAAAAAGCAAATGGATTTTGCTTGCGCTTGTTACATACTTATTTATTTTTCATTGTAATTTTCAAACCATAATTTCAAATTGCAATTTTGTTTCAATGAATATTAAAATCGTGAGATTCGCTAATTGATATTTCTATAATGGTAAAAATCGTGAGTTTTTGAATTTGATTCGTAAGATAGTGAGAAATTAACCGAAATCGCGAGATCACACGAAAAATCTTGAGTTCTGGCAATACTGCTGACCGGTTTGTCCAAAAAGGCTTCGTACAACGAAGACGCACAAAGTTTTTTCGCGCCTTTTTATGGGCAGATAAGATTGTCGGCAACAGTGTTACCAAATTAGGCGCTTTATTGCAAATTGAGCGTTTTAAAGCAATAATAATTGGCACTTGTGTGAAGTTAGCACAGCTACCACGTGATGTACCAGAACTTTGACGGAACTGTCACTGTCAGTTCTGACAGCAGTTTAAAATGTGAGCTTGTCGGTTTCCTTTAAATTTCGTCTCACGTTTCAAAAGTAAAGAAAAATGTGTTTTTATTTGTGAAAAGTGGATTAAAAGTTAATTATTATTCAGTCTATTTATGATTATGACATAGCTAATATACCGATAATGCCAGTTTTAAGCAGCAAGAAGTGAAAAAATTACTTGTAGTTTCAGCGGCGGATAGTCTTCACAAGAATATAAACTGAAGAGTGAAGACATCATTTTTAATAACAATTTGAGATTTTGGGGCAAAACGGGTTAGAACGCTATGTAAACAAAGCCAGGCATCGTTTGGAAATATAAAAAAACACATTATTTAAGCTCGAATTAAAACTCAAAATAGGTAATTATAATTTATTGTAATTATTAATTTTTATGTAATACATTATAATTGAAATCAAAATCTTCTTAAATAATTAATTACCTACATATGCAAAATCACTCTGTCTTTCTCAACTGACCGTCGACGTGCGAAACAAGATCTCATTTTCTATCTAAAATATTATTAACTCTATTTCAATATTGTACTTTAAAGTGTATACCTAATAATTTATACTTACTGGTTTTTCTGATATTTTATTATAAATTAAATTAAACATTATTAGATTATTCACAAAATAACGCTGCGGCGAAATCGAAGGCTTGTCAGATTCAAATTTGAACTTTTGAATATGACAGGCGCGGGCGGCCATGTTGTCATATTTCGTGTTTTGATTAGGTGGGCGGTACGTAGTATTGAGTTCACTAGCTGGGAAAATCACGTGGTTGTTTATGAGGGATGTTCAGTACGGCATGTGACTGGTTAGCAATTGTTTCCAAAGGCTACGTATTTGCTTCAACATTTTTTCGTCGTTCGCTATATACCTAGTAGTAATATGTATATGGATAATTACTTTTATTACTATATTTGCAAGTAAAAAGTAGTAAAAATCATTTCTTACAGTATTATTAAAATATTTTTTGTACAAGTGAATTACACTGGCCTGAAAAGTACTTGAACGTAAATTTTAACTCATGTTGAAAACGCCGAAATATACACCTTAAGCCGGCGCCACACGTGCGGCTTTCGGCAAAAGGCGAGCGGCTAGCCGCATGTGTGTATTAATGTCGGTAAATAGGGGCAAAAAGCCACTCGACGAAAGTCGACGAATTTCGCCGAAAGCCGCATGTATGGCGCCGGCTTTAGAATTGGTTTTAAACCCACTTTACTCTCAAGTTAGCTGAAAGCCATTAATAGAAATGTAGGGACGTAGGTAGTTACTTGGCATAAATAAACAAAACTTACCTAAAATAATTATTGTCAGATCCAAAAATTTCAGGGCGAGATAGTAGTACAAGAAGAGGGACTGACCATCCGCCGCCCGCCGGCGGGATCTTATCTTGTGATCTATGACGTCATATCTCGGCCACCTTTGCGCATGTGCAAATTTCAAGTACGTCATCGAAGTCTACGTCACTGGATCTTACGTCAGCAAACCCAACCTGCGCGCGCAGCTGTCAAATGTCACCTGTCAACTGTCACCTGTCACTTGTCAAATGTCAAAATTAAAATTTGACATACGTGGCGTATGAAGGATGACGTCATAAGACAGAAGAAGAAAATTAGCCGGCTGTCACTTGTCATTTAAGATCTGTCAACTGTCACCTGTCACTTATGAAACGTTAAAATAAAAACTGACATACGTCACGTGTTCAAAATGGCGTCAGAAGACATGCGTAAAAGTATGGCGGCTGTCACCTGTCATTTAAGATCTGTCAACTGTCACCTGTCACTTTTGAAACGCCAAAATTAAAATTTAACGTAGGTCACGTGTTCAAAATGGCGTCAGAAGACATGTGTAAAAATATGTCAGCTGTCATCTGTCATTGAAGACCTGTCAACTGTCACCAGTCACGTGTTAAACGTCAAAAAAAAATTCAACATATGTCACGTGTTCAGGGCGGTGTCCGAAAGCGTTTAAAAAAAGAATGGCGTCGATCGGCCTTAGGGTTCCGGAGATATAGTTTTTTGCGATTAGCGACCTAACGGCTGATGGTGGAGAGCCGAAATTCGCATGGGGGATAGTGACGGAGCAGAGCTTTCGATTGGTCAAATTAGTTTTCAAAAATCTCGACTTTGAGGAAAAAATTAGATTTCAAAATTTTTACATCACCCTGTATAGTAAATTTTGGATTAATTATATAAGTTATGAATATTAGGGGGTTTGGTAATAGAAAAATAGGTATTAGATCATCGGAACTAGTAAAAAATTAGATCTCAAAATTTTTATATCACCCTGTATAGTTAATTTTCGATGAAATATATATAATTTAGGAATTTTATTTAAGTTAATAACAACTAAACAACTCACGTTAAAATCGTCAATGTTTAAACTGGGGCTGTTTAAACACCCCTGTTTAAACAGTCCTGTTCAAACAGCCCTGTTTAAACTACCCTGTTAAAAACGCCTCTGTTTAAACAGGGTTGTTTAAACACCCCTGTTTAAACAGTCGACGGTAGCACTTCCGGTTGATGATAAGGGGGTCGAATATGGTAAAAGTCGTGATGGATATCAAAGAAAAGAGAAAAATTTAAATAAAGTAATAACACTATTCGGGTTTCTTAATTCCGAGAGGTAAGGGCATTAACAATTAAAGAAAATGAATGATTTAGTTTGAAATTGTTTGCAAGGAAATCAAAACGTATTTACATGTGTTTTAGTGGCAATAGAAATGAGTATACAGCGATAAGAACGTCGGAAGCCGTCAGCCTTCGCAACTTCCGTCTTTATCAGGAGAATATTAATTAGTTGAAAAAGCTATTTACTTGTAAAATAACAGTCGGTATGTGTGTTTAGATAGAAGCAAATATGTACGTAGAACCGATCGGTAAAAATTAAGATTTTAAAATGTTTGAAGAAATAGAATGTATTAATATTATTTAAGTGAATAATAACAGCAAGAAATATGTATTAGTGCCGTGTGTAACTCGGGAAGTTGCGGTTAACATTTCCGGTGATAAGGCTGGTTCGAACGTGGTAATAGCGGAAAGAATTGCAAATTAGGAACTGATACTGATAAATAAAACACGCAATTAGAAATTATTAACTTTATTTTAAGCAGCAAACTGCGTCGTTAACTTGTTAGGACCCGTCAGTTTTCGGCTGATAAGGGAAAGCATAAAAGGGGGAATGTGACAATTTGCAAAGCACAGTCGACGTCTGAAGCTCCGTGTGTGTGTATTAAGTTCGTTGCCAGCCAGTCAGAGTGTTCTTTGTTCTTTGTTTTTTTGTGTGAAGGAAGTGTACTGTGAAATTTTTGGGTAAGTACCGATTGATATTAGCTTAAAGTTTTGTAGTCTGCACGTATTAACAAAAATGAAATGTCGAATATTTACAAGAATATTAGTGCCGTTTTGTCAGGGAAAATAAAAATAGTCTATCGATGTGTCTGTCTTACAACCTAGTGCCGTCTTGTCAGGGAAAATCAAAAATAGTCTGTCTATGTGTCGATCTTACAACTTTAGTGTACAAAATTATGATTTTAATTTCGCGTTTAAGTAACAGCATGGAAATCTTCAATTATTTACAGTAATATTAGAATCGGGATCGAGTAATAGAAAAGGATTTTTGTCTGAAACCCTTTTTTATTTTTTAAACTATATAGATTAAGATCAAACATACTTTTTAGAATTAAAAGTCGCTGACAGTGTTCAAAACATTTCTTTTTTCATTAGTTGTTTGCTGTTTAAACGTAGTGACTTTGAGTATTTTTAAAATATTTTACCTTAGCAGTAGAGTGACATAGCTTCCAAACAATAAATCTTTTAAACTAGAACCTAACAAAGCACTCGTAGTCTTCATACATGTAATATTGTTTGAAAAAATTTTAAAGTCGCTGACAGTGTTCAAAACATTTCTTTTTTCACTATTTGTTTTTTTTGTTTAAACGCAGGGACTTATTATTTTTAAAATATTAATTTACCTTAGAAGTAGAGCGACGTAACGCCCAAACAATAAATCTTTGAAACTAGAACCAGACGAAGTAGTCTTTATGCATGTAATAGTGTTTTAAAAAATAATTTCTCTATCGGGTATGTAGAAGCGCTAGTTTTGCTTGAAGTTATGCTAAAACTGGAAATTTAATGAAGGAAAAAATTTATCAAACGGCGAGTAGGGAAAGATGATGTATGTTCGGTTTCCACTCACATCTCGGAGTCACATAATAGTAGGAGTATACCAACAAGGGTTCGGAAACATTTTCCTCAGTCAAAATATTTTATTTTCCAGAAAATGTTTGTGTGCGAATTCTGTAGCCGTGCGTTCACCAGGAAGGACAGCCTCAATCGTCATGGAGATTGCCGCTTAGCAGTCAAGATCTGCGACGTCTGCAGTGGGATTTTCAAGTCGGAGGGGGCTCTTCTTCGCCACCAGAAGGAGAAGCACCCGGCCCCCAAAAGACCAGCGAAGACCACGCAGACATCCATGGCGAAAAGAGCAAGACTCGTTTCGACAGATGGTGAGTAGTTAAAAATTGAAATTTTCTTTTAAGACTAGAATTGTTTTTAGATAACTTTGATACTAATTATTTTTTCTTATCTCTAGAACCATCTACATCAGCCACGCAGCATTGCACAACATGCCGGATAGATGTCCCAGCGAACCGATGGGGTGGTCATCTAAGGACCCTGGGACATCGGGAGAAATGCTGCGTGATGCAGGAGGAGGAAGGAGTAGAGCTGATAAGAACATCGTTCAGGAGCCGAATTGCGACGTACCGACTGACTTCAAGCCAGGATCCCACCAACGTAAAGCAGTATCTACAGCATCAGAAACAAAAATTCGTCAAGTTGGTGGGAGACATCTGCGCAAAGTATGAACAGCTGAAGGTCGGTCTGGAGCTTTTCGGCCGCTTCCTCCTGCAGTCGAACGAGTCAGAGGAGGTGAAGTCCTTCAACACCAAATACCAGCTGGTGAGCAGGGCTACGGACTTGGAGGAGCTGTTTGAGCAGTTCAGCACTATCCTAGACCGGAAGTATTCTGAATTTATGGAAAAGGATAGTGGTAAGTGTAAAACTATTGCAGATTTTTTTAAAACTTCAATATTTCTTACTAATACCTATTTCTATTGTTACAGGGTGGGCGCTCCAACAACTCCTCCACTTAGAATTAGGTATCAACAAGATCCAGCCTCTAAAGCCATCTTCCTACATCCCGCTGCCAAAGGAGATTGAAGCAAAGAAAGCTGTTCTGAACATCCAGAACACGGATCAAAAATGTTTCATGTGGTCAGTCCTAGCTGCCCTACATCCACTTCATTGGACTCAAAATGCAAACAGAGTCGCGAACTATCTGCCTTTTGAGAACGAACTGAACTTTACAGGTATAGAATTTCCGATTAAACTTATCGACATCGCTAAGTTTGAGCGACTCAATAATATTTCTATTAATGTCTATGGACTTGAAAGAGTTTTTGACAATGGTAAAAATAGTATTGAAGTCGTGGGTCCCTTATACTTTACAAAATCTCGTAATAGGGAGCGACACGTAAATTTGTTAGTAATCAGTGATGACTATGGAAATAGTCATTACTGCTTAGTAAGAAACATGTCTCGCTTGATCTCAAGTCAATTATCCAAACGCAGGGAAGCTAAGTATTTATGTGATGGTTGTTTATCATATTTTTATTCAGAACAAAAATTAAAGACTCATCAGGAGCACGATTGCGGGCACGTTTTAGCTAAAGTCCCAACGACAAATTTAAAAAAAAATAAATATGGTGAAGAGATTCCCGAGAATATTTTGAAATTTACAAACTTTGAAAAAAAATTAAAAGTGCCTTTTGTTGTTTATGCCGATTTCGAAACTATCCTTGAACCCCTGGATACAGAGGAAAATGCGCAAGATCCCGATACGTCATACACTGTGAGAACACACAAACATGTTCCGTACTCGTTCGGTTACTACATCAAATGTGACTTTGACGATGCTCATTCGATTTACCAAAGTTATAGGGGTCCGGATGCTCACAAAGAATTCGTAAAACGTTTAGAGATTGATTCTAAATCAATCTATAATCGCTTTATGAAGGAAGTAGTACCCATGACACCTATTTCTGCGGAACAAGAGAGGGAGCATCAAGAAGCTAGGGTGTGTCATATTTGCGAAAAGCCATTTGATGCAGCGTTAAACGATCGTGTGCACGAACATAGCCATACAGACGGCTCCTATCGAGGTCCCGCGCACTCTGTATGCAACCTGAATTACAAAATCCCTCAATTTATACCCATCTTTTTCCATAACATGTCCAACTTTGACTCCCACCTGTTTGTTAAGGAATTGGCTTCCAACGAAGAAAAGTTGGATGTTATCCCCCAAAACAAGGAAAAGTATATCTCCTTTACTAAACATGTTTTGGTGGATAACATCGAGAACAGAGATGGTAAACAACATCAGGTATTTTTAAAATTACGCTTCCTCGACAGTTTTCGTTTCATGGCCAGCAGTCTCGATAAACTCAGTCAAAATTTAAAACCAGAACAATGTCGAGAAGTGAGAAAATATTTCGCGGAAGAAAATAAGTTTCAGCTTATTCGACAGAAGGGTGTCTTCCCATATAATTACGTGGATAGTTTCGCGAAATTGAATGACACAAAGCTTCCATCACAAAAAGACTTTTATAACCAGCTGAAAAAAGAAGACATCAGTAACGAGGATTACAAGCGTGCTGGGGCTGTATGGAATTTATTTGAATGTAAAACTTTAGGCGAATATTCAGATATTTATTTAAAATCCGATGTACTATTATTGACAGATGTTTTTGAAAGTTTTAGAGACGTGTGCCTTAACACTTACGGTCTAGATCCTGCGCAGTACTTCACGGCGCCCTCTCTTGCGATGGACGCTGCACTCAAGTCCACATCAATTTCCTTGGAATTACTGACGGATCTAGACATGGTACACTTCTTTAAACACGGTATTCGCGGTGGGGTCAGTCAGTGTAGTGTTAGAAAAGCTTTTGCTAACAATAAATTTATACCTCATTATGACGCTTCCAAACCTACTTCCTACATCATGTATTTGGACGCTACCAACCTCTATGGTGCGGCTATGTCTCAATATTTACCAACGGGGAATTTTAAGTGGTTGGATGAGACCGAAATTCAAAGTTTAGATTACAGGAATGTCGCGAATGATTCTAAAACTGGCTATATATTAGAGGTAGATTTAGAATATCCCGAACAGTTGCATTATTTACACAACGAACTACCCTTTTGTCCACAATCAATAGCTCCACCAGAATCAAAATTCCAAGATATTGAAAAACTAATTCCAAATTTTAAACCTAAAAGTAAATATATAATTCATTACCAAAATTTGCGTCAGGCTTTAGATTATGGGCTTAAGCTCACCAAAATTCATCGCGTTATATCTTTTGACCAATCACCGTGGCTAAAGAAATACATTGACCTAAACACAGCGATGCGCAATCAAGCGCAAAATAAGTTTGAAAAAGACTTTTTTAAACTTATGAACAACGCCGTGTTTGGGAAAACAATGGAAAATGTGGAGAAACGGGTAGATGTTAAACTTGTTTCTCATTGGGAAAATATTGGTAGAAGGTTGGGAGCCGAAGCGTTAATTTCAAAACCTCATTTTAAAGATCGCACTATTTTTAACGAGAACCTGGTAGCCATCCAGATGAAAAAACAAAAAGTCGCATATAATAAACCGATTTACGTGGGTTTCAGCATCTTGGAAATATCCAAGACGATTATGTATGACTTTTTGTACGGGTATATCAAGCCAAAATACGGCAACAACGCGGTATTACTCTACACTGACACCGATTCCCTTGTGTTAAAAATTACAACCGAAAATTTCTATAGCGATATGGCACAAAATTTAGATAGATTCGACACGTCTAATTTCTCACAGGAAAATCCACATGATGTTCCTGTAAACCAGTCAATTTTGGGCAAAATGAAAGATGAGTATGCAGGAAAAATCATTTGGGATTTCTACGGTACCGGGGCGAAGGCATATTGTGTAAATGTGGAGGGAAAGTTAACCAAAAAAGCTAAGGGAGTTCCTGACTACGTCACCCAATCCGAACTGACTCTGGACGATTATAGGGAGGCGGTTGACGTAGAAGGAACTCACATTCATCGTCAGATGAACACTTTCCGTTCGCATTTACACGATATGTATGTCGAACTTAAAAATAAGGTAGCGCTATCACACGCGGACGATAAGCGTTACCTTATTCCCGGCGACTTGGAGAACACGCTTGCTTGGGGTCATAGAGATATTGAAAAGTATAAGGAATCATCGGAAATTCCATGAGCGAAGACTGATCACGGGCAGCTAACTTTCCTTCAATCCCCTTTGGTAGCTAAAGGTATGACTTTAGAGGCTGTGATATTAGATTAAGCATATATGTTATTTATTTTCTTATTTATTGTATTCATTTATTTCCACTCTATTTATTGTATTAATGTATTTCACCCTAGTCTACCCTATTTATTGTATTCATTTAGTTACTGTATATGTATATTTTACCTAAGTTTACCCTAGCTTTATTTTTCTATTATTTGTTTATATGTATATTTTACCCAAGTTTATCCTATTTTTTATTTTTATATTGTTTGTTTCTATGTATATTTTACCCAAGTTTACCCTATTTTTTTTTGATTTTTTATATTGTTTGTTTATTTTACTATATTTACTATTTCCAGACCGCTGTTCGGTCAGATTTTTTGCTTTTTTAACTTATTTTACCCAAGTTTACCCTTTTTTGATTTTTATATTGTTTGTTATTTTACTCTATTTACAGACCACTGTTCGATCACATTTTGTGTTTTTTTGAACTTTTTTTTCCACTTTAATAAATTTTTGTGTTTATATTGGTGTTTTATTTCCTTAGTTAGAACAAAGAAAAACAAATTAACGTTAGACTATTTATTTAGTAACAGTATAATATTCAATATTAAGCTTATACAATTCATAAACATGTTTTGCAAATAGGTGTATTAGCTTCTCGGTCCATCGAAATAGATACTTGTCTGTTGTGGCATCTTCAAACTTGAGACTTCTCTTCTCACCATTGCGATGAAACACTAGCGTGTACTGTCCAATTATCATAAATATATCCACCCAATGGGTATTGAAACAATCAAAAGTGCTTAAAAATTCTTCAAATTCCTCACTAGAGAAAGAAATTTTGCCATAACCAATAGTATCCAAAATTACTTGTTTGCGTTCCTCTTCGGACGTAGTAAAAATGACAGTTATAAAGTCATCAATCTCGTAAACTCGGTTAGGCTTAGTCTTAAGAACTTTCGCTGGAACATCAGGACATCTAGAGGACGATTCAAACACCTTATCCCAGCCGGAAGAGGAGGAGGAGGAGGCCGCCATTGGTAAGTTGAAATGGTAAGTTTCGAAAACAATCTAACCACAGATTTATATTCTTGGTAAAACTTAATATCTCTTTTCAGCTTGCGTATTTTTTTCAAATGCTCGTCTAATCTAACTGACAAGTCGACTGTCTTTGTCATAAGCTCGAGACTAAATGATCAAATTTCTCAAGGGGGGCCTAATAATATAGGATAAAATTAAACAGGGAATACAGTTTAACTTCTTTATTTAGGTAAAAAATCATAAATATATTCATACAAAATTTTTGAATTCTTAGCACTACAAATACAATATTCTAAAGCATGATAAGAACAAGTGGTTTTACTTAGAGCTAATTTCGGTACAGCAACACTGTCCCCAGTAAATTCTAAATTAACAATATCGGGTATATGCTTAAGATATTTCATCGTGGAAAAAGTTTCCAGTAAGAAGGTCTTCTTTACATGCCCCTTCACATAGATAACATCAACATCCCGTAGATCGTTGTAGATAATGCGGTGAAGTTCATTGTAATCGGTTTCGCCGGAATTGTAGTATAAACCATGTCGGTTCCCATATAGAAACATCACTTGCTTCTGGCAATCATAGGACAGCTCATAAAACGGCTTAACGGGTTTGAAAAGATAGTTCCGTATTTGCTTTCCATCGTAAATAGCCAATTCTTTAGCTTGAAATTCTGGAACGCTGAATCCCTGAACGTCAACCACAACAAACTTCATCGTGCTGAGAGGGTTGAATAGTAACTGATTACAACAGATCACGTACTTGACCTGTTAAAGCCTGATACTCGAGAACTCGATCATGAATAATTATACAAAAGGCTCGTGACTCCTTCGAGAAGTTTTCGGAACTTTGAAACTCCAACTTAACGTCAATAGTGTTACTCTTGAGGGCTTCATTTTGTTTGGAGCAGTCAATAACAAATAGGGCTCTAGCAGCGAAAGCGAGAAAATCCAAGAGCGGCTCCGACCGTTGTTTTCCCAAATAGGTTTTTTGAAAGTCCGTATACATCTGATAGGCTTCTGCAAACTGTCTATTGGCAAAGTTTAGGTTTAACGACTCATAGGGGTAAACTTCGGAATTCAAATGCAATTTGACGTCGGTGATGTTTAAATTATCAAAGTAGGTACAATCAGCGTCAAAGTTATCTTTTCGCTTCTTCATAAAAAATACAATGACGTATCGGGCTCTCTCAGACATGGTCTTAACGGTCCAAATATCACGCTTTGTTGTTCTCAAAGCAGGCAGTTCATGTAGTTCCCAGTTTCTAAATGGAATATATATCGGTTTGTTCTTGGCAATTTCATCCAAAAGCCTTAATTTCACTGCATCACTCGGGTAAATATGCTTCACTTTCAACTCAACCGTTTTTAAGGTTATTGTCGCCTTCTTAGTACCAGTGGACTTGTAGCAGTTGTCATCATGACGAGCACGAACCAGTTTAATTTTCTGTTTACCCATTAATACATTGTGGTAATCGGCAAACACGCCAAACAATAGGGAAAGGGGGATACGAAAATTAAAGTCTTTGGATGTTTCATCCAAGGTCTTGACAGTTCCACTTGGCCAATTCCATCCAGCTATGTCTAGAGCCCGACTTTCCTGCTCATTTAAACATAGCAGATTTTTAACGGTGCTAACAATACCAGGATCTCGAATCTTTTCAATCTCCTTGCCATTAACTTCATAGGAAATGTTGTCAAAGAGAAAGGCTCCGGCATTATTGGTTAGATCGCAAGTACCGGTCTTACCAGTGGCATCTGCTTCCACCTTAAACGTACCCTCGATGTAGAGTTGAGCTTCACTCATATCCAAAAAGACATCTTGCTGATTGATAACAATCTCGATTTCGTCATTGTTATTAAAGGAGTTGGTAAAGGGGTGATAAGTGTGCCATTCTTCGCGAATGACCGACTCATCACTCTTGATCTGATTGAAGATTTGAAGTTTTTCTGACATGGTAGCCGTAAGGACTGCTTATAGACTGCAAATATAAGATATTTGAAAACGTGAGTGACCCCTTCGACTTCTGACCACTGAATGATCTGCCGGCTGAGGTATTAGTGTTTAAATACCTTTTAAATACTAGAACCATTTCGTCTAAGTTCTAATCGAATTACTACTTCTTCACCTCGAAAATTAAGAGGTCTAGAATCCTGGTCTACTAGCGTGAGAGTGATGTTATAGATGCTTTTCTGGTTCACAGGTAAATAGATTAGATTCCTTGGCTCGATATTTATACTGTAGCCGGGGTCAACAGTTGGTGAAAATTCGTACAGAGTATGTGAGGGATTATTTGTGTAATACGAGCCGGAAATGATGTTACACTCTACTCGAATAGTAACAACTTGTATAATTTCCACAGGTTGATCTGATTCGTGGGATTTACCAGACTTTAACAGTTGAGACGAAAATCCCAACACCTTTGCAATACTGTCTTTTGGCTTAAAGTTTATGTCGTAGACACTGGTTAACTCGCACTTTAACGTATTGTTATTGGGTTTAAGCGATAAGATACGATTCCGTTCGTCTGCGGGAGCACTGGGATCTAGGAGCTTACGTTGTAGAAACTGCTCGATATCTTCCAACTCGTAGGACCCTGTTGGTATTTCCAATACTCGTTCCTCCTGATTATTGATAATATAATAAAACTTGTTTCGTCCCTCTTCTATATTGGGAATCGTGTTCCAAGTGTTTAGCGAAATTAATGCTAACGAGTAATCAAACCTGGAATCGAGCTCTATGGGAGGTACAAAGTATGCTTCAAGTCGATGAGAGCGACCTTTTAACGTGAATGTCTGTGACATGACTGCGAGCAATAAGCATCAACACCTGCATTTATAAAGTTTCATTGTAGAGAAATGCTAGAGCAAGATGACCACAATTGGTCATTCCATAATCCTGATACTGATCGGAATTAAAATAGATTTTCACATTTTTCATGTACCTGACAAATTCCTTGGGTGGTTTCAAGTTGCCAAAACTATCGAAATAAACAACTCGATTACCGTGTTTCTTGTAAGCTACCCAATGTGTTCCGAAGCCTGTGTTCCGATCCAAATTAATAACACCACACTCTGTTTTGAGGGGTGCGTTCGGTAAAGTGTTTCGCATAAATACTCCTCTAAAATGCGGTATTTTTAATCGAGTGACGTACGACTTAATATCATGATCGGATAATGGTTTTTCAGGTAGCTTTATTGGTAGTTTTTTGGCAGTTTTCGTAAAAACAATCCATAGCCAGTTTTGTGTTTCTTTAAATACATGCCGCTACCCTTTTTTCCCAATGCAATCGCCTCCATTGTTTCGTTGTGTCGTTTCGATTCTTTCAACTTCTCCTTGGCACTTTGAGCGTCCTTAACGGCCTTAGCTATCCCCGCGGCGCCTCCGCTGAGTGCTCCCAGGGCACTAAGTCCTGCAAATATGGGAATAAGTGGTAGAAACCCACCCTGTTTCGGTAATGGTATTATTCGTGGTACGTTGATCCTTTTACGTCCTCCCACCTTCTTGACCGTTACTCGCGCAGCTTTAAGTATTTTACTGAGAGTCCTTTTCTTCCTAACATCACCAGTACCCGTATGTCGAAGTTGTTTCTTAAGCAGAGTGACCACTGATGATAGGGGTTTCATCTTCTTCTTGCGAGCACCCAACTTGCGTTTCACCTTCTTGCCAGCACCCAACTTGCGTTTTACCTTCATAGCGTTCGTTACTAACCACGCTGAAGCTTTTTCACCCAAACTGGAATCGTTTGCCTTTACTCGTTCCCAAGCTCGGTTCTCCAACACTCGATCGGCTCTATGTCTTTGTTCCAACTCTGTTGACTTGGCGTATTCGATATCGTGATCGCGACAAGCACTATCCAATTTGTTCTTTGGTCGATCGCCTCGAGCCAGTCGCTCTTGAAGTTTGGTTCCCGGTCCGCAATAGGAATAACCAGGCAAATGAAGCTCGAACGGGAGCTTGTTGATAGCTGTATTTAACACACCTGCACCTTGCAGAGTCTTCATTCGTAATGAAGCCCTGGGAGGGTGTAGAGTAGTATTTATAGAGATGCGTCAAGAGAAGCAGAAACTCAAAATCCAAGTTTATAATTGCGATATGAAAAAAGAAAAGTGCCTCAGTAGCAAACATGGTCAACTTTTGCCTTCTACAATTCGAGCGTTAATATGTGGTCCGAGTAATTGTGGCAAAACCAATGTAATGATTAGTCTTTTGATTGATGAAAATGGTTTAAAATTCGAGAATGTGTACGTGTATTCCAAATCTCTACAGCAAGACAAGTACGACTTTCTTCAACAGGCTATGAAACATTCCCGTTTAGGCTATTTCGGCTACAGCGATAATGATGAAGTTTTAGATCCTGCCAGTGCCCGACCTCACTCTGTATTCATATTTGATGACGTAGCATGTGAGAAGCAGGATAAAATACGTAATTATTTTTGTATGGGTCGACATCATGCGATTGATTCATTCTATTTATCGCAAACTTACTCGAAAATACCTAAACAGCTGGTTCGTGACAATGCCAATGTATTAATTTTATTTAAGCAGGACGACTTAAACTTGAAACATATCTACGACGATCACGTTAATACAGACATGACATTCGATGCATTTAAACATATTTGCTCCGAATGTTGGAAGGATCGGTATGGTTTCCTAGTAATGGTGAAAGACAATGATATTGCTAAAGGCCGATATCGTAGCAAGTTTGATACATATATCATACCCTAAACCCTCGGGACTCAGTGTGACACTTGACGTTCTAGAAGCTAGATGTGTTAAGTCTCGAGAAACAGGGTCTGTTTAGTAGTTGTTTTAGCTGTTTCCTAGCTGTTTTTCCCGAACAGGGTCTGTTTTTTAGCTGTTTTTCCCGAACAGGGTCTGTTTTTTAGCTGTTTTTCCAGAACAGGGTCTGTTTTTTAGCTGTTTTTTTCCAGAACCGGGCCTGTTCTTAGCTGTTTTTCCAGAACAGGGTCTGTTTTTTAGCCGTTTCTCTAGAACAGGGTCTGTTTTTTAGCTGTTTTTTTCCCGAACAAGGTCTGTTTTTAGCTGTTTTTCCCGAACAGGGTCTGTTTTTAGCTGTTTTTCTAGAACAGGGTCTGTTTTTTAGCTGTTTTTTCCAGAACCGGGCCTGTTTTTAGCTGTTTTTCCCGAAACAGGGTCTGTTTTTTAAGTATGTCTACCCCCATGAGCCAGCTCGATAAAGACGTTAAACGTAGGATTATCCAAGCTGCACGAACAATAAGAAAGAAGTATTTAGCATTAAAGTTGGAGCGAGGCGAAGAAGATGAAGCTCTTAATAAATTATTAATGCCGATTACCGATCCTCTGAATAAGCTTGTGAGTGCTTCCGCCGCCACTGCAAAATCTAAGAAACGTAAGATTAAAGGGGAACAGAGTGTTGGTGTAAAACCCAAAGTTAAACCACCCATAGGAACTCGAGAAGTGAAACCTCCTGTACAATTCTTAACCGAGGAAACTCACTACGGGGATGATGCTGCTGCTGCTGCTGATGATGTGTTTGAAGAACCAGCTCAGGATCCTGCGATACAATCATCGCAGCACATAAGAAAGAATTTTGAAGATTCTCTTCAAAAATCTGAAGTGTTTGAGACTTTTATCGAGCAGTATCCGAAGATTGCTCAAGACTATCTGAAACTATATTGGACGGACTCTAGCGAAATAGATGCTAACAGCCTGAAATATGATTTGGTGACTGATTCTTGGAGCTTAGGTTCAGAACCGGTTAATTTCTTAAAGAATGGCGATATTCAAGTTGGCCCCCTTACGTATAAAGGAACTCTGGGGCTATACGATTTATTGTTTCTCAAGGTTCCTCAATTTAATACCGCTGCCGATGAAGAACAATACAAAGATATTTTAAAGCGAACAGATTTATACTTGAAAGACAATGGTCAGTTGAAAGGTAATAGATCCCACAAATACAAAGCCGTTGTGAAACCACTAATTTCGAAAGGTTCTACCAGTAAAATTCCTTCGCCCGGGGTTAAAATATTGACAAGATCGAAGTCGGAGAAATCTGGATCTGTGAAATCCGGATCTGCCTTAATGGAATACAACGAAAAACCCAAAGAATATGTCTACTATGATGACGTAAATGAGCTGGTTGACAGGTTAAAAAAGCTAGACGCTTCCAATCAGGTTGGCAACAATAATAACATGAACGAGATTTGGAGCATTTTGAACGAATTGGAACACCTTGGAGTAATTGAATTCTATAAATAAGTTTGTTAAAGCTGTTATGTCTTAGTACCGCAGTAATCATGAATAAGTTTGGACGTTCCTTGCCCACGTCGTCTAATCAGAAAAGAGTGAGAGTGTTGCAAGCACCCAACTTGATCACTCTTACAAAAGATGGTGATTACAATATTCGAGATCATCGGCTTTGTAACGTTAAATCACCAGCAGATATCGCTGATGCTGTAAATAAAAAGTTTGTAGAGCGTATGCTAACTTCACTTTCTACTACCATTGATAGATCGCTGAATGATAAAATACAAGTATCCCACTTGGAGATGTTGAGACAAGTAACGGGGTTGGAACAAAAAGTAAACAACTCTAACGGTAGTATTGTAAAACAAATGGAGACCTTTACAAAAACTAATAAGGGTTCTGTAGACTCGGTATCCAGCCAACTTAAGCTGCTTGACAACAAATTAAAGAGCGAGACTTTAGTTTTGAATAAAAACCTGGATCGCCTATCTACCCAATTCAAGGATCTCGAAAAACGACTAAAAGTTTACACCAATCAGGCTATTCAAAATGCTCTCAGACCAGTTAGGACGGATGTGGGAAAGATTCGTGAAGAACTCTCCAAATTATTACAAACAGTTGATTTGCTAAAGAAAGGATCTTCCCGTCCACCAACTGTTTAAAATGTAGACGTATATAATTCGATATCTTGCTGCAGAACCTCATTCTTTGAGAAATAATGGCCAAGGGCATTACGAAGGCTAGAGAACAAGTTGTTAAGGAACTACATAAACCCGCTAGAATCAAATTTAAACGTCGCAGATTTATCCAGTATGGTTTAGACGATACGTTTGCCTCCGATCTTGCGCAGCTCGATCAGTACGCTCGTGAAAACAAGGGATTTAAATACATCTTGGTTGTAATTGATTGCTTTTCAAAATTTCTCTGGACCCGGCCTCTCAAGTCAAAAAATGCTCAGGATGTGACTAATGCCATGGATCATATACTCAAACAGTCTCGGAGGATTCTGAAAAAGCTGGTGACAGATAATGGGAAAGAGTATTACAACGCTAGCTTTCAAAGTCTTATGAAGAAGCATGGGATACATCATTACAGTACCTTTAGTATTTTAAAGGCTTCTATTGCTGAACGAGTAATTCGAACGCTCAAAGAACACCTGTTTAAGTTGTTTACCTTGAATGGTAATCATAAATGGATCGACTTGTTGGAACAAGTTACAAATACTTACAATAACACCAAACATCACACAATCCGCATGAAGCCGAAGGATGTTAGCAAGAGTAATGAGAAGAAAATATTGAACTCGGTTTATAGTCGTTTAAAGGTTGTGGGAAAGCAAAAATTCAAAGTTGACGACATTGTTCGCATCAGTAAGGCTAAGCACGTGTTTGAAAAGGGTTATGTACCTAATTGGACCACTGAGTTGTTTAAAGTATCTCAGGTTAAGATTACAAATCCAACGACTTATTTGCTCGAGGATTCGAGTGGTCAACCCATTAGTGGGGGATTCTATGAAGAGGAATTGCAAAAAACCAAACAATCTGATGTATTTCTTATTGAACAAATTTTGCGTAAAAAGGGCAAAAAGATGTATGTAAAATGGCTTGGGTTTGATAAGTCTCATAACAGTTGGATAGATATAGTGAAGGATGTGGTTTAAACGCTCGTTCTTTGTATAAATAGATAGAATTTTCCTGCTTTCGATCAGTTAAAACTATGCCGTATTGCAAAGAGTGTGATAGTGAAATTTTATCTCATAGTGCTCATAACCGCACTCTAAAACATAAGCAGCAATGTAGTGAGAACTTGTACTCTCAGGTAAAATTAGTTCGAACTGCTTTTAAACACCGCATACTAACTTACCATCTGACAAGTGACTTACATTCGACTGATGTTAAGCAATATTTAGAAGATCTAAAAGATACGGTTATTACTTTACTCACCGATCCTTTAAAGACTTTTCCCCAGCTTAAAGTTAATATGGAGCTATATGGACGTTATCTGTTGGCATCAACACAGGAACAAAACATAAAATCGTTTAATACAAAATTTAGTGTTATTTCTCCCAACACTAATTTGGACGACTTTTACAGCGAATATCAGATGTCTCTAGTGAAAAAAGCTTCCGAATTCACCGAGATGGGAAGCGGATGGGCGTTATCCAAACTACTGTTTCTCGAACTTAACATCAATAAATGTGGAGTGGGGGTATAGTTTCCTCTAAACTCATACTAATCCTAATACGTTGGCTGACGTCATTATTTTAGTGCGAACCATGGCCAGTAAACGTTGTACCGCTGCTGCTGCTCCTGCTCCTGCTGCTGCTCCTGCTGCTGCTGCTGCTGCTTCTGAGGTGATGGAAGACGACGGCTATAGTTCCCGAAGCTCATCACCCTATTGGACGTATTTGGACAGTATGATTCTCCGAAGTAACCGAGAAATTCGCAACGAGAAGAAACTCTTGGGTGAATTTTGCTATCCTACTGGCAATGTTACAGTAATTGTGGGCCTTAGTATTGCCAGGGGGATGATGCCAAGTGTAAAACTAACCACAACAACAACAACAACAACACCCGAACATCTTCAGCTCTCCCTCTGTCATTCTGATTGGATCGAGTTTTTGGAGATTATCGACAAGATGATTGCCGATACTGATGGAAGTGTGACAACAACGCAGATGTCTTCATCGGAAAATTTTACCGTATCCAGTGCTATTCTTTTGAACGATCGATTATTTAGACTCAAGAGTAATGATGTAACTTTAACATTTTCTTACAATGATATAAATTCTATTGTTAGCATTAGGCATTTAATTAACTATAGATTAAAGTTAGTCGAACGTTTACAATTTAGAAGCTATTATGACGATACTTTGCAGTATGCAAAATGTTTTGTTACTATTAAGGATACCTTTTTTGAAATTGTAACCAATCTCTGTAATTTAAACCCATCTGAACAAAGTTATTACATGTTGGAATTATTGCATTACAACCTGCAAAAATTGTTAGATGACTTTGATAAACTGTATATGTATTCTGATGACTTATAATAATAAATCTTTTACAACTCTCGGTTCCTTTATTTTTTTCCTCTCACCCTTATCCTACTGTTCCTCATAAAACCACTCGATTTCCAGCAGAGTTTTCATAGTTGTTCCGACGTTCCTTGCAGTCAGTTGTAACCTGTTCAGACCTGTCGCGACTTGTTACATAACCTTAAAACACACGTCTTTGAGTCTCATAAGCGTGTCTGTGCAAGATGTCAAAAGAACGTCAGGAAGTTTGCATCGATCTTCAAGGTTACCCCTTAGCCAGTGGGTTTATACCGAAGGAGTTGGCTGTGTATGATGGCGTACGATTTTGCAGCTTTCTCTTCAAACCTCCGTATGGCAGGAAATTTTTAAAGCCTGAAGATCTCAAGATTGTCGAATATTTGGAGGAAAACTACCATGGACTAATGTGGGAGTCTGGCTGTTTGGACTTGAATCAATTTGAAAGTGTTTTACGTAACATATGGCTTCAGTATGACTCTCCGAAATTTCTGGTTAAGGGCGATTTAAAGGCAGCTTGTTTAAAGCAGATTTTTGATTCTTCCCTTATATTTAGTATTCCTTTAAAGACCGAACCTAAATTAAGTAAATATAAGAAAGTTGTGGAATGTTTCCACCATAAGGACTTTAATGTTTGGCATTGTGCCTGTAATAATGCTAAGTTATTGTATAATTTCCGACATTGTTTTTTAAATGATCTGGAATAAAAGTATATAACAGATTTTGTTTGTTTTATTTCTTAGTATAGCTCGATTAGTCTAAGTAGAAAGCCGTTGTAAAATGGCTGGTCGCAGTGTAGATTGTACTGATTGCTTAGACGACGGTCTTGGCTTTATTCGTACTTTTGAAGAACGACTGATCACGTTTGCAAATTGGACCAATAAAGTTAGTCCTAAAGACCTAGCACAGGCTGGTTTTTATTACACCCAGCGTTTGGATATCGTTCAATGTGTCTTTTGCCGCTGTGAGTTTACTGATTGGAAAGAGGGAGATGATCCGCTAGCCGACCACTACAAGTACTCCCAACATTGTCCGTTAGCTAAAGTATTGTGGAAGTGTCGCCAACTGAAAAAGGTAGTTCCACCATCATCATCATCGCCCCAAAGCTTGAAGAGGAAGACGAAGATACAACAGCCGGAACCGCTCCCAACTCTCCATGTTAGTTCTCTGTTCTTAATACCGCTTTTGGTACTATCGTACAGCGGACTGATACACATATACGACCTTATAAATATCTATCAGTCCAAGTTTTAAATCATTTTGACATCAGTCATGGCAGCGTTAAGTTCGACCTACATTCTGCTCGTTGCGGTAGTGCAAAACGTATTCTACGTATACATGCCAAATAATGTTAAGGATGCCGCCATCATGATTGAAACCGAGGATTTTCCCTCCAATAATACGTGGCTGCATATGGTTTACGAAAGAATAGACCATCAGCAAACGCCTGTTTTCTCTATGAAGATTCCTACGACAGCAGCAGCAGCATCATCAAGCAACCTTCTTCGCTACAAAGTAAAGTTCATCTTTCGAGATAACACCGTTGGCGAAACCGATTGGAAGACAATACTTCGTGGGGATACATTAACTAGCACACCATCATCATCATCATCATCAAACACAGTTTTGAATTTACTTATATTTATAACTATAGCTTGTTCATTATTGTTAAGTAATGTAATATTTAATATTTGTAAGACAATTCGACAACATTATTAAATAAAAAACTGATTTTTTCCTATTCAAGGTTTTATTTATCTACATCTGCTACCTACGATGCGGTTACCATGCATAAATTAAAACAAGTGTTCACCTTATCGACCGGAAATGGCAACCACAAAGCCAGCCTTATCACCGGAAACTGCTAACCGCAGCTTCCTATGTTTCACGCGGCACTAATACATATTTTTGCTGTTATTAGTCCATAAAATTCAATCAAATAATATTCATAGTTTCTATAATTAAATTAAAAAATTTCCTATGTCCAGTGATATAAAAATTTTGAGATCTAATTTTTTACTAGTTCCGATGATCTAATACCTATTTTTCTATTACCAAACCCCCTAATATTCATAACTTATATAATTAATCCAAAATTTACTATACAGGGTGATGTAAAAATTTTGAAATCTAATTTTTTCCTCAAAGTCGAGATTTTTGAAAACTAATTTGACCAATCGAAAGCTCTGCTCCGTCACTATCCCCCATGCGAATTTCGGCTCTCCACCATCAGCCGTTAGGTCGCTAATCGCAAAAAACTATATCTCCGGAACCCTAAGGCCGATCGACGCCATTCTTTTTTTAAACGCTTTCGGACACCGCCCTGAACACGTGACATATGTTGAATTTTTTTTTTGACGTTTAACACGTGACTGGTGACAGTTGACAGGTCTTCAATGACAGATGACAGCTGACATATTTTTACACATGTCTTCTGACGCCATTTTGAACACGTGACCTACGTTAAATTTTAATTTTGGCGTTTCAAAAGTGACAGGTGACAGTTGACAGATCTTAAATGACAGGTGACAGCCGCCATACTTTTACGCATGTCTTCTGACGCCATTTTGAACACGTGACGTATGTCAGTTTTTATTTTAACGTTTCATAAGTGACAGGTGACAGTTGACAGATCTTAAATGACAAGTGACAGCCGGCTAATTTTCTTCTTCTGTCTTATGACGTCATCCTTCATACGCCACGTATGTCAAATTTTAATTTTGACATTTGACAAGTGACAGGTGACAGTTGACAGGTGACATTTGACAGCTGCGCGCGCAGGTTGGGTTTGCTGACGTAAGATCCAGTGACGTAGACTTCGATGACGTACTTGAAATTTGCACATGCGCAAAGGTGGCCGAGATATGACGTCATAGATCACAAGATAAGATCCCGCCGGCGGGCGGCGGATGGTCAGTCCCTCTTCTTGTACTACTCGAGATGCCAGTGGAAGTGCATCTTTATTTAAATATTTAAACCCAGTATCCTTATAATGAAAACTACTTTTATCAAAATGATTTGAACAAAAATGTCTGCACATTTTGGCAATGGCTTAATTTCCTTAAATCCCAAAAGTGCAAACCAAATCTTCCTCTTTTCAGGATTTGTTGGAAATCTAAAAACTGACCTTATATAGAAAACACAATGTAAAAAATAAATAAAATGCTTATTTTATGCGAGTTAAGTACCAATAGGTATGCCCCAGCCGAGCCTCCGCCCATGTTACAACCTATAGAAATTCTTACCTATGAAAGGAAAGATTTGGATTCTTGTAATCCAATTTCTGACACACTCGACACATCCTAACCATGTTTTTAAGTCTAATAAGAACACATCACTAAAAATATCTATGAAAACACCATAAAAACTTAGCCAATATTATATACGAAAACCGTTCCAAAACAAAACAAGGAATGCGAATTGCGGATGCGAAACTTCGGTAAAAATATTGAATTCAATGCAAATTTGAAATAGAATGGGTACCCAGTAAACCAACTACAGTTTCAGAAACATATCTGAAACAATAACTCCCAGATTTGAAACGTTTCGTATTTTTCTTCAGATATATTTGTAAAGCATCCCTGAAACCATAAATGACCTACCTAAAATATGTTTCACTGAAACATTTCAAAGATTGATGTATGAAACATAACCAATTTTAGTTTCTGAAACATTCTTGAAACCATAAGTGATCTATCTCAAACACGTTTCACTGAAACATTTCAAAGATCGAGTTATGAAACATAACCAATTTTAGTTTCTGAAACATTCTTGAAACCATAAGTGATCTATCTCAAACACCTTTCACTGAAACATTTCAAAGATCGAGTTATGAAACATAACCAATTTTTTATATATTATTATTTGTAAATGAGAATCAGCTCTCTAACCACCTGATGATACCTTATATTATAAGGATATGGGATATGAAACAAATGATGGGGGGGCTATATGCCCCTCCGAGCGCTGGATTACACTATTACACACCAAAATTTGCCGTATTTTGAATTTTGACCAACACTGTTAAGGTGCAATTCGAATGCGACGACTGAAACGACTATTGTCGCGCAGTTATAGTCGTAAGCAGAAAGCCGCACGTTTTGAGCCGCCTTGTTTGATTTTCAATATCGCGATCGTAGAACCTCCAATACAAGCAGTGTGCTAGAAATTATGGCTGAAGCAACTCTATTTACTATGTTACTTCTTGAGGAAGAGGAAGAAAAAGAGTTGCTAGTGATTTTTCAAAACCACTTCAAAAAAAATGTACCTCACCCAATATATTTAATGAGAAAAAGTAAAGGATTTCAAAACATTCTTATTCAAAGACACCTTCTAAAGGATGATTCGGTTTTCAGGAAGTTTTTCCGGTTAAATATTAACCAATTTAATTACATTGTGTCGATCATTGAGCATGAACTAGTAGGACAGTCATGTCGAGCGATGTGATTTATAAAAAACAAAACAAAATACTTCCTGTCGTAAGCGGCTCTACCGGGCTCTACGACTAGACTGCTCACTGGAGCAGTCGAGCCGTACGACCCGAGACGTACGCCATCAATCGTTTCGGTCGCGCGGCTGTGGACGCGTCATTGAAAAGGGGCCCATACAGTGTAGCCAGATTTTCGTGAATGCTTTAGCGTTTTTTGGCGATTTAAAACCATCAAAACCAAAACCATGCGCTCTCTTTGTTTATCCAACGTAATTAAACGTAAACAAACAAAGATAGTGCCACAAAAATCAAAACCATATTGTTATCCTTATTTATGCAATGCAGTCAAATGTAAATAAATAAAGACAACAATGGTAAACCCTTGGGGTTGGCTTTGATGGTTTCGAATCGCCAAAAAACGTCTCTTGTCGCAAAATTGACTGTTACATGTCGCCCAAAATCGCAGTGTTGCCGGTGCCTCGAAAAATTAAGAAGAAAATCAAAACAGCATTTTTGATTTTTTAAATTTGTACAGGTTTGATGTGATGTGACGTCACTAAGAAGTTGTGAAGTCATTATTCGTGAATATTGAATCATAAATGTATCATGATGTTTGAATGCAAAAATAATGGCGACTGTTAATTTTACACCTTGACTCTGCCAAAATTCGCAGTAACATTTTTTAATGTTGTTTATTCACGTTTTTAATTTTTTTCCACTTGCCCATAGTAAATATTTTGTCTTTAACTAGCACAAAAACCAAAAAAGAACATGATGTATAATCTATGATAAAATTATAAGTATAACCACAGAACAATAGGTTTGGTAAGTTTAACCAAAGTTTAACTTCCAGCCGCAACCTCAAACTTGTTCGGACTCGGCGCGGCGCGGCGTCCTGAATAAATTTTATTGTAGATACGAACGATACGACTTAAACGACAGCGTCCAACGTTTTATTCGGCGCGCAGAACTGTTCGATATTTGTCTCGGTGACACTCGGGTTTTGAAGCTCGTTAAGCGCACTTTTTAAACGAATAGACCTGTAATTTCTATAAAACACAGGAGAAATATCGCCGATAAAATCGCCATGTATTTTAAATTGTAGCCCAAAAATCGCTTTGCGATTTTCTTAATAAAACCGTCGCAAAACTTGGCGAAAAGTAGCCCAAATTGCGATAAATCGCCCACTCTGGCCACGCTGGGCCCATATAATTTCATAAAAAGCAGCCAGTATTACTTCGCGTCTAGAGTCGCGCGATTATAATCGTTTCAGTCGTCGCATTCGAATTGCACCTTTAGACAACAAAATACTTGGTTCTTGGTTTGACTGCAAGAAACTACCAGGAAGAAGGAAGCCTTTTCTTTACAGGATAAACGAACATACAGACCTTCCGAAACAGCAATCCCAAAAGCTAAACATGTCGAACTGCATAAGCAGTATGACACAGGCAGCGCCATCCATTAGGAGCTTCAAGCAGTCGGAGGAGTAGTTTTTAGGAAATATTTTTGAAACATGCATAGGTACGCAACATTTCGGAAACATGTATGAAACCTTCAAAAGAATGTTTCAAATGTTTATAAGTATTACCAAATTGAAACATCTCACAAATGGTTAGTGTTTACTGGAACATTTCTGAAACATATATGAAACCTTCAAAAGAATGTTTCAAATGTTTATAAGTATTGCCAAACTGATAAGCATTTCACAAATGATTCATGTTTTCTGGAACATTTCTGAAACATGTATGAAACCTTCAAAAGAATGTTTCAAATGTTTATAAATATTACCAAATTGAAACATCCCACAAACGATTTGTGTTTAATGAAACATTTCTGAAACATGTATGAAACCTTCAAAAGAATGTTTCAAATGTTTATAAGTAATACCAAATTGAAACATCTCACAAATGATTCGTGTTTACTGGGTAGCGCCATCTGCTACACAGGATCTGAGCCTCTGTCCATAACACCAGCGATTTGGCGGCACTGAAATTGGCGGATATTTTTCTTGCAGATCAGCTGGCTGGAATCGATTGAGATATGGAAATTAAAACAGTTATATTTTTGCCCTCTAAAAAGACCCGAAAAAATGTACCCCCCAAAAATCATCTGTTCGCATAATTTCTCCTAAATTTAGGGGAAATTAGATACCAAAGTTGCGATCACCCACAATAGGTTTGTTCTTTTGTGTTGCACAAAACAGCAGTAACCTGCAATGATTTTTTTCTAATGGGTGTCTTGCACAAATAAAAAAAAGTGTAGGTTAGTGCAGTTTCGTGCAACACAGAAGAATAAAACCCAACCTGTATTAGTATTCGTTGAGAATAAACCTAATGAACACTACAATACTTCGTCAATCGTCACGCGGTGCTGCCAAGTTTCAATGTTGGGAAATGTACCTTTAGGGCAAAATTTTTAATAGCACGAGGTGTCTTGTCCTTTTGTGAACTTTGACAATAAATTATTATTATCACCATGGTGAGATATAAATTATATAAATATGCAAACGCATAAATAATAATTTTAATGGGTTACATGGTAATTATCCAAATATGTGCAATTTAATAATAAGTGTGAGTAATGTAATACGGAATTGATATCACTGTTAAAAAAGCATGTTTTGATTCAAATCTGGAACCGGTCTGAAAGGATGTAGGTATGATATATGTGATTAAATAAAAACTTTATCAACAGTTGTGTGGTTTACCGCACAACCCAAGCACATTTCGGCAATGTTGTTATTAATAAAACATTCTCGCTCCGCTCCTTGTAAAGACGGTGAGTTGTTGTTGGCGGCAAAAGAGATGTAGGTACATAAATGGATCTGTTCTTTGCTCTGTAATCTGAAAATACCACCTAATCAACTGCTTTACCTTGACATGTCATTTTCACTGAAAAATTCTTCATATGGGACTATTCCTACCGTAGAAACATTTTGAAGACTTATGTCGACTATCCTAAAAAATAATGTCACATAATGGAATTTCGGAGTAGAACTTATAACATTATTTACCTTTGTGAAGAATAAATTACTTCTTCAGCATAACTAACACTCGTTCTAGAGATGGCCATTCTGGAAAAAAGTTTACTTATTAAATGCTCAAACTTAACTTTTGTGATTACGGACAATTTGCAGCGCACTGGAAACAGGAAGACTTTTAGACAAAGTAAAAAATCTCGGCTTTGGAGGGGCTGTCGCCCCGTAGCCCCTTTCTCTGGGTGCGTTCTTGTATTTATTAGGTAGGTACTTATATACAAAAAAAAATTATATTGTTATCCATTTATAAGCGGACGCTAGCGAGTTGGGCCCTTTTGCAGGTAATCGGATGATTACACCCAACAGTTGGGCCCCGATATGCAAATGAGGGTATTAGTGGTTTTATTACACTTGAAAAGGTGTAGTACGATATTCCTAGAAGTACCTAGTTAAGGTACCAATACAGGGTGCTCACAGGTCCTTAAATGTTGACAACTTATTCATTTTTGTCAGTTCTTTTCTGAGTTTTATAAACGATGGAAGTTCAAACAATGTTAAGTGAAAAAGGAAAGCGACTGTTAGTCGTATGTGGTTTTAAGTTTTGTGTCGGGAAAATTTTAAAAGATAACACTTTGTATTGGAGATGTGTAAATAAAAAAACCAAGTGTCCCGCTAAACTCTACACGCTGACCACAAATTTTGAATGTGTTATAAAATATAATCTAAACCATAATCATGAGCCTGAAGAAAATCTTGAAAGACAAAAGTTAAGCAATTGTATCAAAAGAAAAGCTGCTAGTGATCCATATGAGAGGCCTTCAAAACTAATTCACAGTGAACTTCGACAATGCGGAGCATCAGTTGAAAACATTACAACTAATGATTTAAACCTTATTAGAAAAAATATTTATGAGTGTAGAAAGTCGCAGGTTTCCACTTTGCCTAGGAATCAAGATGAAGTTTTTTGTTCTTTAAAGAACTTGTCACCAAAAACATCCAAGGACGAATCATTTTTGATGGTAAATAGCGAGGAACATAAAATTGTAATATTTTCTTGTCGTACAAACCTGCATTTTCTTTGCTCTGTAGAAACTATTTTTATGGACGGTACCTTTAATTATTGTGCTAAGTTTTTTTGTCAATTTTTTACCCTTCATGGGCATGGGTACAAAAATGGTCATTATGTACCTTTAGTTTTTTGTCTATTACCTAGTAAGAAACAATTGTTATATCAAAACCTATTTAATCTTTTGACTGAAAAATGTGCCGAAAATCACTTAATACTATCCCCAAAAAATGTAGTGATAGATTTTGAAGTAGCCATTCATAATGCTGTTATTTTACTTGGCCTGAATCAACAATTGTAGGCTGTAGATTTCATCTGTCACAGGCATGGTTCAGAAAACTGTAGGCACTTGGATTAAGTACTGAATACAAAAATAATACTGAAATTGGAAAAAAACTAAAGTACCTTTTTGGCCTTCAATTTTTAGAACCTAATGAAGTGGGTGATTGTTTTACTTTTGACTTAGTTAGTGACTTGCCAGAAGATGAAAGGCTAAAACAATTTTGTGACTATTTAGTAGATACTTATATAGATGAATGTTCACAATTCCCACCAAACATTTGGGCTAATCTTTCATCTTCATTATATCGAACAACTAATGCATGTGAATCGTTTCACTCAAAGTTTAATAACAGTTTTTATCATTCCCACCCAAGTATATTTAAGTTTGTAGATATTTTGCTAAATTTTCAAACCGAAACATATATTAAAATTGTAACAGCAAACAAATTTCCAAAAGCTCTAAAAGCTGATATTAGAAAGAAAAAACAATTTGTAGAAAATAAAATACGGGAATATATGTCAAATGAAATCGACAGAACAAGTTTTATAAAATGTGTTTCCTGTAAATACGCGCCTAGTTGATTAATCACATTATATTATGTACAACAATACTTGTAAACTGTATTTTATATTATTAATTTTTAAAATCGTGAATTTATTTTGCACAATAAACATTACAAATTTTCAAAACTTTTTTATTTACCCTGTATACCCAAACATAATAAATAATTATAATATTTGTCATAAACACTCTTAAGGGGATAAGTATATATCGGGCCCAACTGTTGTGTGGGATTAAAGACGTTTGACTGAATCCCAGGTAAAAGGGCCCAACTGTGTAACTCCCTTGTAAGCATAGGTATTTTAATTATCAAAAACCAGTTTATTTATTACCATTTATACCATTTTTATTGACATAATCAAGTAAATTCGGTAGAGATAAGCTTCCCATTTGAATATTGTACGTAGGTATTTAAATGACAAATACATTATCGGAAGTAATTACGCAAGAGTGCATCAAAATTACTGATAATTTTTCATGAAAGCACGTTGTCTAAAAATTGCACGAGTTTATTTTCATATTTTGGCGAAAGGGCCCGACTCCGAAGGAGTCAAAACAAGAAAATAATCGAATACAGTTTTTTATTGACATGTTCACATTGAACATGTTCAATGAAAAATTATCAGGTTTACTTTGATGCACGAGTATAATTCGGTAGAGAATTAGAATTTTTCTTAAACAACATTGCATTAAAATTACATTACATAGCAATTAGGTATATGAAAATGAACAAATTAAAATGAGACAGAACTTATAGAAACTAAAAACTGCACGAATTGCAGTTACTATCTATATATACGGACCTATAGGGAAATTTTCGATACCTAGAGGGAAATTTTCATCGCGTCAGTTCAACTCATGATACAAATAAAAGAAGATATGATACCGCGCAGGTAGGCGTGGCCATTTACGTCACGCCGTGACGAATTCCGCGATATTTTGTAAACGAAACACGTCTTTTTTAAGATCGCGTTGTGTTTTCAACTATTTTTTGGTGTTTTTATATTACTTTTAGGAGTTTAAAAGTAAAAATGAGATGTGCTGTGTATGGTTGTGATGTGGAAAATCAATCAATGTAATCAATGTATGTATTTATCCCTTTATTTATATGATTATTTTAAATCATATACTATATAATTTGTATTATAAGCAGGAGGCAAAGTATATTGCAAAATATATATGACAATTTATATAAAATCGCCTATAACTAACGTAACCTCTATATCGCGCGTTATAAATTTCAAACATAGGACACAGCGCGACGTCATGCGCGGACCCGGACGAATTTGACACGGTTTGGTATCATACCTTCTTTTATTTGTATCATGAGTTCAACTCGAACTCCATGATTTATAAAATAACATTCCGAGGCACTACAAGATTATAATACAGTACCAAATTTCTTAGCGAAATAGAATGGCGTTTTCCAATTTCAGGTTGGGTTGGGTTTCATCTTTTATAAATATCTTAAAGACATCTTATGTTTCCATTTTTTAACTTTAATTAACTAATATCGGTGAAAAATCATTTACTCTTGATAATTCTGAGGCACCACAATATTATATGCATAATAAGATAGGTACCAAATTTCTAACTGAAATAAAATGACATTTTCAAACTTTAGTTAAATAAATCTTTTCCAAATCACTTAAAGACATCCTATATTTCCGGTTTTTATTAACTTTAATCTACTAATATCGGTGGAACATTATTTACTTTTGATAATCATTCCGAAGCACTACAAAATTATCATACTTTTAATAAAGCATTAAATTCCTTAGCGGAATAAAACGACGTTTTCCAACTTTAGTTACTCAAAACTAATAAATAACAGACATCTTACATCTTATACTTTTGTCTCTTATTAATTTTAGTCTATTAACATCGGTGGAATAATATTCACTTCTGATAATTATTACTATATTTGTGTACCCAATATTTTTTTGAATCGACAAATAACTCTAATTTTAGACACTCCGACTCCCGCGTCAATATTTTGACATTTCAAATGACAGAAAAATTTCCAGTGTGATTTTGCCGCAAGTTCAAGCAGGATGAATATTTCCGGAAATTTTTCTCGTTGCCATGGAAACGTTCAAAATAAAAGCTTGTGCATGATTGGTTAGAAAAAGTGGGTGCCAAAATTTCGCTGTAATTATTCGAAAATGTCCCGCTTCATATGAGATTTTTAATATATGTATGAGAAAAATATTCGCTTAAAATGTTTGAAATCGTAACCGAAATATAACCACTGCGTTAAGATCGATCTAATTAAAAATTTCGTGGTTATTCCGACACAAGCGCCTGCAGTATTTAAACTACATACTAGTGTATATTTGGTTGCTTGCTAAAGTTATCGAATAAGTTATTTTTATATTTTGGGTGTCTACGTCGTGTTATCCATTTATGAAGCCCTTTTTATGAAAAAAAATTATCTGAAAGGGATATCTTTATTTTACAGTAAAATAAAATCTATAGAGATGAAATATACCAAACTACCTAAGATTTGTTCAGGCGTTTAACAAACGCCTAAGCTGTTTCTTTAGGCGTTTGATAGGAAAATAGGAAGTCTAGGCGTTTTGCAAAATGCCTAACTTTACAATTCGCCTAAAAATCACGAAAAATACACTTACTCGGGTTTTATAGGAATCGCATCGGGTTTTAAGAGTCTCACTCCTGACTTCCTTAAGGTAAAATCTGTGCTATGAAAATGGTCCGAACATATATACATCCAATGCCCCACATGTTCGTTTCTTATTCCAAGTGCTTGAAGCCACAATTTTCTTTTTTCGCCATTAGGAAATCTATAATATATTATTTATTTTGTATACCTTTATTTGTGGTAGATAACATTCAGAAAGCGTTATTTTTCAGAAAAAAGTTTCCCAAACAAAAGTAAAACCTGTTAAAAATATTTACTTCGGAATTCCCTCCCAGACCGGACTATCAAGGTTATTGAACTGATAAGAAATGTTAATCTGGAAGAAAGACCAACAATAGAAAGTTTGGTGTTATGAATTTATTTCTAATCTGAGCCTTTTTCCAAATTTATAAAAAAAGGATAATATTAAATATTAGACTGTTTCAAAAAAATTGACTATTTTTTTTCTTCTTAAATATATCGAAAATATTGTTGGAAACGCCGACAAAAAAATACTGGTAAAGTTTGAGATCTTAATATTAATTTTAAGGGGTGCCGCATCGCAAATTTCAATTTCCCATTTGATTAACATAGGAAAATTTTGTTTTCAAACTTTGGAATTTTCTAGCTCGTTAACGGCTCGTCATATTTGTGTGCCTATAACATACTTGTGTAGAGAATTTAATGCTCTACAAAAAAGGTCCTAAGCCATTTTTTGATAAACTCACTCCTACAAAATTAATTCAAGGAATTCATAATAATTTTTTACAATTTTTCAATTTTACGACAAAATTATCGATTTTTTCGAAAAATGTTATCATACCTTTTTTGTAGATCTTTTCATTTTCTACAAATTATCTTTTATAAATTGTCACAAATTTCGTAAGCTTTGCGAGTTATCTCCACTATAATATAAATTTTCGGAAATAATCGTAATTCATTAGAATATAAAATTAAAATTATTCAGTTTTTGGAGTTTGGAGATAACTCGCAAAGCTTACGAAATTTTGCGAAAATTTATAAAAGATAATTTGTAGAAAATGAAAAGATCTACAAAAAAGGCATGATAACATTTTTCAAAAAAGTCGATAATTTTGTCGTAACAGTGAAAAATTGTACAAAATTATTATGAATTCAACTATAACCTAGAATTACTTTTGTAGGAGTGAGTTTATCTAAACATTGCTCAGGACCTTTTTGTGGAGCATTAAATTCTCTACTATGTTATGGGCATACAAATATGACGAGCCGTTAACGAGCTAGAAAATTCCAAAATCTGAAAACAAAATTTTCCCATGTTAATCAAATGGGAAATTGAAATTTGCGATGCGGCACTCCTTAAAATTAATATTAAGTGCTCAAACTTTACCAGTATTTCTTTTTCGGCGTTTCCAACAATATTTTCGATATATTTAAGAGGAAAAAAATAGTCACTTTTTTTGAAACAGTCTAATAAACATATTTAGGATCCAGTGTCCACGGATGCATGGGGTAGATAAAGACAAGAGGACAAATAGAACAAAAACTGAAAGATACAAAAAAGGCCATTATTTATAAAAGTTTCTGCTTGCTTTAAAAATAAAATCCACGATGCCAAAAATTTGAAATTCTAGAAAAACTCATAAGTTTTTAATGACAGCACCGAACAAAAAATTATCAAAATCAACAGAATAACAGAACTAAAAGATATTTTAAACTAAACCAGTACGAAACGTAATCTTTTTAGTGAATCCCGGGGTTAATGTTGCTCACTTATCAACGTGGCATCACCTCGCCTTTATATCCTATAACGCCTGTACATCGGATAAGGCGAGCTGTACCGTTGCTGGTGAACGCCCACAAACTCCATAAAGCCGCGTACAGACCGAAGTTCCAACGCACATGTGACTAGAAATTCGGAAGCATGTAAATTGGTGTGTACGGCGTTGGCGAACATCCCAACGCATTCCAACGGTTTCCAAGGCGACCGTTGGCGTTGGCTTGCGTTCGGTCGTTGAGCGGTACTTCAAAGAGATGTTTGATTTGGTGTGGACGAGATTTGAATGTTTTCAGTCGTTGGCAAGTATTCCTCGGGTCTGTGCGTTTTGTTTTTGACAAACATTTTGTTTATTTCGCATTTTGATATGAAATGGACAGATGATTTAGCCTTAAACTAATTGGATTATACCGGGATATCCCTATATTATGGGATCCTAGCAATATAAATTATATACTCTCCAAAAAGAAGATAGATATTTGGAAAAGCATTGCTACTGAAATGCAAGGTTGCTGAAATAAAGAAAAAATAGAGAGAAGGTTCTGAAATGATCACTGATCGCTCCGAAATTCCTCCAGCAACTTACTTGTGTTATTAATACTTTTCTGTTTTTATATGGTGTTGTCATCCATGGTCGACGTTTCTTTTTCTTATTGTTAAGTAAAGAATTTACGATTAAAAATGCGGCACTTTTACATAATGACTTATCACTCATCATCACTAGATGACATATTTAAATACCTCTTTCCGTAGAAAATGACCGAACCGTATCCAACGGTATCCAATTCGAAACTACAAACGCGGTGTGGACGACATCGTAAAATGCTTTCCAATCGTTTCCATCCCAACGCCAACTGGCACATTCGTTGGAGTTGGCGTTGGTTTGGATTGGGACTTGGTCTGTAAGCGGCTTAAGAACAACCCAAACCGCGTGTGTCGAGAAATGAATCAAGGCGGCATCGCCTCGCGTCAATTTCCCCGGTAACGCCTGTACATCGGATGAGGCGACCCGTTGTTTATAAGTGAGTGCACCTGTTAAAAACTCCATATTATTGATTTTTTTGTTAATTTAGGATTCCTGGAGCATGGACCGTTTCAAAATAAATTTATATTATCGTTTGGCCCACTCTCCCCGTCAGTGATGCGCCTATGAGATATTATTGTTTACTTACCGATGAAATGACCTCCCATCACCTTTCTTGCCCCATTTGTCACAAAGTATACATTTGTTAGTCATTCTAACACACAAATATGCATTAACCACTACTTGAAAAGTCTTAAAAACGCATAAAAATTGCAAGAAAGCTGCAAAAAATAATCTAACAGTACGAAACACGTCGGTAAACAAAAACAGTAATGGCCGCTCGGCAAAATACGCGAGATCATCGGAAACCTTCGGGTCGGTCGTGGGACCGCCGCAAGGTTGTTTTGAGAAGTTCAACAAACATGTCGCGAGTAAACAATAGCTCCACTCCATTTCAGGGGCGTTCGTGTCATCCGTCTTCGTGAGAAATTTAATCTAAAATATCCTTATTTGCAGTAAAGGATTGACAGGATTGGTATTAGAATCTGCAAAATCTATACACGGAACTTATTTCTTCTGGAAAAAGGTTAGAAAAATACAGGTACTTACCTTATGTAACCTTGAGGAATTATTTGTATACCTATTTTCGGACGAACAGTATTTGTTTACCCTGCTTACCAGATAAAAAGGGAACAAAGTTTTGGTATATAAAATATCACAGATCTATTACGCAATATGTCAGCGATTTTAATCAAACCCGATTTCTTCCGCACCAACGGAGAGACTGCTAGAACGACGCGCGGCGGAAGAAACGCTAATCTTAATTTTTCAAAAAAAATCAAGGGCTTCGTCTAGTGTCGAATGGCAGCTTATTGAAGCACCAATTCAACAATATAGATGATTTTTTATGCATTTTTTAAAATATTTTTCGGGAAAAACGCTTAAAAATTGCTGTCCCCCCAACCTCATCACCAAAATAATCTCTCAGAAAAATCTGAAAAAATCACGAACATTGGAAATTACCTAGGTGTAGATTGAGCTAAAATTATCAGGATTAAAAATTCTAGCGCGATCAATAATAAACAATTAAATTTCCAAACGTATGAATGAAAGTCTACTTGTCAGGGGTATAAAGAAATAAACAATTAAATTGTTTATTTCCTTATAATTGCTAAACCATTGGTTTTAGAGAAAAAGTTTATGATAAAAAATATTTCTCACGATGTACGAAATAACTTCTGCTTTTGCACGTAGCGCGGCAGATGGGCGGCCGAGATTTGCTGAGGTTAAGTGGGGGCTGATGGTACGGAACACTAATAGTGCAAGTATAGCTTGCACTTGACAGAATTTTTTCTGTTTTTAATTATTAGTGTATTGGTATAAATCACTACAAATAAAATCTGTACATATAATTTTTATTTTGCCCCCCTGAGAAAAGTCTGCGGGCGCCCATGACTACGACACATGATCTATTGGTTGTTAGATACGAGGGATGCTAAAGAATTTTTTATAATTAAAATTACATTTTATCGAGTTTGGGAATTTAAGTTTTGTCGTCGTAAATACGTTGTTTTGCCGTAAGCGCGTCGGAATGTAATAGGCGTTATCTGGTGAATAATGGCTATTTTTTTGATGCCCATGCGTAAATATCCTTTTTAGGTTATAAAATATTATGCGCGGACTGTTTCCTCAGTTCCCTTAATATTTCTGTGTATTCAGAATAAATTTCGAATATTACGTTTTTTTTATAATTTAGTTTGATAACATAACCTCGATGACCAACCCTAAATTTGGGTCGCCCTCGCGGGACTACGTCACCAAAAGCCATCTTCCCGTTTTATAATAGTAGCATTCCTTTCACAGCAAAGAGGCCCTGAGCAGCTCCGGTGCGTTTCATTTAATGTCTGTTGCGGAAACACGTGTATCACGCCTTGGGGCTGTTCCAGAGCTAGTCTTCACTGTGAAAGGAAGACGTCTAATGAGCGATGTTTGACCGTTATTTTCAGGGTGAATTTGTTCAGAAAAAATTCTGATTTTTTGAGGATAAGATTTTCAAATGGAGTACTTTTGTATTACGAAATAAAAAATGAATGGATTATAACCTTTACTTTCGATGCGAGATACTTTTATTAATATCAAATTAAATTTATTTATAACCGTTGAAACGTTTTTGGAACTTTAAAAATGAACGAGATTCATGTTCCAAACTTTTATATAAAAATATGACGGGTACTTGCAGTACGTATAACGGTGTTTCATAAATAGTAATTGCCTGATCTATAAACGGATCAATAAACTTTTATTTAAAATCTTCCAGTCAGAAAATTTCCATTTTTTGATAAATAGAATTAGCGCCATATAAACAAAAAACATTTTACAAATATGGTTTATTTGTTTTTGTAACAGTCGATATCACAATCACAATATATTTAGTTGTACGTACTCCTATAGTACAAAATCAGAAAAAACTAAAGTACCTTAAATAATATTGAAACTGTAAAACTAAACAAACAATACTGCATTTGTAGTCATATTTTTTGATTCTATTGTCCAAAACTCATCTCAGTTTACTGGTATTTGCTTTTTTTACTTTTTTCAACAAACTTGAATGCTGAATTTTCCTTTAATCATCATCTGTGTGATAGATTATATTTTTATTATTTAATACTGATTACTTTACAGTGTTGGTATTGGGTCAATTCTGTGCCTAAGTTTTTTTTGCCGATTAATCCAAATGGCGACTGCAGTCGCTTTGACATCGAGCACAAGAAAACAAACTATTCTTTGTGACAATTAGATATTAGGTAAATACGAAATCGTTGGTTTGCCCAAACCTCTTTGTTAAATTTTGCAATAAACAATTTAAAAATTGTCATTTTATTGAGCACACAAGGAAAACAAATAAATGTGGCAACTATGAGGATCCGATTACTTGCGTAAGTTTTTTCTGGTGGAGATACGCGCACTTTAACAATAATTTAACATGGACCGTATGTCTATACAATTCTTAAACTTGGCTGTGTAAGTGTTCCGTTCTGCTCCTTGAGACTCTCAATTTCCTTTTGTAATTCTTCAATAACTCTGTTTTTCATGAAGACGATATTGTTTAGTTCCCTTATTTTCTTGGATTTAACTATGTCGTTTTCGGCAAGCTGCTTTAGTTTTCTTTTTAGTAAATTTTCTTTTCCCGTATCACTACCTAAAAAAAGCATTCTAAATTGTTACAATTCCGGAATTTTTATATGCCGTACTTAATAAGTCAAAACTTCCTTATAAAAAGCAAACGTTGTGTTGTAATTGCGGTGTTACACATTCGATATCAGTCATACGAAAAGTAAGCGGTAAAAGGTATATGCAGCCAAGATTGCCTAGAGACAGCACACCGTGCTATCTCGACAAGAATGCAAAGACAAAGACAGCTGCAAATTTATATGTTCTAGACAAGAACAGCGGGATATTTTGGGCGAATGAAAATATGTCTATCCACCTGCTTAAACCATGATGATTCAGATAATTGAGCCATTACTGTAACACCAGTTATTAGGTAGTTTCTTAAGTGAATAGGAGCGTGGCGTGTGTGGTTTAAACGATTTGCTCTAATTTACGTATTTAATTTGGTTTTATAATTGTATAATTTTGGACAGGTAAGTTCTAAAAATTCTGACGATTCGTTATTAAATTGTTTTTGAATTTTAAATCAATTATGTTCGTTTAAAACGTATCTTAAAAACATGTTACCTATGTCTACCTAGCACCCTATTTTAACATCTGAAATTAACGCTTAAGAATTAATTTAGTTAGGTGTACATATTATTTTTATTATGAGTATGGGATTGGAAAGGGCGAAGGGGAGTAGGGAACCCTTTTTTGCGTCCGTTTTAAAATTTATACTGGCGTTCGAATAAAATACTTAAAGTGTATGAAGTTAGGGAGCAAAGCAGTGTAGTAAAGTGTGGAAAGGTAGGGACTAAAACACTTATTAGAGCATGGGTATGGAAAGAGTGTCGGGGAATAGGGAGCCTTTTTTCTTTCATTTTTTTGTCATCCAATTTGTTGCCAAAATGTATTCAATGCATTCTAACTACTAACTGTATATTCCAACTAACATACCTGACCGTACCCTTTCCTGGCAAGGACAACTCATACCTCCTTGCGGTCCTTGGTGGGCAAAAACAATTTGTTTTAAATTGTTTTTGGCAAAATGAGCATTCTTTGCCGAAAGAACATTTAAAAAAGTCAGGCAAAGTCACCGGTAAAAACCTCTTATCAATGTAAACTATAATAAACATTTGAATTATTTGGTAGATGCGACGCCTATGGTCAGGAGTTTAATGCTTTATAAGGTCATCAAATTGAACTGAGAAAAATTATAATCATCCCTATTGCGCAAGTTGTTGTCCTTTTCATATTTACGAAAAGCTTTATCGCGTTCCTTTAAAATAGTTTTAAGTACATCCGCGAGTCATGACATATTATTCGGCACTAAATTGCTAATTGCTTCAATTCAATCTCTGCTGTATCTCTTACCATTTACAAGATCCCAATGGTGAACATCGAATCTGTAACACCCTGTATAATTTATAATTAGTACTTTCAACATTTTTGCGTTTTCTGCTCAATAAGTATTTTACACCCTGTTTCATATTATGTTCAAAAAACAGAAATTTTCTTAAAGTCACAACTTGTTAGGGTCAACTTACCCCCTAAAAATGTAATTTGGACCTGACTGTCCATATTAAAACTGTTTATTCGCGTTTGTTCCTCCTCATGGACCTTGTTTATTCGAGTACGGTCTTCCTCACGGACCTTGTTTATTCGAGTACGTTCTTCCTCAATGACTTTGTCTATTCGAGTATGTTCTTCCTCATGGACTTTGTATATTCGGGTACGGTCCTCCTCACTGACCTTATTTATGTGAGTACGTTTTCCTACGTTGCTCTTGCTCTCCATATTGAATTTGTTTACTCGAGAAGGTATTTTTTCGGCCGCATTTACTGGTATAACTTCTTGAGTATTTTCTTTATCTTTCGACACATAACTAAGTGGGATGTCGTTTTCTAAGTCATTTTCTACTATTTCTATTTTGATTTTTTCCGTATTATCCAGGGCATCTTCCGCGTCACTTTCGGCAGTTTCTGTTCCACTGGAAATTTCTATTGACGAAATTATATTACTAGGACCCTACAAAAACTAAACATTAAAAAAATCAATTCTTTAAAGGTAGATATGCATGTTCACTGGGGGTAGACAAAAGGAAAAATGGACTAAAAAGTGAGGGATTCGAGAAAAGGTAATTCTTTATAAAAGTTTTTGCTTGCTTTAAAAATAAGATCCACGATGCCAAAAATTAGTTTTTTTGTACAGGGTATGCAAAAAATACAAAAAAGTTAAATTTGGTTAAAAGTAAAGTGGCCTTGTCTTGAATTTTAATGCAAAAAGTTAAATAAAAAAGTTGTTTTAAAGTTTAAAAGAATTCTTATTCCAGATTTTCAAGTAATAATTTGAAATTACTAAATTACGCTTTTAAAATCAATATTTCAAGTCATATTGTCACTTTTTTATCTGATTACACCTTTGATAACTGTGACGTATTTGTCAAAATATGTTGTCTTTGGGACCAAGAATATTTATAATCCAAAAGTACAGACTCATACAGGTTAAAGAAAATTACCAATAGAATATTAAATAATTATTGTAATATTCGAGACATATTTCTTATTTTATTAAACTGCACAAAAATTAAGGGAAAACCATACTTATTTTTTAAAAACTTCTCCATATTCTACGCATTTTTCTATCTGACGTCGAAAATGGCTAAAGCTTCTTATTTCTTTCAGTGAAATCGATTCTATCACTGAAATATATCTGCTTTAAAACTTCTTCATTTCTAATGGGTCTTTCGTATGTTAGTTGTTTAATGCGTCCCCAGAGAAACATATCACAAATTGTCTAATCGGGATTCCTAGGGGATCACAAAATTGGACCATTTCGGCTCATCCATCGATTTCCAAATTTGCGATTGAGACAATTTCTTCTGCAGTATATGTGCACGACACCCATCGTGCTGAAAATACGTATTTCGGCGATATTGAAGAGGCAATTCTTCTAACTTGTCTGACAAAAATGACTCCAGCATATGTAAATAGGAATGTGTGTTACATGTATTATCGAAAAAATATGTTATAATCCCATAATAGGAAATGGCGCACCCAACATTTACTTTTTTAAAATACTGACAGCGGTTCGCAATTCTAAACTCTGGATTTTGCCTGCTCCAGTATCTAACATGCTGAGAAGCTGCAGTACCTACTGTTTGCACTGAAGGTTGACTCATCTGAGAACATTATTAGCTTATAAAAGTTCACGTTGTTACTTAGAATTTAATCACCGACCCACAAACAAAAATCCAAGAATTTGTAACTGTCATCTTCCAAAATTTGATTAAAAATTGATTTAAAAGGATGAATTTTATCTTCCTTAAACGCATTTTGAATATGGCTTTTTCTACACAATTGTAAATTTCCTGCTCGTTTTCTTAAAGACAATACGATTTTCATCAACAGATTGCAAAATTAGTACTGTAGAAGCATCGTTTTCGTCGTATCTTTTTTGTTCTTCTTTAAATCACTAACGGATCTATATTTTTTCAGTTGATTGCTAACTTATGTACTGAACTTCTACATAATTGTACATTTGGAAACTCTTCTTGCAACTTCTAAATAACGTAGCGATAAGAATTACCGCCATTTCGGTAATTTTGGATTATAAATATTCCTTGCTCTAACGACAACATCTTTCTTATTTTGACGAATGCGTCACAGTTATCAAAGGTGTAATCAAATAAAAAAAAGGTGACAATGTGACTTGGAAAAATTTTGAATTTAAAAGCGTACTTTATAAATTTCCAATTTTTACTTGAAAATCGAGAATAAGAATTCTTTTAAAATTTAAAACAACTTTAAATTTAAAAAAAAGGCAACTTTACTTTTAACCAAATTTTACATTTTTGTATTTTTGCATTCTCTGTATAAAAAAAAAGAAATTTTTGGCATCGTGAATCTTAGTTTTAAAGCAAGTAAAAACTTTTATAAAGAATGACTCTTTTTCGTATCTTTCATTTTTTGGTCCGTTTGGCCTTTTGTCTACCCCATTCGTGGACATGATATGATATAGGAAATATTCGATTTCAGAATATACTAGTTTGGTCTAGCACGCTAGGTGCGTTTTTCCTAGGACGTACTAGTATTGCCTGGTACTTTTCAGGATAAACCAGTATGGCCTGATCGATATTAGGAAATATTAGTTTTAAATTTTTATAATATTATAAATATTTGCTCAGATTTGCTTAGATTAATTATCAACGATAACTAACATGAGCAAAGACGTTTCTACTTTCTACTTCAGTTTGTAACTTTCTTTTTATGGCTTAAAATTTTTTTTTCACGATTTTCGTAGTGTCGGGAAAAATATATTTTCATTATTCTACTAAAGATGAGATATTGACGAAATGGTGTAGAGTATTTCTCATTGGAATATCGGTCTCCAAATATATCAATATCCGAAATCTACATTTTGAAAAGGATTTTTTCCAGGTCCGTACATGTATTATTTAACATTACTAGGATTTAATGCGATCGGAGTTTGTTGTGAAGTCATTATCGGCCAGATTTCCAACGTTAGTCCTGTCTAATTTGACAACCAAAAGTGTTAAACTGGCAAGTGTAACCTGAGCAAACCCAAGCAAACTCAAAAATGACATATTAGTTAACGTTTTAGAAGAAATTCCCACCCACCCCTTTTATCCCCCCCCCCCCCCCCCCCGATATTTTTTTTACCATCTGTTAGACAAAATTAGATTTTCGGACCTTAATAACTCCATAGTATTGTCACAAATGTTTTAAATATTTTCTGTGTAAATTGTCTTTCCAACGGAGTCCGTTCCTGGAATGTAATATTCGAATCCGGTCTCTAATAATAACCAACCTGAGAAATCCTGAACAAATATTTATCATAATCAAAATTTACAACTAATATTTCCTAAAACCGATCAAGTCATAGTTTTAATATGTCCTAGGCCAAACTAGTATATCCTGAAATCGGATGTTTCCTGTAACATAGACATATATTCAGCAATCAAAAAAATATGGCACTTAAGTTATAAACCATATAGCGGCCCTTAGACGATCAATCACACTGACAGTACTTTTTATGACTGACAGTATTATTGATCGTGTGCGGACAAATGCTGATGGAATGTCGGTATAACTGATGAACTTTCAGAGGTCCAAATTTGTCAAGATGATGGTAAAACATAATAATGAATATAAAAATTAGAAACATTACACTCACACTGACTAAAGGAAATGCTAATCGTATTGTGTGACGTCTGCCATCGGTATAGTGAAGACCTAAAATACCGACAGTATACTGATAGTCTAAAGGCCGCTTACGGAAAATAAAAAATGGAAAGGTATTTTAGCAATCAAACTGTCATCTATTGCTTTATTGTTTACATTATAAATATACAATAAATCTCAAAATAGTAGTAGAAATTTTAACTACAATAAAAAAACATATTTACTAATAAAATGTTGATTATAAAACTAGTCAAACAAAAACAATAACAAAAATTCTTATGGGAAGTAATACGTATTTACAACAATTCTTTTATGTATTTGGAAAACTGCCCGTAATGCAGACGTAATGACTAATACAGAAAAACCGGGAAAACCGTTGCAATTTTCATTATATAGTGAACAAACCTTCACAAAACAATTTTTACGCATACATTTAAGGCTAATGGTTTTTATCGTGGCACACTCTGTATATAAAATACTGTAAAGATAAAGTTGGCACAATCTGAGAGAACTTTTCAATTTCGTCCATCATCCTGTTCCTCAGTAATAAATCGGAGGAATTTTCGTGACATTTGGCGAAGGCGGTAGGTTTCATCCCGGACGTATATCTCGGGAGAATATAGCTAAGGTAAGGATTTTATACTTGCACAAATATGTAGACAGTTAGTGACAAAAAGAAGTGAATCAATAATCAATAATTAAAGCTTATCGTTGAAGTAGTTTTCTTATAATTTAAATACTCCAGTGCCATCTAGTGACTTAATCATGCACTATATTATATCCCACGATGTAGAGACCCCATGTCTTTCATGACATTAAACTTCCTCGACAGGTGATTGTAGAAATAGATTTGTTTATCCCGAAGAATTACCTATCCTATGTTTCCATGTTCGCATAGTCAACGTCACGTGGTATAAAATAAATAATAAGAAATATGCATGTATTTTTTTTATTGCATAAATCGTTCTAAGAAAGTCATCAGGTCATCACAAACCCAAAAATATTATTTTGAAGAAAATGACTAGGATGAGTTAACTGAAAATAGTATAATGTTCTATTAGGAATAAAAGCGATACTTTTATGACGAGTCCGTAGGTTTGCCGGACGAACGAAGTGAGTCCGGCAATTACAGACGAGTCATAAGAAGTTGCTTTTACTATGAATAAAACATACTATATATAATAGAAAAATAAATATATAAAATTTTCTAATTTTTTTATTTAAAAATGTTGAGTTTCGAGTGGGCCTAGCATTGCTATGGATTTATTATTGTATTGTTTGACACCAATCAGGATACTACCATCGCAACAACTAGTCTTAATTTTTCTGGAGCCACAATTATTAATAACTGTACTTTTAATTTAATGTTTAAATAGTTAAGTAAGTCACATGTAGTTTTATTTAAATAAATAAAGTATGTTTATAACTTTCTTCTATTATTCAACATATATTTATTCATGAGCACACAGTCATACTTTTACCTCCGCTCTCGGCGTCAGAAAAAGTACTTTAACTTCCGCTGCCAATAGCAACCGCCTACTGACAAAAAAGCAAAACTTTAGCGTCAAAAAAATAGTAGAAAAATGTCAGGTTTATTGACGTTTGAAGAAAAAAAAATACTTCTCGGTATAATTTATTACAATTTCAAAAGCAGATATTTGCCCTTAGTGCCAAGTGACGTCAGGAGCTAAGCAAAAATAAGTGTCAACCTACATGTTAACGTAAAGCTTAATCTAGGGGTGCTACATACAAACGTATATGAATCAAAAACTTCTGGTCCGAAAGCAAGTGAGCATTTTCTCGTACGATTATACTTATATCAATTGATTTACCAAATTGATTGTTACTTGTTATGGCAAGTTATGCTTAAGAGGGGCCAAATGTCAGTCTACAAGACCTAAAGTTGAACAAGTTTGTTATGCAACACAAAAAACATCCACATTTCCTAGCGTCACACACTCAATCCGATTTATTTTTCCTCTTCGCAACTCGACATCAACCAATCAGACGAGGAATTTAACTGCAGAAACAAAGGTGTACGTTTAGGCGAGTAGCATGTGGAGAACCGCCTTATTTGCCCAATTAATATAATTATTGTTATTACAGTGTAATTTTAAATGAAATCTAATAAAAAAAACTACCCTATAAATATTGTATGGTGCCAATGCGCAAGTGCAATGTGCAAGGGCCCTGAAAACCTCATTTTTCACGTGGCCAGAACAGCCGAAGTTGGAAGAAAGTGTTATAGTGCAAAGTTAATCAAATATTTTTCATAAATAGGTATCATTAAAGGTCGGAATCGTCAAATTCAAATAAGCATATTTGGCTGTGCGTTTATCTTTATGTTACACTAAATAATAGGTATTTGTTACGAAATTTCAAACACAAATAAGCGTCTATCCATCATACAAGCATCAACTTTTAGCAAACTATCCGACTGTCCTTGTAGAAATTCCGTTCCGGTCATTGTTAAAAATTATTTTTATTCAATGTAATATTCCTTATTCACAAAATCGCCTAACCTTTCGGAAATAATCAAGAAAATAAATTACCACTGGAATTCGCCATGTATTTGCTATTATAAAACTTTTATTTACATAATATGTGACGTCACAACCAATAGTATCGCGTTTTGCAAGTTCAAATTTTATACGAAAATTGTGATCATAGAAACAATACGTCTTGAAGTCTAATCAAATATTGAAGAAATAAAAAAAATCAGTAATTAGCAAAAATACAATATTATATTTAAATGATAACCACTATGTGCTGAGCACCAACTTTTTTACTTACATTATTAATCTGGTTACTAATCTCAGAAATATCACCTGCAGCATTTAGATTTTCAAGCATACTATTTACTTTTATCAACTTCCTCTTCAATCTTGCGTTTCTCAATTCCAGCTCCTTTAATTTTTTCGCGTTCCTATCAAGAGTCATTTGAGTTATTAGAGAGGTCACTAATTGAGGATCACGCGCCGCCTTTTTCTTTCCAGGTGAATGACCAACAGGTGGTTGACTAAAAATATAGTCATAGTATAGTCATTAATACATGCATTTTACATAACAACTTTCGGAACTTCTCTGTTTAGCAGACCCAATATGATTTTCGTATACAGAGCGTTACAAAACTCTACTACAAAATACAGGCGATTATTTGGCCACAAATAAGAAGAAAAGTTCTAATCAATATAAGTCCGAAAACGAACTGTTTCCAGGATACAGGGTGACAAATTTTAATTCTATTTTGGCGATTATTTGGCCACAAATAAGAAGAAAAGTTCTAATCAATATAAGTCCGAAAACGAACTGTTTCCAGGATACAGGGTGACAAATTTTAATTCTATTTTGGTTCTAATTCACTAAGATTTCGTACATACAATACTTTTTGGAGTACGTATGTAATATTCTTATGGTATACACGGTGTCCAATATAAGGATGGGAATACAAAATTGGTTAAATGGGATACAAGATAAGTAGGTATATAATCGCCTTGAAAAGCCAAATTTTGAATAACCATTTTTATAAGGAAAACTGATTTAAGATAGTGTCCTAGCACTGTAAAGGCGTTGCAACATCCTAGAGCTAGCTGAAAAATTATCATTTTCATTTTCAATAAATACATTTGATTCACATTCTACGATGCCTTGCCTTTCTTTTTAAATTAAACATTTAATTTATATTTAACGTTGTTTCATTATGTGCACTTTTTAAGTTTACTTACAGGAGCTATAATTATTGGTAGTGGTCTGTTTGACACATTTCTGTAAGTAGAGCCAAATTAGATCTGTTTATTGGCCCACATCAATGATATTAAAGAGTGTACATTTATTTTTGGTAAGTACATTGATTGGTCATTAGTGTGTGGAATTAATGAACTAAAATTAGTAAACCCTATTGGATCGTGATACCAAAAAATCACCGTGTATATTATTTCGAATTGTTATGAAGGTTATTCTATAGGTACTCCAAAAAGTGTTGCATATACGAAATTCAAATGAACTATCTTTGAAATGGCGTAAAATAAATATGATAAGTTTCGGGGGCTGGAATATTATTTTTAATGCTCTTAATCATTTCCCATTCTATTAAAAATCACAAAAAAATACTCTTAAAAAAGAAATGTGTCCTTACCACTTTAAAATAAAACAGAGGTTTTTAACACTTATTGTGCGGTAAATCAGAACAAAGTTAATGACAAACCTGAGCAAACTATTGCTATTTACTGTGAGGCATACTTACTGTGGAAGAGCAACTACTGATTGTGGAGTTGCTTCTTGCTGCGTATCTCTAAAACGAAAAAAGTTTTTTATATAAAAGTTTAGGAATTGAATTGTAAAGTAAGAAAAAACTGAGTTCAACTGAAAACTAATTACAGAAATGCTGTCTTATTAGTAAAATTTGTAAATTTTTTCTTTAAAGACAAATGACCTCTTTTCGGGCTTTATACTTTTTCCCCATTCTTAACTGCTTAATGAATAAAGACCGATAAATGCTTAGAGTTCAGATTATTATGTACTGAAATGAATAAAATAATAGTAACGTGCATAATAAGACATGAAGATTATCTCTTATTATTGTTCTGTGTACCTATGTTTAAATCGAAAAAATACTAATATAAAAAGGCTAGTAATTATTTCTGCTGCGATTTAAATAAGTAGGTAGGTAAGCCCAACCTGGCAAAAAAATTACTCGGGTGGTATAATAATTTTCTGTCAATACTTTAAATAAACTGCCTGTGAAACAATGATGGGCAAAATATAGTTCATGTGGTCGGCATAATAAAACTTTAAGTAACAAATAACTATCCCGTTGGGCAGTCCGAAATCTATTCGAGCAGTAAAATTATTAATTGGGCGGTGAAATTATTAGTCGGCTGGTGACAAAATAAATTAGGCTGTGAATAAAATGTGCTCGGTATTTAAATATCGTTCAGCAGTTTTTAAGCAGCGTTTCGTTTTCTGCAAAATATTTACTTTAAAAGCCAGAAAGTCAAATGACCTCTATTTAATATTTTTAGTTGGCAAGGGTTTGAAGATAGCGGCGAGATTCATTAGTTCGATCGGTTTCTTTAATTCGTCTGTTGAACTTTTGATCATCACTAAGATTGGCCACTTTTGATCTGTTACCAGAGGCGTCGATGCCGAAAATTAAGTACGTATGTATATTCACGTGAAATAAAAAAAGACGGTCAGGTGCGCGTTCAACTTGCTCGTAGGGGGTACCGGACGGCGTGCCGCGTGGCCCGGCGACGTACCGTAATTTTAAAGAATTCGAAAAATTGAACTGCTGCTGCGGCCGAGTTCACCGCGATGTAATGCTACTGGAGCGGCACTAACGGTGGGCAGCATGGGCGCCCACAGGAATTTTAAAGTTGTATATCTCTGTTGCTACATACGGGACCCATACCAAATTCAGGTGAGCCTACTAGGAATGTTTTGGTAAAGAAAAATGAACACGTTTAGGTATTTTATTTATTATTTTTTCTAAACAAATTTTACACCATTTCGTCGAAAATTTTTAAATTTTAAGAGAAAAAAATGTGTTAGTTGAAAGTTAAAGCCATTTGAATCTTTTTTAAACTTAAAACGTAATTTTAAAAAAAATCAAATGACTATAACTTTCTACTAACACATTTTTTCTCTTAAAATTTAAAACTTGTCGACGAAATGATGTAAAATTTGTTTAGAAAAATTAATGAATAAATTACCTAAATGTGTTCAATTTTTTCTCAGGGGGGGGGGGGGGGGGGTGGGTTGGCAAGCAAAAATTTAACTTTTTTTCTTTACCAAAGCATTCCTAGTAGACTCACCTGAATTTGGTATGGGTCCCGTATGTAGCAACAGAGATATACAACTTTAAAATTCCTGTGGGCGCTCATGGTGGGCAGCCTTACTAATAATACCATGAAATGTATGTGCTTTTACATTAATCAATATTTGGGTTTTCTAATTAAATGCTTTATTTTTTACGTAATTAATTACCCCTTATTATACGCTAATTTAATCTTAGAGCAGTCAGAACAGTATTAGATTACCCATCAATTTGTAATGTTACAATATTTTTTCAGCAGTCAACTTGATTTTGGAGCAGGCAAAAAAAAATGTAATTTATTTCGCACAAACCAAATATTTATTTAGTTGCAACTTATTTTTTTTACTGCTTAAAAGATTTTGAAGCTGCTTGTTCAAATCTAAAACGCAGACCAATTTTTGTTTTATTACCTGATAAAGCTTCACCGCCCAATCCATCATTTCGCCGGCCAATCGTATATTACGATGTGTCAAAATTGTAAAATTTCGCAGCCCGTTTAAATCACACCCATATAAAAATGTTAAGGGTGGAGAGATTTTTAAATGTATGCTGTCTTTCCGTTTCAGAACTTTCTCCATCTCATAAGATACTTTTGGAGATAAATGAAGAGTAGACATAGTGCTGTGTTGTGGGATAAACTCAAGAAATACTACTACGATATCAAAAAGCAAGGCAGCCGAAAATTCTAATATGTTCTATACAATGACAGTAAAATCAACATTTAGTGAAAGAATCCACTGGAAGATAAATTATTATTAATGGGTATACTTACTGGGGAACTACGGTTACATATTCAGGAGCTTGTTCTTGATGCATATCCCTAAAAGAAAAAAGTTCTTACACATACGGTGACTGGCGACTGGCAACAAATGGGTCGCTGCATATCCGATAACCTAACCTGATTTTAACATTATTTGTTACTTGACCGTTGGTTTGGCAAGAAATTAAAAAAAAAATCGAATTAAACTGTTAAAAAGTGAGACTGGTTGGCAAGATATTCCAAAAAGTTATTGGGAAAAAGCGTTCAGAATTCAATTCAAAAAACAGAGCAAATCTGTATACCGAATTTAATAATGTGCTCCGGTCTTAAGAAACCTAGGTAGATTTTGAAAATAGTAAGACGTAAAGACCAAATATTTATATCTTCCAATCTTATAGTTCTCGTTTGTTTCCACAATTTTTCTCAACTGTTAAAAATACATATTATATTATTATGTAGTTACCGAATATCATAAAACAATAGTTCCTCGGCAGTTGGCTCCTGAAGGGGATTCAAATCACGTCGAATACCAAGCTTCCTTCTTGGCACTGCACCCTTTCTTAGACCCACGCCATTTTCCGTCATATAAATGTCTTCTTCAAGAAAATGTGCGTTACAGATCCTGTTGTCTGAAGAAAGCTGCTCTCTACTTGGATCCCTGCCCAAGGCTCTCATCCAACTATCATGTCGTTCCTTCGTAAGCCTAAGAATAATAAGTCAGGTAGTCTGGACTCTGGAGTCCGAGGTAATAGGGGTGGTCTAAGTTTACTTTTCGATATTAATCGAACCCTATACACTAACCCTATAACTAAAAGGAGTTTTCCCATCAGAATAATTTGGGCTTAGCTTTGATAGGCAAATACCTCCAAATCGATTAGTTTACAGTTTATAGTGTACAGTGGGGACAAAAACTATGGAATAAATTCATTATATAAAAAATGACAAATTTGATGAAAAAACATGTCAACTTTATTTTTATTTTTTACATATTTTAAAAATATTTGTGATTATACAGAATGGCTCAGAAGAGTAGGACGTACGTCAATAACGTTTAATAATGCGCACGATCCATCGCTGGAAAAAAGAACATGCAGTATTCCCCCTTCGTTCATGACCATGACACAGAATTCCTAAACCACTGAAGCGAGAGTGTGTCGGTTCCTTTGATCTCAAGGGGACCGTTTTCAGTGACAGTATTGTCACTTAATACATAACACTGAGAGAAAATCATCAAAAATTGAAATATATATTTCTACCGTTAATACACTGACAAAACCGAGGACAAAACATACATTTAACTGTGCGCGAATAAAATTGATACATAGAGAAAACAAAATGATAAGAGAATTTGTTTCTTAATTTTTTGCCGAAATAAAATCACAAAAAAGCAACGGGCTAACAAAAGATGCACGAAGTTGTATTTTTATCACTGCTGTAGTAAACTAGGACCTAAATAAATTCCGTTATACAGGTTCAGTAAATTAAATTTTTACTTTAAACAAATAAATTAAGAATTTTTATTTTGTTTCTCCACTTTTTGCCGATGGTGTATATAAATGAGGACCTTTACACAAAAAAAAACAGTAAATTTAAAAACTCACCTTAACATCAAAAAAATAAAATCACAAAGTATGTTTACAACACTCAGATTGTCGTAATATGCTATATAACGAATGCTTTGAGAAATTACAAACAAATACATATTATACATAAGAAGGGGTATTGATATCTAGTTAGCTATCCATAGTTCATAGTTTGAAGTCCATGACGGTGAGAAAACTCTGAATTTTTGAAAACGATGTCTGAGAAAAAGCTAGATTTTGAAAAAATCGGCTGTAGGTCAGTTAACTGTTTATTTTTGAAAAGGTTATCGGACAAAGAAATTTCCACTGTCGATGTCGTCTTCGTCGGCATAGCATGTGGGATATGATTCGCGGCTAATTATTTTGGCGTTTCCTTGCCATCACGCCAGTGACTGAGGAAAAATGAGTTTTTTTAGGCTAGTAACATTAATAGTAAGTGTTTGGACATAGTTGTTTCGCTACTGGAATGGCCATTAGCCAGATGGGCCGAAGTCGAAAGAAGAAATATTATTATAAGTGAAAGGCCCGCTCCGAAATTGTGGATCACAATTGTTTTCAGTTGAAAAGTAGAGCTTAAATTTTATAGTCGGATTAATATTTGGTTTTTATTTGCTGGCCTGGCCTACCCAAAATTTTACCACGAGCCGCCACTGGAGAAAAGGCGAGGGAATCTCAGTCGAGGGGTCAGCCAATAACTACTTGAATACAAGGACACAATGCTTATGACTTAACGTTATGTGACGTCATCACCCGAAGTCATTACATATACGGATATCTATGCAACAACTCCTAATCTATGGCCATACGCAAAAACTCCTTTCAGGTCCAGCCGCCCGAGCCGTATTCGATTGACAAAAATTTGGACCGATCCGGATCACTTTCCGACACATTTCATCTCTTTCTACTACCCTTCCTGATTCAATTACGTATTCCTCTAACTTAATGTTTGTAACCTGATCCGGATCGATTAGATTTTGTCAATCGAATACGCTGTGCGTCCAGACATGTGCTTGAAACAATATTGTCAGATTATCTATAATTCTTAATTAGGATAAGCTTAGAAATAACTTTTCTTTGTGTAATGTGTTTATAACTACGTTAACTTAGTTATTAACACAGGCCTAATATAATTTTACAGCAGTATTTTATTGGGAGTATTTTGAAGTTAAATAAAAAAATAACAATAATAATAAGTTTTAGTAAACGTGCAGTCAGCAGACAAAACGCTACCGTCGATCTGGCAACGTTGTACCATATGACATGCAGTTTTCCTTTTCGTGTTAACAATCTACAAGTGTTTTGTGTATTTAGTGAAAAAACAAAGTGTATTACCGGTTTCAATAGTGTTTTAAATAATTATTAAAATGCCTTATAGATGTTGTGTAGTCGGTTGTAAGGGTAATTACCCAAACGGACCAACAGTACGAGTATTTCGTTTTCCTAAGAGTGTGGAAGGGCAAGTGAAATGGCAGAATGCCGTACATCGTGAAAATTTTATTCCAAATGCTAGTAGCCGAGTATGTGAGCTTCATTTTACAGAAGATGATTTTATCAGGCAGTATAGTCAGCAAGACACGAGAACCGGTGAGGTCGTTTCTGTAAAGTTAAATATACCAAGATTAAAAGAGCACAGCGTACCTAGTAAATTTCCCAATTGTCCAAAATACTTATCAAAAACTTTAACGCATCGAAAAAGCAGAGAAGAAAAACTTAAAGAACTAGACGAATTACGATTTCAAAAAGGTATTGAAGAAAGCAAGCGTGAAATTTTAATACATAAAGAACTTACAAATTATAAAACTTTTGAAGAATTTAATAATTTGTTTAAAACATTTAGTTTAAATGAAGGGTGGTTTATTATTAATGAAAAAACTTCAAAGACTCTCTTTAAGATTAAGCATATTCCGGGGCCTTCAATTACGTGGGCTGTTAAAATAAATAATAATTTTGTTAGGCGGCGGTAGCTCAGTATGAGCTGGAGAGAAAAAATGGAATTTTGTATCATCCACAGGTGGTGATTAACACCGATAAAAAGCGGGTTCCCAATTGCGTTAAATAAGGCGGTATCAAAGAGGACACTGAAACGACTTACCTCTTGGTGTCTTGATCTAGCTCGGCTATTCCAGCGGTGCTTCGCAAGGTACCTTTGGAGGCCGCTACAACACAGTTATTTCGACACAGTTACATAAATCGTTCACTACACTGGACGGGTGTAAAAGCGTTACCCACAGGGGGTGGAAATCACTCAACTTGTGAGAAATAGCGAAAAAGGCGAAAATATGCGTGAGTACCTTCTCGGGGTGAAGGTTGTACTTCTACGTTTAAACTGTAGAAAACGTATGCGCGATTCTCCAAGCCGTTCAGTGTCTAGTCCACTCTTATTAGAGACTTAACACAATTGGAGAAACATATCAAAACGAAACATTCTCCCCGGCCAAAATGGATTGTTGAAGACAATACATTTTAGGAGGCTCCATCGATTAAGCGAGATTGGAAAAAAAAATAATTAACTTAGATTAAATAAGTACTTAGAAAATAAATTTGCATTAGTATGCCGCAGTCACAACAGTCTTTTAAAAAAATCCATATAGGCAGCAAAAAACCAATGCAAGAGAAAAAAAAATTAAAATATTCAGCGAAAATAAACTATATACAAAAAAAATCCCTTTTAGTCGATAGGAAGAGGGCACAACTTGACCAGAGGTCGTTTCAATGTGCCACTAGCGGTTTTTACACTTGCGACACGCGCAACACCATCTTCCCCTGTATTCAGGGAGAGAATCCGTCCCAACAACCATTGAGAAGGAGGAGTATTATCAGTTTTTATTAAAACTAATGCACCGATTTTCGGTGGGGTATCAAGATCTAACCATTTGCTGCGTTGTTGCAACGTATGTAAGTATTCTCTATGCCAGCGACGCCAGAAATCTTGATGCATCCGTTGCAACAGTTGATATCGCGATAGCCGATAAGAGGAATACCGGTCATATCAGGTAACGGTAACGAAGAAACGGGCTCTAAAAGTAAAAAATGCGCGGGAGTGAGAGCGTTAATATCATCTATGTCAGAACTAGTAGGCGTGAGCGGGCGAGAATTTAATGTAGTCTCAATCAAGGTCAGTACTGTGTAAAACTCTTCATAGGTAAGACTTTGGGTTCCAACTACCCGGGTTAAGTGCGATTTCACTGATTTAATTCCGGCCTCCCAGAGCCCCCCAAAGTGCGGAGCAGAAGGAGGGTTAAAATTCCAGCTAATATTTTCGCTCGAAGCCGCACTTTTAATCAGAGATTGTATTTCTTTTGCTGCGCCAACAAAATTGGTACCACAATCACTGTACAGACAATTGATTTTGCCTCGACGAGCTATAAAGCGCTGAAGAGCAGCAAGGAATGCTTCAGATGACAGACTACTTACAAGTTCAAGATGAACGGCCTTGGTAGCAAAGCACACAAATAGACATATATAAGCCTTAAAAATTTTAGCGCCGCGATAGCGACCCATTGAAATTTTGAAAGGGCCACCAAAATCAACACCAACGTGAGAAAATGCTTTAGCTTGACGAATTCGACAACAAGGTAGGTTGCCCATGGGAGGCTGGTATGATTTTGGTTTCGTCTTCCAGCAAGTTATACATTTACTTATTACAGAATGTATGGCTCTTTTGGGACAAAGAATCCAAAAGTGCTGAGCTAGCAAAAAATGTAGGGTGCTAAGACCGGCGTGTAAATGTTTTTCATGAAAATATTTAATGACCATGGTGGTCAGGGGAGATTTCCTAGGCAAAAGCATAGGATGCTTAGCACTATAGGCTAAAGTGGAGTATTTTAGACGGCCACCAACACGCAATACACTATGACTGTCCAAAAAGGCTCCAAGTTTGCGGAAAGGTTTGGAAAGAATTTTACTATCAAAGTCGTCTTCAAAATAAATTTGTTGTGTGCGTTTCACGAGAACAAAAAGAGCGTTTGTTAGTTCATCGACAGAGAGCGGTCCTGACAATCTCAAAGCGCGGGGTTTTGCGTTTTTAACAAAGCGTAAAATATAAGCGAGCGTGCGTTGTATGAAGAAGAAGGACGAATGATCTTCAACAAGACGGTCAAGAAAATTCTCATCAGAAGGAAAGACAGCACAAACGACATTTCTTTCTTCCGTTTTTCCTACAGTTTCAAGAACATTGGAATCAAATGGCGTATCCGGTATATTAGTCGCAAAACTTGCGCTGTCACGTAAAAAGGTCGGTCCATAAAACCATAAGAAATTGTGCAACAAGTCTGACGGAAATAATCCTCTAGAAGCGACATCTGCGGGGTTGTCTTTGGAAGGAACAAAATGCCAAGAAGCGGGAGATAACTTTTCTTGAATATAGGCCACACGGTTTGACACAAAAGTCTTCCATCTGTGTGGAGATGACCGAATCCAACTGAGAGTGATTTGAGAATCCGACCAAGCGTAAATTTGTTCAAACTTAAGGGCATTTTTATAAACAGTTAGAACATACGATAAAAGTTTGGCCAAAAGAACAGCTCCACATAGCTCGAGTCGTGGAATGGTAATACTTTTAAGCGGAGCTACCTTGGTTTTTGAGCAGAGAAACTGCGTGGCTATACTGCCATCGGACTGAATCCTACGTAAGTAGACAACCGCAGCATAGCCTTTTGATGAGGCATCACAAAAGCCATGTAACTGGTGAACATCGTTATCGTCCGACAAAATCCATCGGGGAATTTGGAGCTGTGATAAGAGCGGAAGTTCTAAATTATATTGCTTCCAGGTTCGAACAATGTCGTCTGGAGGACTTTGATCCCAAGAAAGTCCAAGCGACCAGAGGTTTGACAGAAGTATTTTTATTATAGAAGGTCAGCGGGGCTAAGAAACCGATTGGGTCAAAACATCTGGCTAGTTCAGATAACATGTTACGTTTTGTGCATGGGCGGTCTAAAGGAGAGATTGAAAATGAAAAGCAATCCTTTGTTGAATTCCACTGCAAACCTAAGATTTTTAAAGAGGCATCAGTACTTTCGTGCTCGAATGAAATAAGATTTTGATTTAAGTATTCTGAAGGTAAATCCTCCAACAAAGGAAGGTAATTACTGGACCATTTTCGAAGTTCAAAACATCCCCTTTTTAAAAGTTTGATAAGTTCACTTTTAAGACGCTTAGCTTCTTCGAGATTAGAAGCTCCGTAGTTACGTCGTCGACAAGGTATGGTTGCGAATAGCGTAAGACGCGTTTGGAAAATGTGAACCTTCATCGTCAACTAACTGACGTAAAGTACGAAGAGCTAAATATGGAGATGGGCTTAACCCATACACTAAGGTTACCAGGGAATATTCTTGTAGAGGTTCCTCTGGTGAAAACCTCCAAACAATGCGTTGATAATCATGTTGAGTAGGATTTACTAGAATCATCCTGTACATCTGTTTTATATCGGCACAAATCACATATTTATGACAGCGAAAATTTAGCAGAATATTTACAATATCAGGCTGAAGTTTAGGGCCAGTCAATAAGTGATCATTTAGAGACATTTGATTTGGTAGTTTGGCAGAACCATTAAAAACAACGCGGAGTTTAGTCGTTGGACTATCCGGGCGTAAAACGCAGTGATGAGGGATATAGTAACTAGTCGGTGAGATTTCGGAATTGAAAACTAATTTCATATTCCCAAGCTCTAAGTACTCTTTCATAAATTCACAATATTGAGAGTATAAGTTCGGTTGCTTTAAAAGACGGCGTTCCAGAGATAAAAATCGATTGATAGCGAGCTCGCGCATACCTGTAAACGATGGCGAGTGATCTTTAAAAGGTAAAGTCACTATATATCTACCATCCTGATTACGCGCACGCGTAAGCATAAATTGATCTTCGCATCGTTTGTCATCTGGGGACAACAATGTGGTAGGAGCGGGGATAGATTCAATTTCCCAAAACTTTTTAATAGTAGAATCGATTGACGATTCAAAGTTGTTGCAAAAAAAGGATAAAGTTTCAGAAAGATTTTGCTTATGTTTACCCATTAGTACGTAACCAAAAAGGGTATTAATAGCGGAGGGTTCAGTGTCTGTTTCAGGAATGTGAGAATCTAATAAAATTTTTGAAAATATATCGGCACCTAACAAAGCATCAATTTTGCCAGGGCGATAAAAATTAGGATCAGCGAGATTCAAGTTGCGAAGGTGCGACCAAGCGTTAATATTAATTTTTTGACTAGGCAAATTATCGCATATTGTTTGTAAAACTATCGCGTCAGTATAAAAACTAATATTAGCGTTGCCAAAAGGGCGAATTTTAAGCGGTACAGTACCGTTATTAGATTTTACGAGCATAGGACCAAGTCCCTTAATTTCAAAGTGACCCTGATCTTGTCGCAAACCTAACCGCGTCACGGTACTTTGCGTGATAAAAGAAGTCATGCTTCCTGAATCCAATAAACATCTCATCGATTGAAAACAACCTTGGTTATCCAAAACTTCAACAACCGCGGTAGCTAAGAGAACAGAAGCGTGTTGATGCAGCATTCCTGCACCCACAAAAGAGGAAGAACTTTCTGAACGATTGTTTGAGGACAGTGATTCAGATAATGTCTGTGGCGGCGAGAGCGAATTAGAAGTCGCTCCGGAAAGCGGTAAGTGAAGCGGCGGTGGCGGTGGAGGCGTTATCAAAGAACTGGTACTTTGACTGGAAGAAGATGGATTCAATCTATGAAGATGTAACAGGGAATGATGGCGTTGACTGCAAGTGCGGCAAGTCATAACAGATTTGCAAGTTTTTATATCATGTAGATTACTTAAACAATTAAAACAAACATGATTATTGCGGCAAAAATTAAAACGTTCTTGTGGTGATTTCTTCTTAAACTGCGGACAATGATATAAGACATGATTTTCTTTGCATAAAGTGCATTTTAAGCTTTTATTTTTAGCACTATCATGCGTCAAAAAGGTGCGTGTATTTTGCGTTTTAGGCTTTAATTGCGACAAATTTAACGTATTGTAGGCTATACAACACTTTTCTAGAAATTCTTCTAATCCTTTTAACTTCGGTACCTCATTAGAGCTATGGCTTAATTCATATTTAGTGGCAGTTTCGCCATCCAGTCGTTTTAAAAGCATCATAACTATAATGAAATCCCATTCTTCTGTAGGAAATCCTAAATTTTTTAAAGCGCTTAAATTTTCAGAAAAGGTGTCTAGCAATTTTCGTAAACCGCTGGCGTTTTTAGAAGTCAAAGGCTGCGTATTTTCTAGAGTTTGCCAGTGCTCTTGAGCACGAAGTCTTTTATTTGAATAACGTTCTACAAGAATGTCATAAGCAGTCGTATAATTAGATGCTGTCATAGGCAAAGCGCGAACAAGTGCGAGCGGAGCGCCCTCTAATGACGAAATTAAATAATGAAATTTTTCAACATCAGATAAATCACTATTAGAGTGAACTAAAGCATTAAAAAGATCAATAAAAGTCACAAAATTTTTATAATCCCCTTTAAAGATAGGAATAGTAATTTTAGGTAAACGCGCCTGCGACACAGGGCCTGGGTTCGAACATTGACGTGATAAATTATTAATATGAGCTTGATTAATATCAAATAATTCCATATAAATTGTCTTAACAGCAAAGAAATCACTGAGAAATCCCTCATAGACAGTATTTTCAATATTCAGATCGGCCTGATCGTCGCCTAATAAAATTGAAATAATGTCCTGATGGAATCTAAGAAACTCTTCTTTAAGGGCGTCAAGATCAGCACCTCTTACTTTAAATAGATTTACAATAGATTGATCTGTTTTAGCACGCTGAGCAAGATTAAGCAAAATTTGAATTTCCGACAGGCAATTATTCCTTTGGTACCTATATTTTTTCACTTTTTTAAGACTAGCTTCAGCCATTGTTAGATAGTTAAATTAAATGCAAAACAAAGTGGCTGTTAATATAAAATTAAATAGCGGTAATTTAAAAAAGTCTGCGAAACTTCTCTAATAAGACTAACTTGGAGTTAGAATAACTAGTTAGGGATAAACGGTACCCTGTAAAAAGAACAGACAGTACTAAATCGTCTTCAAAAGCTGCAAAACCAAAAATTATTGATCTTTATAGTACTCAATAAATTATACCTGACCTACAATAGATAACTGGAAGATATCCAACAGTTTACCCAAGACTTAAAATCCTTATAAACAAGATTAGCGATAAGTCTTTTTTATCCAATGCTACGACTACTTATTTCTATACGGCATAAAATGGCGATAATACAAATGCAAATTTATTTTATTTATGATTAAAAAATTTTTAATAGGTTTTCGAAAAATGAGACCTTACTTTCGAAATTTTTACTTAAAAATGTGTAGAATTAACATTTAGAAGAAAATCACAACATGCAACGTTTTTAAGAAAATATTAAAAAAAAAGTTGTTTTCGAAAGTTATTAGAAATCCGGCTCGAAGGACCAATGTTAGGCGGCGGTAGCTCAGTATGAGCTGGAGAGAAAAAATGGAATTTTGTATCATCCACAGGTGGTGATTAACACCGATAAAAAGCGGGTTCCCAATTGCGTTAAATAAGGCGGTATCAAAGAGGACACTGAAACGACTTACCTCTTGGTGTCTTGATCTAGCTCGGCTATTCCAGCGGTGCTTCGCAAGGTACCTTTGGAGGCCGCTACAACACAGTTATTTCGACACAGTTACATAAATCGTTCACTACACTGGACGGGTGTAAAAGCGTTACCCACAGGGGGTGGAAATCACTCAACTTGTGAGAAATAGCGAAAAAGGCGAAAATATGCGTGAGTACCTTCTCGGGGTGAAGGTTGTACTTCTACGTTTAAACTGTAGAAAACGTATGCGCGATTCTCCAAGCCGTTCAGTGTCTAGTCCACTCTTATTAGAGACTTAACACAATTGGAGAAACATATCAAAACGAAACAAATTTAGAAATAAGTACATACTTGTACGGACAACCAGTAAGTATACAAATTGATAAACTAAAAACGCCCTTTTTGTCAAGTAGTTTGGATGAATTGCGAAATTTACTTGATACCATTGATTGTTCGATGAATATTCTTCCTTTAGATTCCGAACAAGACAATAATAACTCTGAAAATAACTCGAATCCTGACCGCGATCCCGAATATGACTACAGAAAAAATAACATGGATATGTCAAAAATTAATGAAATTTTGAACTTTGTTTCAGATTTGCTAAAAAACTTAAAAGTAGACAATGATATTTTAGCACAAGCTTTGCAATTTATCTCCGAACAAATAAAATTAAGAACTTTGCCAAAAGAACGATACAGATATTCCACTACAACTATGGTATTTTGTTCAATTGTATATACAATCAGTCCTCATGCGTACAGATATTTAAGAAATCACTGGCCAATAATTTTACCCCATCCTGAAACTCTCAAAGGCGTCTGTAATAATTTTTTAACTGATCCCCATATTGATGAGAAAAAAATTTTTTTGACTTACGCACAAAATATTTTTAAATATTTAAATGATCAAGACAAAAATGTTTGTCTGCTAATGGATGAAATTCATATTAACCCTTATTTAGACTATAAAGGGGGAAACCTGGTGGGGGCATCAGTAAATAATAACGAATTGTTAGCAACATCTGCATATACTTTCATGATTACAAGTATTTGTTCAGATTTGGAAGAAGTTGTTCACATTGCCCCTATATCTAAAATTAACCATGAATTGCTTTTTCATTTTATCAAAACAATAATAACTCATTTAGAGGCTATCGGTTATATAGTTTTTTGTGTACTCAGTGACAACAATGCCATTAATGGAAAAGCTATGTCAAATTTTTCACCAAAAAAAGAACTTAATATAGTGTTCCCACACCCTGTCGATGCTAAAAGACCTTTATTTTACTTGTTTGATTCTGTCCATCTCTTAAAATGTATATTCAATGCCTGGCTAAACTCAAAACCTGATTAGACATTTACATATCCCGACTTTTTTACTGGCGAAGAAAAAGTTGCATGTTTTGCATCTCTTAAAAAATTGCATGACTTGGAACACAACATGTTACTAAAATTTGGCTTCTCTTTAAATTTAAAAGCTCTGTATCCGTCTAGCATGGAAAGACAAAATGTAAAACTGGCATTAAAAGTTTTTAATCCTTTTGTAATTGAGGGCTTACAAAATTTTGACAAAGATATCCCCAATGCTCAGGACACAGCCGAGTTTTTGAAAATAATAGTAAAGTGGTGGAATATAATAAACGTCAAAACACCATTAAAAGGAAAGCGCTTGCGTGATATTTTCCAGGAACCTATTGTAAAAGGTAAAATAGTAAACGACCCAAAACTTGACTTTTTGAAACAAATGTTGATTTGGTTAGATAACTGGAAATCAGAAATTTTTTTAAAAAAATTAACACGCCAAACTCGCACAGCTTTGTCCCATACAATTTATGGTGTGCTGGAAATTGTGAAATATTGTTTTGAGGAATTAAATTTAAATTATATTTTGTTAGGAAAATTGCAAACTGATCCCTTAGAAAATCGCTTTGGAAAGTATAGACAGTTAGCGGGTGGACATTATCACATCTCAATTCGACAACTTTATGAATCTGAAAAACGACTACGAATTCAATCAATATTGACACTAAAATCCCATAATTTTGGAGAGTTAAGAATTGAAAAATTCTACGAATCACCTGATTGTGACGAACAGGACAGTGCTGAAGACTGTTCTAAAGAAATTGACGAAATTCTTAAAAATATTATTATTCAAAAATCTGATATGGACAACTTTAAACCAGAAATGCCTGTGATTACGTATCTGGGGGGATATTGCAGCCATATTGCTTTAAAGAAGCTGAAATGCAATTATTGCAAAAATTCTTTGATATGCAATAAAGAACTTATTGTTGAAGATAATTTTAATCTCATAACTAACTTAAGCAGAGGTGCCCTGCAATATCCTAGAGATCATGTAATTGAAATAGTTATTGTTTCATATATTTTATTCCAGAAAATACTTAGTGACCATGAGAATACATTCTTAAACATTTTTTCTCAAAAATCATTTCTGACTAATCTCGTATTTAAATATTTCCTTAAACAAGAATTTTTAATATACTTTGATGGCTGCAATACACACTCAGCAAAAACAATTATTGATATTTTACTTAGCAGTATTACCAACACTCTGCTCAAAAATTACTGTGCCAAGAAAAATAACCGATTAGGTAAAGGTCATAAAAGGAAATTAAATACATATACAAAATAATTGGACATACATTAACTTTAACTTTAAAGTGGCTAGGTAATCCAATGATGATTTTCAGTAAATTTTTCTCAGTACTTAGTTACTCGTAAATCCTCGAGTACCTAAATTTTTGGAAAATTTTGCTATCTGAGGATACACAATATCTGAGGCAAAATCTTTAGGATTTCTTAGTTTAATAGAAGATATTATTTTTTATAATTGGTATTAATACTCACCTTAAAATATGTACCTAAAAAAACTACAGTAAAACATTTTACACAAAGTAGTTCTTTTTAAAATCATTATAGTTTTTATCACTTATACATATTTTAGATCTTATTAACGCATAATTTGCCCAAATGCAAGTTTAAATATTTAAATAATGATGGTCTAAAGTGCAAATTTATAAGTCACACAAAAACATAAATCCAAAAAAAGCATATAATATAATATTGTATTCATTTATTCATATGACCACGGCTGATGACGTCACAGATAAGCATTGTGTCCTTGTATTCAAGTAGTTATTGGGTCAGCCTGGTTCATGGCAACCACGTGGTTGCCAACCACACGTATGTCGAGGCGTCGATCGGCTCGACTGGCCAGGCTCCTCCCATTTTGTCGTCACTTCGAGGGATTTCGAATATTTAAATAATAGTTAAATCTATTTTCAATGTTAAATAAATGAATAGTTAAATAATTAATAGTATCCAGTGAGCTTTTTAACGCGGGCACTAGGGATTTACATGGTATATTTTGTCCCCCCTGCTAACTTTTGTTCTAATAAAAAGTTAGAAACAAATTTCGGGTGGCGCATAATTTAGGGCCTTAAATTAACGTTAAAATGTTTTTTTAGGGGAAAACTTCAATCAATTTCAAAAATATGCAATTTTTTTGTAATAAATTACAGTTTCTTTTATCCTCATATACTAAGTGCGGGTACTTTGGGCATCGATAATTTTGATTAGACGCTTGAAATGTCAGCAGTTATTTGGCATTCTGTCAGATGAAACAGTCAAAATTTTGATACATGATCAAACTGGTTAATCAGAGCCAAAAGGCCAGCACTACGTTACCTGAAACTACCTGAACATACCTTTAGTCCCATGACATTTTATGACGTTTTAAAAATAATTAACTATTTTTTTATGGTTTGCAACTACATGCGAGAGATGTCGAGCAGAGATCGTGGATAATTTTCCGCAGAATACCCAAATCGTCCTATTCTAAGTCAAGGTGGGTTTATGCAGACTATTTTAAATTTAATTTAACCTTAATTTAACTTTACAATTAATTTAGTACGTGTTAAATACACGTGAAGGCATAAGAGTGTTTATCCAAAATTTAAGAACTTTAATTTAATTTTGCTTTAATTTTAGTTTAAGAAGTCCGCCAACTTTTAACTTCCTAAGGTTCAATTAAATGAAAATGAAGTTGCGCATGTGGGAGCTGACCTGGTAAATATAAAATTCCCTAGACCGAAGTCGGAACCGAATTCTAACCCTTCTTTTAATGATTATAACGTTTTTTCCGTCAGAAAACTTAATTTTATCCATAATTTACAAGAAATAAAAACCACGAAACGATAACAATAGCCAACGCAGAAATTGAAATGGCGTAAAAATTTCCCAAACTAATGCCAACCTTTCACACTTTTGGTATGATGTGCGTAAGTGAAACATAAATAATCTGTATAAATGTCCTGAAATTTTCTTAAAGAAAAATTAAAGTTAAATTAAATTTAAAGTGGTCTGCATAAACCCACCTTAAGAGCACTGTGCAAAGATTGTATGAATAGTTTTTGAGAACTGGTTGTATTGATACGTCCCATTTTAAACGCATAAGAAATCCAATCGTCGCGGCGTCGCGTCGTAACGGAAGAATTTAAAGCGAAATAATTATGCCTAGCAGTGTACAAGAAGATTCATCCTCTAATTTAAGGCAATTTTCGGTAATCTAACTGACCTTTCTGAATTCTCATCAATGATTTGCCTTTTCCTGGGCAGACACAGAGTCGGCACAGCTTCAGCGTTCAGGTTTCTATCATTTTTTGCTACAGAATTTAATAATCGTCGCTTTAAAGAATATTCAAAACAACTCGGTTCAAAATGAGATGAACAAACGGTAGCTAAAAAGTGAAATAACTATTATTTGCTATACTAATATGAAGTAATATGTATATTACCATTCTTTAAATTTATTTTATCCTCCCGGCAACAAGCAGTTATCCACTTTTCCGATAGTTCTGTACTTTTAGGAAATTTAAAATATCTAATATCTTTTCCTTTCGTAATTTGATTGTAATTACCGCATCCTCTTACAGCACAGCTCGGCATGGTAAGGCAAATGAAATACGACACAATAATATTTAAATAAACATCAACTCGACGCACGACTCGATAGTCCGATAGGCGATACTAAACTGACAAGGAGTGCAAGCGCCTTTAAGATTTTCCCTCGAAGCCTCGAAGTGACGCCATCTGCGAGGCCATGACGCCGACGCGTGTCTTGATTCATATAGCCTAGCAATCCTAGCATACCATTATATTTTTATAAGTGTATCGTGATGGGGTGATGGCAACGCACCCGTCCACACAGCTGCACTTTCCAAGGTTACTGTTCGAGAGTGTGGATCAGCGTTGCCGCGATTTCAATTTCCACTGTGATGCAGGGCTCCTCAAAATGTGGTTGGGTTTGCTTGGGTACAGACTTCAATTGAAATAGCGGTATATTTTTACCAAAATGGTGCACTTTATTCGACAGAAAAAAATAACAATCGAATAAAATTTTAGTAAGAAAAACTGAAACAAGAATTTTTGTAAGAAATAAAAACAAATATTTGAATAGAAATAGAGACATATAGTAGGTATGTCTTTATACTCATAATAATTTTTTCTAATTATCATCAAAAATCAGAATTTAACGAATCTTCAGCATCACTATCTTTTTTATAGAAGTTTGTATAAAAGAGTGATAAATTTGCGTTTATATTTAGGAAAATGTCGAAAAAGATGAGAATGGTAAAATAGTGGAGCTTGAAGTAAATTACGAAAAGGAGTGGAACCAAAGAGTCAATAGTGGTGTAAACACCACTTAAATGGTATCATTGGCAACACTGGTGTAGATTCACAGAAATTGATCATCCCCGTCTAGCCCAGGCTAGCTGTTCCAAGAAGGCCGATTTCGAGAAAAAAAATTTAGTAGCATTTAAGCATTTTGACTTTTGACCGTTCTAGGCACGGGGATGTCTGAGGATATCTGCTATCCCATTAACAGCTGAAATTGCTGCTATGATTTTTAATTTATTTTTTAAATATGCTAAGACTAGTTTTTCGTCCATACCTCTTTTCTTTTGTACTGTAGGTAAAAGTGGTCAACAGGAAAGTTGTAGGTATTAAAAATACCTTTCATTTAAGTGTTTGATCGTCCAAATCCGTTCAATAGTTAACGAGATAATTGCAAAAAACCATTAACAATGACTATTTTTTTTTGACAATAAATAACTTCTGCAAAAAACAGTTTTGGGCTTCTCAAAATACATCAGGAGATGACTTTTTATATATATATATATATAATGATAGACAATTTTAGCAAAATTTCCACTTTTATTTAATACTTAATATGACGCGTTTCGCTATAAAATAGCTTCATCGGATGTTTGTTACAGGACTAAATCTTAAACTAAAAGTTCACAAATGTGTCATAAAAATCTAGGTACATAAATAAAATTTTAATTTAGATTTTATTATTATACTAATTTACTATGGGGAGTTCCCACTGGGCTTCATGCTTATTAGGTAAATAAGTTTAATAAGGGTGAGTTATTTAATTCTAATTGATCATTAAGCAATATGTCGGAATTTTTCAACCGATTTATCTCAAGACTTTCAGTAAATTCAATTTTTACCTTTATTTTCTACATGTAGTATTTTAAAATTGTTATCAAATGTATGTCGGTTCTGTAAAAGATGGTTTGAATATGTAGAATTATTTTTATTATTAATAAAACTTCTTTTATGTTCTGTTATAGGTGTTAAAAATGATCTGCCTGTTTGGCCTATGTATCTTTTCGGACATGATCCACATGGCAACTGATATACACCTGATTTATTGATTTATCAGTTAACATGTGCATCATGTCCGAAAAGATACATAGGCCAAACAGGCAGATCATTTTTAACACATATAACAGAACATAAAAGAAGTTTAATTAATAATAAAAATAATTCTACATATTCAAACCATCTTTTACATAATCGACATACATTTGATAACAATTTTAAAATACCACATGTAGAAAATAAAGGTACAAAATTGAATTTACTTGAAAGTCTTGAGATAATCATCAGTTGAAAAATTCCGACATATTACTTAATGATCAATTAGATTTAAATATCTCACCCTTATTAAACTTAATTACCCAATAGAAATGAAGCCTAGTGGGAATTCCCCGTAGTTTGTATAGGTAATAAAAAAACCCAAATTAAAATTTTATTTATCTACCTAGATTGTTGTATTTTATGACACCTTTGTGAACTTTTAGTTTAAGATTTAGTCTGTAACAAATGTCCGATGAAGCTATAGTGTAGCGAAACGCGTCATGTTATAAAGTATTGAATAAAAGTGGAAATTTGGCTAAAATTGTCTATCATTATGTGTACCTATAATAGATTTCCATCAAGTAAAGCCCGACACCATTCAAAGTTAAGACGATATGTTTGAAAATTTTATTAAATTGGTGTTGTATTTTTATTAAAAATGGGGTTTCCCGTATAGTTATTTCATAAATAAAAAATTTTAATCTCAGATTTGTTTAAAAATAAAGTTCTGGCATAATTATGCATAAGTTGTTTTTGTAAAAAATCAATCAAGTTTGGTTAATTTGATTGTCACTTCAATTCCCTTATCCTATTATATTAAAACATCTTATATATCCATTTCCATTTCTATTTCAACACTTCTGTTTCATTACTGTCTGAATTGTTCTCTTAATCTACTCATAAGAACATATAATAATACTAACCTGAAAAAAGCAGTCGCTGGGACACTATTATCGTTTTTACAAAACACTACCATACATTTGCTCATTATGGTTAAATGAACTGGAAAAGGTCTGTAAAAGTGATATTACTATAAATAGACTACTTACGATTGTCACTGAATTAAAAGAATTGTATGCTCTGCAAAAGAAAAAGATTATGTTTAAAGGGCAGTCTTCTTACCACCAAGATAGGAGAACAATAAGAGTGCAGATGTGTACATTTATTCTTAATAAAAAAGTAATATATCAAGAAAAAACTTTAAAAGCAACTGTCAAATTTGAGAAGGATTAGAATATTTCTTTGCACATACAATTTCCTGACTACGTACCTACGAAATGACAATCCAGAAAAGCTTCATATGAACTGATCGAAATAAGTTCAAGATACTGTCGTTTCTCTGAGAAAAACATACCAAAGGAAAAAAATGGCTTGTTTCCCTAATCTTCTTCTCAGAAAAAAATAATAACTGTACCAAAGAAAACTTATCGATAAAAGTAAATAATGTAGAATTTTGTTTCTATGGATTCCATTTTTGTTTCACCGTTGTTTAGTGATTCCTGTAATAATTGTTTTATTTTATTTATTGATGTTTACATACTTTTATTATTGTCTTTAATTGTTCTGTAAAATAAATTACTTTTAGATATATATCTGCAATTGTTCTGGTCTGTACTTCCAGAGTTCTTTTTTAAATCTTGTTTAAGTTTTTTTAACTTAATTTTGATCTGATGTTCCTTAAGTGTTAATTTGTATGATTCAATTAAGTATATTGCCTTTATTTATATCATTGTACAAAAAGGTATTTGTAATTAAGGTAAAAGAGGATGTAACAGCTATCAACAGCCCAATAACTTCACCAGACAAACCTACTAGTACACCACCTGTATGCACTCTTACTATTTTTTACCTCGATGATTTTTAATTGTGATCAAGTGACACTACAGCTAGTACTTACTTAATATAAAATCAGAAAAATAATGTTATATATAGCCAAGTTATGCAAAAGTGTTAAGGATAAGAATTTACTTAGGGAAATCCTAGAGTTATAATTGTTTAAAAAAAAAGTAACAGTTAAAGCAATATTAATTAATACTTACCTAAAATAAAATGCACACTAAAATTACTCTTGGAAGTCGTAAACGTTTAAATTACAAAATGAACGTCTTGAAGCTATTTCGACGGGCTTTAAACTCTTACCGAGTCTTACTCATACAGGCTTAATAGTGTCCCACAATTGCAGTTTCTTAAAAAATATACTGATCTCGAAAATGGATCAAAGTTTACACACAAAGTCCTGTTTGAGAAAAAAACTTGTGACGGACGTTGAATTTCATATGGGATTTAAATCAAGTGCTAGGAAGTAATGGACTTAACAATTAGCATAATTTCTTTGTCACAGATTTCTCCAAGATTAAAAAATAAAAATCAATCACATCAGCAACAAATCAAATCAATTTCCGAATAATTATTATTGTTTGTTTTGACTTTTGACATGTGTTTGACTTTTCTTTTAACATTTTCTTTTCCTAAATATAACAAGTTGCCTACGCGCAAGGGGACGGATCGATGTTGGAATTTACGCACAGAGTCGTCCCAAGTGGGTCCTCAATTTTCTTGAAACTGTTTTTTTTTTGTAGGAAGGTCATTACTCGGAATAAAGGAAACACCGAATACTTTGATGGTTTTCCCAAAAAAAAAAAATAGGTTTTAAGGTTTAATATTCGACCAAATTCAAAAAATTCAGTTTCTCGCCTGACGTCATCCTAAGAAAAACTGAACGTAAATGGCACTCGGCGAATCAAATTGAGGATACGGCAACACCGCATGATCCACGACATGATCCATGACACCAACATGATCCCCTATCGGCCATTTTAGTTTTAGTACTAACAGGGAATGTTTATGTTTTGCGTAACTTTTGTAGAATTTTTTAATCTTCGAATTTAGTTTTAGATTGAAACCGAATCGTCGCAAGATTCTTGCAGCGGTGCCAACGCTTAATTTATTTCTATAATTTGGGACGCCCATCGTGGGAGTACGTCACCAGAGGTCATTTTCCCATTTTAGAATGAGCGACGTTTCATCGGTATTTTGAGGGTGAATTTCAGCAGAAAAAATTATAGTTTTTTGGAGATAGGCTTTACGAATCGAGTACTTTTGTATTATGAAATAAAAAAAATGCTGGATAAAAGCTCATTGTGTTTTGACTATTTATAGACTATTAGAGAAACCTTTCCATTTTTTATATACATATATGATATGATGCAGTAGTGCAGTACGTATACTTACGTAATTTAGAGGCTCAAGAGAAATGATAAACTCTTCTTGAGGTTCATTTTTTACAGTTAATAGGCTAAAAAATAAAAGAAACAATGTAAATTTTGGCGCCATTACTTGATTTGCCAACCAAATTGGTGATAGACGTTAACGATTAACCAAAGTCGTCAAGATTTACCCACTATTAGTTAAAGCCAGCGTCCCATGTACGTAACTCAGGACGGAAATATGCAGAAATAAATGCACATTTGTAAGAGGAGCGAAACATACTTCATGTGTTCCCGTATCGACGTCTAAAACAACTATAGACAAAGCAGTTCCTTCATAAAATCGTTTCGCGCCAAATGAATCATTCGTTTAAAAAATGTAATGGATGCGACTAAGAGAGGTAGAAACAGCGGGAAAAAATGGCAACACTGTCCAACATTTAACCCAACTACACTAATGGATTCGATATAAGTAAATATATCCTTACTTACTTGTGAAAAGAATCTTCTGGGTTTAAATTATCCAATTTTTTACAAACTTGACACTGCCGCGCCATATTTAAATGTTTTTTTCACAAAATAATGTCGGCTTCTTCAAAAAAAAACACTTAAACGCTTCTCGCAAACACAAAAAGAAACACAATTCCACTCTCGAACAACGAATTATATGAATGGCCGCTTGCGTCACTTCTCGATTCGTAGTAAAACAGGTAGTAAACGGCAAAACAGCGTTGCCACTTTTATATAATAACTTAATAGTTTATCACAGTGGGAAGGGAATAAGAGTTTATTCGGCTATGATGCATAAAGTAGAACAAAATATTATACTACTTTTTTATAATTTAAGTATGCTAATTTTATTAGATAAAGATATAGTCAAATAAATGTCGTGTAATACTGTATTGCTTGGATGGCATGATGGCATTAATCAGGACCTGTACCTACATTTTGGCAACCATCTGCAGTTGACCAGTTTTTAGTTCAAATCGAATGATTGATTTCTTTGAATAGTAAATAACTAACTGCCTTTAGTTTTTTAGACGTCTCTGTTTGTTCCGCACGACGGAAAACACGTAAACCAAAGTCTAATCTAAGTAAAAACTATTGATTATTGGTTGTTCACTGTCGATTTTCTTTCTTCTTAAATTTGCAATAACGGATAATATTAACAATAACAGAAATCTTAGTATAATTATAAATAACAAGTTGGGCTATGTTTTGGCGGATACTCGGGCGGATATTTTGGCGGACATTTGTAAAGAGTTAAACCAGATATGAAATTTCTGCGAAATGCAAAATCATGTCAAATATTTTACGACTGCCGCTCATCGGTCAATACCATATACTTACTATATAAATATTTCGCGGGTTGTCTGGAATTCTTGATGCCAACAATATGAAATGGAGATATACAATCTCGCATAAGTCTATAATTTAGTCTGATATTTCTGTATATGCGCATGCGTTAATACGAATTTTTTCATTGGTCAGACATTGTACTGAATTAGATGGTGAATTGTACTAATCATCGGCTGTTGTGAGTATATTTCGGCTTCTTTCAGCTTTCTGGTTTTTCTAGTTTACAGCTGGATCGCCATTCGCCTTTTTTTCTTTGTGCCGTGTTGTATTTTGTATTCGGTGTTCTTGTGGTTTATTGTGAAGTGTGCTAACTTATGCCCTGATGTACAAAAAGCAATAAACTAGTTCAATTATACCAAAAAACCAGTCCTGTCAAGAAACGTATGAAGCGTGGCGCCGTTAGATGACCAATAGCAACACAAGATTTAGCGCAATCGCAGTTTACGAAATATCAGATTAAAGGATAGACTTATGCGAGATAATATATCTCCATTTCACATTGTTGGCATCAAAAACCGCACATTGGGTAAATGGGGAACCCGCAGTATATTTATATAGTAAGTATATGGTCAATACAATCGTTTGTTGCTTTATTCCTGCCCATGGGACGTCGGCTTCAAGAAAAATGTCGTGTGGTACAGGGGCGGATTAAGAAAAGAGTTTAAGTAAATTCCGTTTCAAGCTCTTTCATCAGGTGCGGCCCATGAGTTTTTTTACAGGTGGGTCAAAATGTTGTGGGCAACTAGTGAGATCAACGCAACAAGCAAAATACACTTTTTTAATTAAGAAAGGTTTTTTAATAATGTGCCAAGAAATTATTTACTTACAAATAAACACTGCAAAAATCATAAAATAGGTACTGCAGAATATTGAACATTACTACTCTAGATGTTTATGGCTTTTTCTATATCCTCAATAGATGTCGCGCCTTGTACTAAAAGCCCAGAATATAAACAGAACAAAATTCTGAGCTAAAAGTATGATTATTATTCGTAAAATAAAATTAGGAACGCTGCCGAAACTCCGTTTTCTTTAATAAATACAATGCTGGCGACTAGACATAGTAATACGATATTTGTCTACGCACGTGCTGCGTAAGCTGTAGTAGTAGATATAGTTAGCCGGAGCAGATTGCACCCCCCACCACTTTTTGATTGGTCGACCCCCCACCCAAGCCCCGCCCCCAAGCCCCGCCTCCAAGCATCTGATTGCTCGCCCCCACCTAAACCCCGCCTTCAAGCATCTGACCCCCTTCCAGCAAGGCGCGCTAATTTCCCACTCCAAATTATGCATAGGAGGGGTGTGAGAGAAGGGATCGTAGCTTAAGAGCATTCATGTATTAGTCGCCTCTTTAGTACCACTGCAGCGCTGTCACAAGATACTAATAATATTTAGTGTTATGGATCTGTGCGGTATTTGCAATTCGGAAATTAGTATATTCTTTCATAAAGCTGTTAACTTGACTAGACTGCATTTATTAGAAGAATACGCAGAGCTGCAACATCAATACTTTGAAGATCGTACGAGTTTTAAATATTGGGAAGATTATTACGCATACTATTTTAATAATTATCATGTGAATTTTCAAAAGTGTATTAATGGAATTATGATGTGTGACACATTTACCGAACGATCTGTGTGTATTAATGTTGTTGTAGACCAGCTACATCGTTTGGGATATGGAGAACTATTTCCAGTAACACTTGTCCAAGAATTCTTGACCAAAGAAAAGGGGGTTGAAGAAGTAAATGATGACTTAAATTGTTGTATAGTTAACAAGTTTTTTAATAAATTTTAATGACTTTTAAAAACATTGCTAAATATGTGTAATTACTGTGCCACCAAGTTTGGTGATATATACAATTTTAGTTTTCATCGAAAATTAAAAAAGACTGTTAATATAGCTAAATATGTATCGTTAAGAACAATTTCTCACAACATAGTTCATGAAGAATTGTATGCAGTATGCAGAACTCAATTTCGAAAGGTATATGAGAATTCAGTAATAGAAGGTAGATTACACACAACCCCTCAGAGTAATGGTCTTGATGTATTATGTGCTGCAATAGGGATTAGCAATTTTAATCATGTCACTAAACCAATTTATATTGAAATGTTAGTGATTATTCCATAAATTTGGCTAATGATGGTCAGCGTTATTTTACCCCCTCCCTAAGCTGTGAAAAGGTGGGGGAAAAGCTATATAATATATCGATTGAAAGGAAGCTTCACATTTCAGTTTTGCCGTAAACTTCTAAAGAGTCTTTAGCTTAAATAAAATGGATAATTATATTTACGATGAAATACTTGAAAAGCTAGAAATATCGGATTTGTTGAAGCTTTATGAATGCTCTGCAACTAATTTATTAGTAGTTGACTATCTTAATAGAAGACTTATTGATTGGAAGCGTATATCCAAATTTGAATGGCTGTCTGAAAAATTTATGGAAGAATTTCAAGACAAAGTTAAGTGGGAGAGAATTTCTCATAGTCAAAAACTATCTGAAGAGTTCATAAGAAAATTTCAAGATAAAGTTAACTGGAAATGGATATCTGCATATCAGAAACTAAGTGAAGAGTTTATAGAAGAATTCCAAGACAAAGTTAATTGGAAGCGGATTTCCCGTTCCCAAAATCTGTCTGAAGATTTTATAAGGAAGTTTCAAGATAAAGTAAACTGGAAATGGATCTCTCTTTGTCAAAATAAATATCAAGGTTTGTCTGAAAAGTTTATAGAAGAATTTCAAAACAGAGTTGACTGGGAATGGCTTTCTCCTTGTCAAAATCTATCTGAAGACTTCATAAGAAAATTTCAAAATAGGGTTAATTGGAAATGGATCTCTGCTAATCAAAACATTACTGAAAAGTTTATAGAAGAATTTCAAGATAGAGTTGACTGGAAACGAATATCACGTTGTCAAGATCTATCTGAAGATTTTAGAAGAAAATTTCAAGATAAGATTAACTTGAAACAGATTTCTGGACGTCAAAACATGTTTGAATTTTCTATAAGCTTCTAAGAGGGAAAGAATTATTTGTTATTGTGTTTATTGTTTATATCAATATTGCAAAACTATGTTTTCATTTAAGTGAAAAAATAACTGCTTAATAAAACACCTTAATACAATTTATTATGTTTTATTTATCATCCATTAAAAAATGATTATACAAATTAAAAACATTAGTTAAGGCTCAGATGCAATAGTCCTTTGCATGATAAAAGCAATGTGGTTGATCAGCTTGTATAGTTGGATGATTATCCAATTCAATAACAGGCTTGTGACTATATTTGCGAATGATGTCAGCCTTCTCCTTTCCTTTTACGTACACCAAATCACTTTTGAGTGTTAAATATTTAATAATATCGGAAAATTTGTGTAGCGGTGTAAATCCTTCGTTCCATGGAATGCAGTGATGGTTTTTCATCACCCATATAGCCTGTTTATGCAAATCTGGTGGTAGCAGATCCATTTGAAATGGTCGCTTAAAAATATAATGTGTGATATGATATCCATCATATGCTGCTAGCTCCTTTGTAATAAACTCATTATTTTCTATTTTAAATCCTTGAATATCAATAACAGTATTCATAGTTAAATCTTCAAATACTTAAACTTTCTAAACATCCTTCTTCTTAAACAATAGCTGTCAATTAATTGCTTTAGTTTATTTAATTCCTTAATGTGTTGGGCTAATAGTTTTGAATATTGCGTGTTCATAACTATCTACCGAATACTAAAAATCGTATATGAAATAAACTTATTATATAGAAATAATTGCGCATGCCTATTAAAGTTGTTTAACACTTTTGGTTAGTGGATTATAACTAAATATTTTATCATGTAACACAAGACAGTAAGCAGAAACATCATCTTGAAGGTCACTGTGTAATTCAAATTCTACTCTCATAACAATTGGACCACTTTCAATTGAATCTTTTTGATGTGAACAGTCAATATAGGTGATAGGTGCATAATCTTTAAATTCCTCTGGGGAAAAAATTGGTTCGGGTGATAGACCATAGTATGATTTTTGAAATTGTGAAAACATATCATATAATAATGAATACCTATTTTTATCAAAGTCTAAAAATAGATCGTTATATGGGTACCTTTCTGAATTTAAATATACTTTAATGTTTCGTAATTTAATATCAGTAAATCTGCTCATATCTGTTGTAACTTTATCTCGCAAATTTTTTTGAAAACATAGTGCTACATGGCGAGGCGTATTCACCTTAGTCGAAGTTCTGACAGGCCAGTTGTGACGACTTGTTTTTGTTAATTCCGGATATTCTATTAATTCCCAACTTCTAAATGCAATTAATATGTTTGTATTTCTATCAATAAGTTTCGTAAGAGCTAATTCTTGTGGGATAGCTACTGATATGTGAGGCACATTCCAAGTTAATTTGGTGAGTTCAATTTTGGGATTTTCATTCCCATTAGTATTTATTGTAGCATTTTTGTCCGAATTGTCTCGAATTAAAATAAGTTCTTGTTTTGAATTCAATATTATTTTTTTATAATCTTCAAAAAAACCCATTAAAAATTTAAGTGGGATACAAACGCTAAATAACCCTGTAGCAGAATCGACTACCTTGGAAGCTTCTCCCGGAAACCAGCCGGCATTTTTTAATTTGTTGCACTCGTTTTTGTTATACGATAAATACCCTTTCATTGTTGAAGTTAATCCAACATCTCTAACCGAGTCTACCGTAACGCCATTTAACTGATAACGTATTTCCTTAAAAAGAAAAGCTATCCCGTTATTAACAAGTTTTAATGTTGTTGAAACTTTCCCATCTTCTTTAGTTAATTTACCCTCTATGTGAAGAAAGCTTTCGGAAGGAAGCGTATATTTTTCTACTTCATGAATAGGAATGATAATTTCATCATTATTCCCCAATTTTGATGGTAAATATGGTTCGTAAGCATGAAATTCTGAATGTGTGATTGAATTGTCTATGTTAATATTTTGTGATACATTTAGGATATCCATGTTATACTAATATCTTTAAACCCAGGGATTTAAGAAAAATTTTGTTTTCACGTGTTATCCGTTGTGTGTTTGGCTTTCTACTAATCTTAAATTTTAAATGTTTGTTCTTCTTATACCTTTTAACATTATTGTTTTTGAATAATTTATCACATTCTAAGACATTCCTATTATATAGTATAACCATTATAGCTGTTTTATATGTAATCTAATTGTAACAATTTCGTTTCGAAAATTAACAAGTTTTAAGTTTTGATCTATTATTTTTACAGTAAGTTTATCTATTACGTTAACAGTAACAGGAAAATAAATAATATTTTGAGGACTTTCTATAATTTTAAAGCCCGGACTAACATTAGGAAAGAATTGATGAATAATGTGCACTGGCTTTCCGTTCAGATAGGATCCTTCAGCGATACTGCAATCAATACATAAAGAATTGACTTTTATAATCTCTGCAGGATTTTCTGACATTTTCGGTTTTCCATCACCAGGAATAGTGCCCTCTTGAAACCCTAAAAGTGTACCTATTGTTCCCTCCTTGAAAATAATATCTGTAGTGGATTTAATCAATGATTTTAGTGTGTTGTTATTTGCATAAAGATGAAATGAAATACCTTTCTTTTCAAACTGGTTTTGTAAATATTTATTAATATCATCTATTTCATAACTTCCTGGTGGAATTTGTAAAAACTCATTATTTTTTCCAAAATAAACTTTATTATTTGTGTCATCTATATTTGGTATGGCATTAAAAGTTTCAAAATTTGTTAGTCCGACAACATATGAGGAGTTAGAATCTAAGTAGATTGGAGGATGGAATACTGACTGTAATACAGCGGAGTCACCAGAAAGAGCAATAGTAAACGACATGATGGTTTCGAGTGGAATAAAATATAAACATAATTACACATTATTATAAATAAATTGTAAACATAATTGACCGCATGTAAAAGTGTCAAAAGACTGATATCTATTGTAGTTGTATTTTACGTTATTATGGCTACCATCGCTAAAAAAATAATTTATTACTTCCTTTGGCGGTCTAAGGTTACCGAAACTATCAAAGTAATTTATATGTTTATTTCTTTTAATATAGGCAGTCCAATGTGTGCCTTCTCCCCTATTGTCATCCAAATTAATAACACCCGTTTCATATTTTTTTATTTTGGTTGGTAAATTTGTTCTCATAAAAACTCCTCTAAAATTCGGCAGTTTTAGCAATTTTGCATATTTGATTAAATCAAAATTTGTTAAAGGTTTGCGAGGTAGCAGTTTTAACAGTTTTTTGGATATGGTTTTAAATATAAACCACACCCTTTCTTATAAGGTTTTAAATAAAGCCCTTTCCCTATCGATATTTTCTCCATAATCCTATTGTGTCTCTTTTCTTCTTCTAATTTTTTTTGCGCGTTTTTAGCTGAATTCACTGCTTGTGCAATACCAGCAGCGCCGCCACTCAAAGCTCCTAAAGCAGATAATCCAGCAAAAAGTGGTATTAATGGTAAAATTCCTCCAGTTTTTGGAATTGGAATGATTCTTTGCTTAGGTTCTATAACTTTTAATTTCCCCCTTTTAATGGATGACAAAGCTGCGCTAACAGCATTTTTTATATTATTAAACTTCTTACCGATGATACCTTTACGCGCTTTTTTAACAGCATTATTAAAAGTTATCTGACCACCTTTCTTACGCTTTTGTTTTCTTTTTCTCCTCAAACCCATACCCAATTTTGTTTTAGCTTTCATTATTCCAGTCACAACCAGTGAAGATAACTTTTCACCTATACTAGAATTTTTGTCTTTGAATCGTTTAAAAGCTTTATTGGCTAAAGCCTGATCTGCTTTATGTCTTTGATCTAAATTAGAATATGTTGAATATGCTATATCGTGTTCTTTACAAGCTTCATCTAACTGATTAATACCTTTATCACCTCGAGCAAGCCTATTCTTTAATTTTGTACCAGGACCGCAAAACTTGTATGAAGGTAAATGGAGTTCTATGGGTAATTTATCTATCAAGGTGTTAACCACACCCCTACCTTTCCTCTTAACACTCTTAGCGCGACTGCTACTTAAAGTAATATGTTTAACCATTATATATAAAATGAGTAATATTTTGTAATGTTCTTATTTAAATAGTGATGTTGAAAGGATGAAGATTAAAAAGCAAAATATCTCTTTACCAATAAAAAATTTTGAGTTTACTCAAGATACGTATAGAAAACATGGTGAATTATTTGGTGGAAGTTGTAAACGCTGTTTAATTGTAGGTCCCTCAGGCTGTGGAAAAACTAACGTAATAATTTCGCTTCTGACAGAAGTTAATGGTTTAAGATTTGAAAATGTATATGTTTATTCGAAATCACTGTACCAACCCAAATATGAATATTTAAGAACCCTTTTAACTCCGCTAAAATTCATAGGTTATTTTGAGTCATCAAATGCTGAGGACATTGTACCACCTAATGACATAAAATCAAATTCTGTTATTGTATTTGATGATATTGTTTGTTGTGACCAAACAATTATGAGAGATTATTTTTGTTTTGGACGACATAAAAATACCGACTGTTTTTATTTATGTCAGACATATTCTTCTATTCCTAAACAGTTAATAAGAGATAACGCTAATTTGCTTGTTATCTTTCAACAGGATGCCACCAACTTAAAACATATATATAACGACCATGTGAACAGTGATATGTCATTTCAAGAATTTAAAGATATGTGCGCTTTATGTTGGCAAAAGTATTATGATTTCATCGTAATTGATAAAGATTGTCCGTTAAATGATGGGCGTTATAGAAAAGGATTTGATAATTTTATTTTTCTTTAGAGTATATAACAGTTTACTAAAATTTTTGGTATTCAGTAAACATCATAACTTTCATAAAGATGGATGAAAGAGCAATTAAAGAGTTAATAAAAACGAGAAAGGATGTTAAACAAAAATATAATGCTTTAAAATCAGATATTGCTGAGACTGAATTTCGTAAGGAAAAAGAATTCAAACCGATCACTCAACCTTTACGGGAATTAATTAAAACCATTAAAACGGAAGCGCACATAAAACCTGAAATTTCCTCAGTACCATTGTTTTCTACGCCACAAAAAAAGGAAATAACCAAAAGAAAATCTAATATTTACCAAAGATATCTGCCATATGATGTACCATCGTTTTTACAAAATGAAGAAGTTTTTGAGACTAGTGATGATGCATTTTTAGATGATAACGGATCTTTGTTAAGACCGAGATTAAGCTCTACAGTTAGAGAAAATCAAGAAGAATCAACCTTGCAACCTACACTAGAAGATACAAGACGCGAAATTTTAGAACTAACTAGATTGCCATCCTACAATGAATATCTTGAAGCATTTCACCCACTAGTAAGAGCTTTTGTTGATGCGTCAGTTAAAGGCGAGCGAGATCTGGATAACACACACGGCCTAAGACATGATGCCGATGCTGAAAAATGGCAAATTGGAGACAGTTTGCTTGATTTTGATAAAGAGAATATTAAAGTTAAAAATGTGGCATATAATGGTACCCCTGGACTATATGAACTTTTGTTTTTTCAAGATCCCAAAGGTTTCACCTCGAACGATCTTAAAAACTATATGGATATTTTGACACGAACTAATGCTTACAGGAGAAATTATGATGCTAATGACCAAATTCAAGGCACCACTGATCCAAAGTATCTTACAATTATTAAACCATACTTAATAGAAAACAAAATTATTAAACCGAGAAGTACTTCCAGCACTTCAAGTATCACTAGCGTCTCTAGCCTGGAGAGATTACAACCTCCTCAAACGCGTCAAAGAACAACAAGACTTGGTTCAAAAAAGGGGGGAGCTATGTTAAATTTATCAAAAAAGAAATTAGATTATGTATATTATGACGATCCAAACGAAATCATAGATAGATTGAAATTGTTGATGTCATCGCAAATGGCTGGACATACTGGTCATCAAAATGAAATAATATCGATTTTAGAAGAACTACGAGAAGCAAAAATAATTGGATAAATACTTGTCATAATTGAAGTATTGTTTATTATACCGTTGACTGCTAAGATGTCTATTGATAAGTTTGGCTCCCACATATTTGGGAGGGATAATATAAACAGTAACTTGTCACCCAATTTTAGTAGGGAAAATGTTTTAAAAATTGTTGATATCAGTGATGTGAAATTATATTACAATTTGGTGCTACCTTTTATGGGAAATTACAATCTCTCAGATGGAGTTTACCAACTTTTACAAGACAAAAGAATTAATTATATTTTTCCTATAGAATCTGCTACAATAATTGGGGCAGAGTACCCAAAAAAATATATTTTTCTTAAAATTAATGGAAAAAAAGTTATTGACCCTGTCGGATTAAAACTAAAGAAAGGGGATGTTCTTTCTTTTCATCGTCCTGAAAGTAGTCATTTAGAAGATTTTTATGGGGAATTGTTAATAAAATGCAGTGTAGAAATAGAAAAATAAACATTTAGAAGTCATGAGTAAGCAAACTAACATCAAGGAAGAAGTTGTTAATGAATTACATAAACCAGCTAGAAAAAATTTTAAGCGTCGACGTGTAATAATTAAAGGATTAAATGACTTGTGGCAAGCTGATTTAGTAGAGATGCTACCCTATGCAAAATTTAATAAAGGGTATCGATATATTTTAGTAGTAATAAACACTTTTTCCAAATATGTCTGGACTCAACCTGTTAAAAGAAAAACTGCGCAAGACGTAACTTCGGCCATGAATAATATTTTAAAAGTAGTTAATAATATTCCAAAAAACCTTCAAACCGATATGGGAAAAGAATTTTTTAATAAGGATTTTAAAGAGTTGATGAATAGATATAAAATTAATCACTATAGCACATTCTCAAATTTAAAAGCAAGTATTGTGGAAAGAGTAAATAGAACATTAAAAAATCATATGTGGAAAAATTTTAGCTTACAGGGAAATTACAAATGGGTAGAGATTTTAAACGATATTGTGTTAAGGTATAATAATTCAAAGCATAAAACAATTGGGTTAGCACCTGATAAGGTTAATAAAAATAATGAAAAGGAGATTCTAAAACATATTTACACTTTTCCAAAAACCCTTGATCCCAAAAACCCAAAATATAAAAAAGACGATTTTGTTCGAATAAGTAAATATAGAGAGGCATTTCGAAAAGGGTATACACCAAATTGGTCTAATGAAATTTTCCAAGTTAAAGAAGTAAAATTAACTAACCCTAGAGTATATTTACTGAAAGATGAAAAAAATAATGATATTCAAGGAGGTTTTTATGAAGAGGAGTTGCAAAAAGTGAAACATCCTGATGTGTATCTAGTTGAAAAAGTATTAAGACGAAAAGGAGACAAAGTTTATGTTAAATGGTTAGGAATGGATAAGTCACACAATTCTTGGATTCCGAAAACTGAAATACTAAAATAATATATACTTGTTATAGCTGTAATTCCTAAATATGAAATAAAACACACTACATTTATTTAACTGTTTTTTATTTTTATCTATTGGTTACATGTGAAACGTTTATAAAAAATTTTATCTCTATGTTCCCTAGTTAAAACTTTATTTAAAATTGCAGCAAGGCGTTCAATTCTTCTTTTGAAATGGAATCGATCCCTAGCCAATTGTTCATACATATTCTCTCTAGCTTGTCTATAAGCGAAACTCCAAGCGATTATTGTATGAACCTCGTTTATCTTCTCATTGAACTGTACTTTCTTCATATCGTTAAAATTGTTTGATTTTGCGTTCAAGAATGGTTGGATGTGAAATAGCTAACTCCAGAATTGCACAAATATTTTCACTCGTGTTTTCCTGCCCAGCTAATACTTCATATATTTTATTTGCAATGTCACCTTCACAATTTACATAATTGTTTTTAAAGATTGAAAAATATTGTTTAAATTGTTGATTTTTAAAAAGAGTTAATCTTTTTTCTATCATTGGAATTAACTGCCACAAATTGCAAACTGTTTCTCTCCCTAGATAGATGTACAATCCATTTTTTTTAATTTTTAGGAGAATTTCATCTCGAATTTTTTCAAAGTGTAATCCAATGTTTCCGAATTCTAAAGGCTCGCAACGTATTTCTGATGAAAACAGGTTACTAGTTATTACACCTTGATAAATCAGGATTTCCCTCCACTCACTTTCACTTAAAAGAATTGAAATTCCTTTATTTCCCGACAGCTTGATACACGGGTTAAAATCTTCCACACTTAAACCAATGCATATATATTTATTGATAGACTTATTTAAAGGATGAAACCACTGTTGAAAAACACTTGTGTTTTTAAAATCACTATCACTACCAGAATTGAAAATGTTGTTTGAAGTTAAACTTGGAGAAAATGCTTCAGTATAATATGAATTTACTTTATTAGGGTGAATAGTGTTCGGAGTATTCATGTTTATACTTCTAACTTTAACGTCGCAACTACTGTCCAGTTCAGATATATTTACTCTTTTATACCATATTTCTCCCTCCATCCGGAGAGATCTCCCACTACATATCACTTACTTTTACTATAATTGATTATTATTAGTGTAAAAATTTATATATTTTCCACAAGAAAAATGATGTAAATAAATACATTACAAAAATTAAGATGAAACACGAAAGGGTTACGTATAAAATGGTAAAATATTCGCAAGTAATCTCACTTTGTTGTGACAGTACATTCCATTCTGAATTAATTATAGTTTTATTAGGATACATGTATTTTATCTTAAAATATCTTGTTGAAGATATATACTTATCATCGACTTGGTGATACCACATGGTACTACCATTTATATTAGTTATTTTCATTACATAACAACATTCAGGTTTATTATCTGATTTATTTGTATTAATACAAATCTCAGCAAGGTGAGTTTTCGGAACATAATTAACATATATTATATTCCCTATTAGAGCAGACAACACTAACATAGTATTAGCAATCATTTTTCTATAACGATTACCTAACAACTGACCTGCAACTATTATAGTTTTTCATTATATATAAAATAATTTTACATAAATTACATTATTCATCTTTGTTAACAATATCAACAGCTTTACACAATTCATGTAACTGTATGTCATGGTGACCCCAAGCTAAAGTTTTACTACTCCCAGGAATTAAATATCGTTTATCATCATCAGCAGTCAAGGCCAATTTATGAATTAATTCAGTATATATAGTATGTGAATGTGATCTAAAGGCATACATTGTGCAATACACTTTAGAATTTTGTTCAATTACGTTTATGTAATCGGTAATGGTTAATTGTTTTTGAATGGATGAGCGACATACACCCTTTGCTCTTTTAAGAACGTTATGTTCTGTTTCAACGCAGTATGCTTTCGCACCGGTCCCATAAAAACTTTTGATTGGTTCACCAGCATATTCATCTTTAAATTTACCAACCGCAGAAATATTTTGAGGAATATCATAAATATTAGCTTTATTATAGTTAGATGTGTCGAATTTATCTAGGTTGTGTTTCATATCATCGTAAAAATTTTCGGTTGAAACTTCCAGTATAAGAGAATCGGTGTCTGTGTACAAAAGAGAAACATTTTCTCCATACCTTTGCTTAAGATAGTCATAAAAAAAATTATATATTACAGTCTTAGAAATATCCAATATTGAAAACCCTGCATAAATAGGTTTGTTATATTCAATTTTTGTTTTATTCATTTGTAAAGCTACTAAATTTTCTGAAAATATTTTGCAATCTTTATAATAAGGTTTTGCTATAAACATCTCTGCACAATTAATTTTATGACCAACTCTCTCCCAATGTGATACCAGTTTTACATCAACCCTTCTATCCACATTTTCCATAGTTTTGCCATATATGCTATTATTTTTAGTCTTATATAAGTTTTTATTAAATTTATTTTTTGAAGAATTTCTCAAATTTGTATTTAAGTCAATATATTCTTTAAGCCATGGTGATTGCGTGAATTTTATGGCCCTGTGTATTTTTGTAAGTTTTAAACCAAAACGCAAACATTGTTTTAGATAGATATAATGAATAACATATTTTTCTTTATTTCTTAAATTTGGTACTAATTTCGAATATTTTGAATTGGGAGGAATTAGACCTTCAGGACAGAATGGTAGATCATTGTGCTCATCATGCAATTCTGTGGGATATTCTAAATCGACTTCAAGAACATAACCCGTTTCTGCTGTATCAGATATATTACTAATATTTTGTTTAATGTTATCAATCTCTTCTTCAGATATCCAAACAAAATTTTTTTGAGGTAAATATTGGCTCATTGCATAACCATATAAATTGGTCGCATCCAAATAAATTATATATTTCGTGGGTTCTAATGGGTTAAAATTAACAAGAAACGGGTTATTTGCAATTGATTTTCGCTGTACGCAAGTACTAACACCCCCTCTCACACCTTTTTTAAAAAAATGAAGCATGTCAGGATCGGTAAGAAGTTCTAATTCAACTCCTGTGTGCAATAACATGGCATCCCAACTTAATCCCGGTGCAGTAAAATAATGTGCTGGGTCGAGTTTGTATGTTTTTAAACAAAGGTTTCTATAATTTTCAAAAACATCTGCTAACAGCAAAACATCAGATTTTAAATAAATGTCCGAATAATCTCCAAGTGTTTGACATTGAAACATATCCCAAATTTCCTTAACACGTTGATAATCCATACTTGAAATATGTTCATCTTTTAATTCATTATAAAATAATTCTGCAGCTGGTAAATTTGTTTCATCAAATTTTGAAATATCATCAATATATGAATAAGGAAATATACCTTTCTTTCTTATATTTTTAAACTGTAAATCATTTGAGAATTCTTTTCTGATTTCTAAACATTGAGAATCATCAAGTATACTTGATAAGTTATCCAAAGACGATGGCAAAAACTGATATGAATCAATAAACCTGAGTTTTAAATACCTATCTCGTGTTCTTCCATTTTTATATTTTATTTTATCTACCCAGAGGTATTTGCTAAAGGAAATGTATTTTTCCTTATTCATAGGAATAACATCAATTTGCTCCTTATCTAAACACAATGATTTTATGAAAAGGTGGCTATCATAATTTTTTAAATTATGCATTATGACTGGAATAAAGTTTGGAATTTTGAAATTTAAATTACACACTGAGTGTGCTGCACCTCTGAATTTTCCAGTGATATGACAATGATCTTTCACCTTATCCGAAATGTTTAGAAAACTTTTTTTGCAAATATGACAATGTGTTGACTTGTGAAACATTTCCCTATCAGAATTTGTAAGTTTTAACATTGGTGTAATATTTTTTAAATATTTTGAATATATTGCTTTAACATCCGATTCTAAATCTTCTACAAATTTTTTGATACAATCCCTCCCTCGATATAAATGAAATTTTGAAACAGCATCATCAAATGAACATTTAATATAATAAGCAAATGAATGTGGTATATGTTCAAATTTTTTCAAAGTGTAAGTTTGTGACGAATTTTCATCATAATCATTTTGGATAGGTTTTAAAGTACATTCAAAGTCTGCATAAACGACAAATGGAACTTGCATTTGTTTTTCAATGTTTTGAAATTTTAATATATTTTCAGGCACCATATTGCCAAATTTATCTAATATATACTCTTTTGAAGGAAAATCATTTCTAACAAAGTTGCAATCATTTTGCATGTGTTGCTTAAGAATATTCAAAGTAGTAAAAAATTGTAAACAGCCATCACAAAAATATTTTCTATGTTCGTGATTAGTAACTTGACTGGAAACTAGACGAGAAAGATCGCTTATATAGCAGTAATGATTTTTAGTATTACCCATATCATCTAGTTCCGATAATAGTAATAAATTTATATGGGTATTAGATCTAACCTTGCAAAAATGTAGAGGACCAATCACTTCATAAATGTTTTTCCCATTCTTATATGCGACTTCTAAACCGTAAACATTTATCGATACATTATTTAATTCTTCAAATTTAGCAATGTCTTTAATAGATACTGGAAAGTCTATACCTTCAAAGTTGAATAACTCCCTAAACTGCGGATACGATGCTGGATTTCGGGGATCTCCATGGTAAAAAGCTGATACAACCGCATAACCAAAACAAAACTGATCACTATTTTGCACATTAACAACAGCCTTTTTCCATTGAATCTCCCTTGGAAGAGGTATGTATGATGAACTCCTCAATGGATTATACTTATTTACATTAACTTCAAGATGAAGTATTTGTTGCAGAACCCATCCTAAAATAAAATGGTTAAGTTTTAATATTTTTAATTTCATTGATACTATTTACAGTTTTTGAAAAAACTAGTGAGAACGAAACATGTATAAACTTATACACACCTGAATCGCGTTCTGCAAATTCATCAAATTTTCCATGAATTATTCCCATTAATTTTTCATATACCATTATCAGATTTGTAGATTGTGTTACAACTTCGAAAACTGTATTGTGAGATTTAATTTCAGAAGTTCTAGAATGTGGTAAATAGTACAATCCAAACAGCTCCAAATTAATTTTGATGACATTGTGTTTCTTCAATTCATGTTGAATAACTTTAACTACCATATTCTGTACATTTTCTTGGAATTCTTGTAATTCAACAAAGTGCTTTGAGGAAGATATTTTATATGAAATAATGCGGCATTGAAATGCGCTGTTTAGTATCTCTATACCAGATTCACTAAACTTGCAGGCTTTTAATTTGTGAGCATTTGATTTTAAATGAGAAGTCCAACATCCATTTGAGACGCAGACATCACAGTCCAGGCAGTGTCGAACTTTTTCTTGCGAGAAAAATTTTTTATTAACTAAAAATAATAATTTCCCATAAATAAAAAGAAAATGTTAAACAAAAAATAACTCACCATCAATTATGTAATCATCGGGATTTGAGACGTATGTATTTGATAAGCAAATTTCTTTGATATGTCGCACTACACCTCTCTTTTGCTTAAACTCGCGTAAACACAGTGTGCACAAGAAGGACATGTTTAATACTGAGGAAATAAAATGTTGACTTTGGTTTAAACAGTGGAACCGCGGGAAGGTAGTCAATAACTCCACCAGGAGAGGATATAAATGGAGTAAGGGAAATGGGTAATAAAGAAGTGGGGGAAAGGGAAAAAATATTTTATATATCTATTGATTCGAAGCATGACTCGAAGAGCAGGTTTCCGCATTTGGTTAGAAGATTTCCCTGCCTATTTAAAACTTCCCCGACAAAATTTAAATTTTTACAAGCCTCACCTAAGGACAAGTAGTTGTGGAATAATGATTTCATTAGTCCACAGCTACGTCGCATATCCTTGCTTGATATATTTTTTTTAGGTTTAGCTCGTAAAAATTTATCAAGCTCACTCTTGTACGGAACATCGCCAGTTTTGTGGAATTTTCTGCAGGTTAATTTTGGTTCTGTTGTAATTTCATTTAATAATTTGGGGGTAGTTGTAATTTCATTTAATAATTTGGAGGCAGTTGTAGTAAATTTTGACAATTGGGAAGAATCAGCTTTTAAAGTATTGCTATTATTTTTATCCGCGACTAATTTTTCTAGTAATAAGCTGAAGTGGCCAGATGTGAGCTCTCCAGTAAAAAGAAGATTAATGGTTTTTGAGTGCTCCATCGAACTTATAGTCGTGGGCTGAACATTATTATTAGTGTATATTTTAACGTTTAATTTATAAATATCTGAAATGGCCAAACATTCTATTGATGTTCCATAAATCCCATCTTGTGCCATTAATGAGCAATATGCATCTCTATCCATATTGAAATAAAATAAAAAATTTTCGAAAATATGCCAATTTTTACTGATATATTTTACGGCCTCAGCTCTGACCTCCTTAAACCCGTCTTGATCCCCATAAAGGAAGAAACTTACAGCTCTAAAGAGGCAGTTCCCATCCCCTGTAATACTCATTTTATTGAAAACTGTCAAATCACCGGTTAAAGTTGATTCTTCCGTTTCTGATCCGATCTGATCAATAGTTTGGTTCCCGTCTACATCCCGTTTGCCGATCGAATTAATTGTTTGTTCACCGTCAACAAGTTGCTCGTTTTCGTTGTCCGCCAGTCTGTCTGCCTGTGCGTCACATGTTAAGTCAACAATTTGCTCATTTTCGTTGTCCGCGAGTGTGTCTGTCTGTGCGATCGTCTCCCTCCTTTCTTCCAATAAAATCATTAAATTACCAATTTGCTCATTTTCTTTGTCCGGATGTCTGTCTGTTTGTACCGTTGATTCAGTCGTAATATTGACATTTTTATATATCTCAACAAACTCGGATTTAATAACATCCGTTAAATTTAAAACAGGTATTGCTGGATATATAAAAATCTCTTTATTATCCACTTCTGGAACTGGTGTAACAGGTGAAAATGCCGCACACCTTTTTGTTTGAGGCTCGCTCACACAATTTTCATTTTTTACATCACTAAAATTGACTGTTGATGCGTAAATTTCATTATAATTATAGGTTGATGCATTCTTTAAGCATGTATACAAATTTGGTAAAATGTCGGATTCTTTAAAATTTGGAACTATATGTGAGTGAGTTTCATCAGTTTCAGAAGTGGTTTGTTGCGCTTCGACATCGGAAATAGCATGACACGAGTCCTCATTACAATATTTCACTATTATATTATTAGACATGTTTTCTAGATCTTCACCGATATTGTTTATCGTATAATCCTCTACTTTAATATCACAAAAGCTTTCACTCGCAATACTGATCGAGTCAAGCGCAACAATTTGTTCATCAGTCATTCCACAAATCTGGCAATCCATATAATCATGAACATTACAAGCGAATGTTAAATCAAAGACAGTTAAATCAATTAAAGTCATACTTACGAAAAATAGATATAACAAAACACAAGGCACAAGAGAAGTGAACAAAAGATGTTAAATTAACCGTAGCGGAATGAACACAAAAATATATTGAGCGGAATGTAAGAAGGCACAACTGTATTATATCGAGCTCAAGGTACGACTGCAGACACTGAAGAATGCGAAGCGTGAAGAGAATATAAAGAGAATCCGTCTGGGTCAGGCAGTACCAGTTTTTTTCTGTCTGCGATTTTTTTTTTTTTTTTTTTTTTTTCTGTCTGCGAGTTTTTTTTTTTTTTTTTTTTTTTTTTTTTGTCTGCGAGTTTTTTTTTTTTTTTTGTCTGCGAGTTTTTTTTTTTTTTTTTTTTTTTTTTTTTGTCTGCGAGTTTTTTTTTTTTTTTTTTTTTTTTTTTTTTTTTTTTTTTTTCTGTCTGCGAGTTTTTTTTTTTTTTTTTTTTTTTTTTTTTTTTTTTTTTTTTTTTACATCTGCGCAGTAGACCAAAATGCGTACCACGCGCACACCGAGCGTGCTACGCATGCGCACGGAGTGTTAGGGGCGGTACTTTGGTGCATACATTCCAACCCACCACCCACTTTTTAAAATATATCTCCAATAATAAAGCTACAAATAAAAAACTTTGTTGTCGAGTGCATCCTTTCTCCCGCTTTATTATACATATGGGAGGAGCTTGCTTCACACTATATTGAGACGCGTGTTGTTATCTTTCATTAGTTTCCACAACGCTCGCATTTTAACCGCACTTGTCTTTTACGTAACACGCTGTGCAGTACAATGAAATTCGCTATGAGTGAAGCTTTGCGCAAGAAAGTGTCTAAAATGAGTTTTCCTGAGTTTAGCGAGTTTTGCGACACGATTCATTCAGATACGGAAGAACTATTACTGGATTTGTGGATTTACGATATCCCGACAAGACCGAATTCTCCTAGCGGAGAATCCACCACGTTCCACCCTGATACACTGGGTGTCAATGCAGCAGAGAGCGACACCACCCTCACAGCCAACACCAACCCCAGAGCCAACACCACCCTCACAGCCAACGGCAGCAGCAGCAGCGCGCCATCGAGTGAGTGTAATATTCAAGTGTTGAGGTGTGTGCGACGAAAACAACCGAAAAGGTTGTGTAAACGTATTTTTAATTATAGGTATAATTTTTAGTTTAATTTTTAGTTGTATATTGCTTTGTTTTTAAATATATTTTCTTTGTAACATTTTTTCTTTATTATAATTAAAACAACTCCACGACAAGGTGGATTTTAAAAGCGAATTTTTACTAGCAATACTTCACTTCACTGCACACCATGAAAGAGTGCACTTCACACATTTTTATTGACATTCAAGGGTATACTTGTTCCTTTGGTTACGTTCCTAAAGAAGTGGCAATTTATGATGGATTTCGTCTTTCAACTTTTTTATTTAAACCTCCATTTAAAAGAAACATGCTGTCTCCTGAAGATAATAAAATTATTACATGGTGTGAAACATATCACGGCTTAGACTGGGAATCTGGATACATTGACTTAAACGAGATTGATAATATTCTTAAAAATATATATATTTTATTTAATAAACCAAAAGTATATGTAAAAGGTGTTGAAAAGACAAAATTTTTACAAAAAGTTTTAGATAGCGAAAACATTATTAGCATTCCGACTTCTAATGAACCAAAATTAAGTAAATATAAGAAGGTTCCTGATTGTTATTTTCATAAAACGGTACAAGCTTGCCACTGTGCATTGGAGAATGTAAAACTATTATACAATTATAAGAATTGCTACCAATAAAATTGTACTTTTGATTAACCTCTCTTTATCACCTGAATTAAAGAAATATGTTAGTAAAAACGCTACTGTGCGAAGAGTGATATTAACACACAGTATGAATAATAATTGTTAAACTTTATGCAGTAATAAATAAAATTTTATCTTGCATTACGTTTTTCATTTATCTATCGCATGAATATTAAGTTGGGTTAATGTTGAGGAAAATATAAACACAAATTTCCGCTTAGAAATATTTATTAAACTAAAACTATTATCAATCCAAATTGTATATTTATAATGATCCAACATTTTTAAATATATAGTTATACTGTTTAAACAATTTTGCAGAGTTAAATCTTCAAAGAAGTCTTCACACGCTTTGTTCTAAGGTTGTTTTCTCAATTTTATGGTTTGTGATTTTCTGTACATCCGGTTTATTACACATTACACAGACGTCTGATAAAATAATCATATGTAGAACTTGCTCACACACTTTACATTTAATTTCATCTTTACAACAATCCATGGCACGCTTATAATGGGTGTTTACATGTATGTGTTTACCACGTTGTTGTTCTATGGCTAATAAAAAGTAACACTCGTGACACAGACTGTACATGCCACCCGCCATGGATGTGATTAATATGTATGATTGCATTACGCACACTTCACGTTTTAAATAGTTCTCTTTCACAGCTTCTGAAGCGTTAATTTTTTTAATTTTCACTAACCCTTCTTCTCCACAACCACTCCCCAGAACTTCTTCCTCGGTGCCGGAGTCATCTTCATCTTCATCTTCATCATCATCATCCTCGTAATTGTAGCGGTCAACATCCACAAGAGTATTAAGTCTATCCTCAGCTAAAAAACCAGTAGTGTTTTGAAAATAAATTTTTTCTTCCTTATGAATCGATTCCATTTCTTCCCGTTGCCCATTTAATGGAGTACCATTATAAATATACAATTTGGATTGAAAATCCATTGTTTTATTTTATTTCAACTTTAGTAGAAGAACACTTTATTACTTCAGAACTAATAGCGTTTAACTGAAATTATCAACCTTTTATGCTGCAACCCCTTCTCTCACACCCCTCCTATGCATAATTTGGAGTGGGAAATTAGCGCGCCTTGCTCGAAGGGGTCAGATGCTTGAAGGCGGGGTTTAGGTGGGGGCGAGCAATCAGATGCTTGGAGGCGGGGCTTGGGGGCGGGGCTTGGGTGGGGGGTCGACCAATCAAAAAGTGGTGGGGGGTGCAATCTGCTCCGGCTAACTATATCTACTTGTAGTAAATATGAGATTGCCAACAATTTTAAAAATATTTTATCTAGGAACAACTTGTTGCCAATACATCTTGTAGAGCCGATCTAATTTTTTAAATAACAAAAAATATAAAAAAAGTTCTTGCCCCGACACAGATTCGAACCCTCGACCTTTTGATCAAGTCGCTGAGATTGTACCTCTAGACTACGCTGGTAATGTAAGAAAACCGGTCCGACACCGTTAAATTTGATGCCTAGCGCTGGCCTGACAGAAATCGTATTTATAATTTTTTATGTTTAACCGCTAATTAATATTATTAATACAATGCAAATACAATGCGCAGATTAGGTACCTAATTAGTTTTTCTTTTTCCGAACCAAATGTTTTGAAATAGTATATTTTAGGGGGCGGTTTGAGAGTATTTCCATAGTGGGAGTGGCCAGATATTATTGGTGGGCCGTCGACCAATTGTGTCTCTTTTTAACTTCCTAAAGCGGATATGTCTGTTTCTCTCTTAGTTTTAATGAATTTATATCGTCCATATAAACCTATAAGATCAATTTAAAATATGACCCAGCCCGGAGCAAGCTTGGATATCCTTTGACGATGGCTTGGTTTGATTCTTTCTTGGAGAGTTTTCGCATTGAACTTTGAAACAAAAGATTCTTTTTTGGTTTTAAAAAATTAAAAAATAAATTGTTAGGTAAATCATTAAAAATTTTAGGTGGGTCATTGACCAAATGACCTTATGGACGGGCCGCGCCTGTCTTTCATTGGCCTATTGCCTGCAATAAACTATTATCGACACCGTCACCAGCTGTAATAAAACCCGGTAAATTTGCAAGAACTGTAAACCGGGGCAGGCCGTAATAAAATAACATAATTTTAATATAATCATTAAAGTTGAGTAAAGGGTATGAAATATGAAAAGTATTTTTTTACCTGGTTTAATAATTTTGGAATATTTTAGTTTAGTTCCTATCCGTTTGGTAAACCGTAAAACCGTGCAGTTGATATATGATTTCGATCGTAATTTTTGTTACTCCGAACGTGCTAAAAAATGTAGCGTCCTTGGAAAGACGTTGATCATAGTGCCTTCGGTAGTGCTAATTTAAAAAGACAATATTTATCGTCCGATGCCAAGCAAATTATTAAAAATGTTGCTTTATTGAACAGGGTGTTTAATGTAAATGCAGCTGCAGCAGAAACGTCTTCATTAACGAAAACTCCTTTGTCTACAGTTAAAGATATTGTGACAAAGAAAATTAAAGACAAAAAATTACGTGGTGATGCTGGCAAAAGCAAGTGCTTTGACGCAAGCGACAAAGACTTAATTCGTGGAAAAATTTATGGTATGTACGAAGAGCAAATTGTCCCTACGTTGGTTTCATTAAAGCAGCGACGTATGAAAGACGAAATCAACATTTCTTACATCTGGGAGAGCCTCTGGAGAGTATTGTATATAGAGTAGTATATATATATATATATATATTATTATAGTAGTAAAAGACAAATATTAATGGAATCACAACTATTACGACGGTGACGCTTTGATTATTTAAAATTTATAAGTACAGATTGTAAAATCGTTCCATTATCTACCTCGATGAAGCATGGTTTTATACACATGATACCCCGCAAAAGGTTGGGTAGATCCATCAGGAAAATGCCAAACTAAAGCCCCATCTAACAAGGGAAAAAGAATTACCATTTTAAGTGCTGGTTCCGAAGATGGTTGGGTTAAAAATTGTTTATGGTTGTCCGATGGTTGAACGATTGCGACAGTGACGCTTTGATTATTTAAAATCTATAAGAAAGTACAGATAAGAAAATCGTTCCATTATCTACATTGATGAAACATGGTTTGATAAACATGACACCCCAGCAAAATGTTGGGTAGATATACCAGAAAAATGGAAAACTAAAGACCCATCAAACACGGGAAAAAGAGTTACCATTTTACATGCTGGTTATAATGCTAGTAATTAGTGATGTAAGGATACGTATTTAAAAATTCGTTGGATGCGAACATTAAAAGAATCCGTATTACCCGTAACCGGCCGGATACGGAATCAAAATAAATACGCATTCGGGTGTTTACTAATGCAAAGTGTAAAGAGAAAACGGAATCGGGATCGAGTGTAAGCGAACAACACGATCTGCGATTTGCCATACTTGATCTCATGATTTCTCTTTCTAATGCCATTTCCTAAAAAAAGATAGTATACTTATCGGGTGGCAATGGTAACGGGTATCATATGCGATGAGATCCATTGGTTAAACTCAGCCCGCCTCACCCGAACCGAACCGAACTCAAACGAGAACGAACGACGGTGCCCTCTACGTTCTTCGAATAGTTCGACTCATATGATACCGCATCCGAAATAATTCCGTATACACGTTTCGAAACCGCTTTCGCGCGGCTCAAGAAATGGTTACGTATTCGGATGATGGATACGGATATTAATTCATTCCGATTCCATATTATCCGGATATCTAAAGAATACGGATATTTACAACACTATGCTAGTTACCATAGCCGTCATAGAAATAAACTTCCTAATTCAAATAACACTAAATTAGAAATTCAGAACTATATGTTAAAAAATATATTTTGATAATATATATAAAAAATGTGATCTAGAAAAAACATTTAATATTAAGAAGAAATATGTACCTATGGGATACCATTGCTGCCGACGGTGGGGCATAAGGTTTTGCGCCTTCATTACTGTATTTTTAGGCACCAGGTAAAATCAAATAATGTTAGAGCAGAAAAGACTTCTCCGACTTTAAGTGCAAGTGTTGTGACATTAATTAGAAAAGTTGTAGATATAGCATTCCAATAGAAAGTTGGAAACATTCGATTAACCATGTTGATAGTCGAAGAGTCCTATTTTTAATTTACTAATAACATAGAGCCACTGGTTTTTAATGTAGATGAAAATGAAAATGACAGTGACAGCGAAACCGAATTAAATATGTAATTAAATTTAAGTAATAAACTTTTATTGCACATACAAATAAATCGAATGACATAAATCAATAAACAATATTTAAATCATTCGTAATTTAGAGATTTTATTTTTTCCAAAATTATTCCGAATTTCAACCGCTCCGACTCTGGCGTCTTTTAATATTGAGGTACGTACGATTTTGTCAAAAGGCAATGAAAGAGCTTGAAACGAGCTTTATATAAGTATTGCCATAAATATCTACCTTTGGTCCAGCACTTTGTGAGCTTCAGAACGTGTTAAAGAAATAATTGGTCCTTTAATATTGTATTGTTCCTTTAAATGATCAGGAACTTGAAACATTTTAGGCGTTTTAATAAGCTCACTGGGTTTTAAAAACTGAGATGGCACAGCTCCTGGTTTAACAGATCTTCTGCCACTTGTTGGATTTGTTTCAATGTCTTCAGGTTTAAAGTGGATTGAACAAACAATGTTGGAAGGACTCATGTTTTCGTTTTTTCCTAACGCCCTCAGCCATTCTAGTCTGCGGCTTGCCAAGCTGTTCAAAAAATTATCAAAATGATATAACTTTTAGCTTTGCTCTTACGTTAACTTTGCGAGTCAAGCATAAAGATAATTATTTTGTAACAAAATTTAAAACTAGGTATTTATATTTTGCCATAAACTAGTTATATTGCAAAAATTTAATACAAAATGTAAATTTGAAATATAAAGTACACATTTAGAAAACTTACATTATTGAGGCTTCATTTGCCGACCGCATGCCGAACATTTATTGGGAACTTAATTTTATTTTAGTAAAACTTTTTTGATTTATTTTTCTTTTGTATGAATATTGTCACAATATTAACCGTAGATTCATATTATATAGATATTTTTAATGTATTAATAAAGATTTCAAGACATTTTATGATTTATTTTAGGAAAATAATATTTAAAGAGAATACTGAGGTCCTAGTGACAGAAAAAATGTCACCACAGATCTTTTAAAATAATAATCTTTTGAATAAAATGATTATGCACGATGAAACTTTAAATAATTAACTACAAATAGCTTGCAGGATATTAATCTATACTTAATAATATATGTACTTATAATGTTATTGTTAATAATTTGACAGCCGAAAAACTATGTCAAAATGAAATTAACTTGGCTACCATGGACGCGATCGGAAAATGTCGTGTTATCAAAATTGGAATTAGGAAAATCAAACCAGCTTCAGGCAGATGCAAATGAGCAAATGAGCATCTTCACGTTAGGTAATAAAAAAATAATACATTTTATTACATTAATGTCAATAGCTAATAAACCTTAAGGTGGCATTTTCCGAACGCGTCCATGGTGGCCAGCTTAATTTTATTTTGACTTGGTTTTTGACAATAATGTTATAATATTAAGCATAGATTTAGATTCATATTCTGCAAAGCAATTTTAGAATGATTTAGAAAATTTGTATTGTAAGAAATCTATGGTGTCATTTTTTCTGTCATAGGAACTCAATGTTCTTTTTAAATTTAGTTTTCCTAAAACAAAACATAAAATATCTTGAATCTTTTGATACGTTAAAAATCTACGTTTAATATTATGAAAATATGCATACAAAAAAAAATTAAGTAAAACAAAAAATTGTACTACCTACTTAGAATAAAACTTAGTTGGCAATAAATCGGTGTGGTTGGCAAATGAAGCCTTAAACAGAACTTTACGGTCAGATACTTCAACGCTAAACCGATATAATTTAACAACCACAAGTTTTATACTGACAAGTGTATAAGAATAAGACAACTAGATATATATATATATATATATATATATATATATATATATATATATATATATATATATATATATATATATATATATATATATCAGTTCTACAATTGATATCTTGATGACCAACCTCAACAAAGTTGTAAGTTACTTTAAGCTCGATTAATGTAACACACTCCCATTTAACTATTAATTGTAGATTCCCTGATGATGGAAATAAAAATTTCCGAAAGCTCGGACTAAACTTTAAAGAGTACACTTTCATTTGCTGCATACCCCAATATTTACTAGTTTACTCCTTAACTAGTCAGCAACGACTACCCTTCTCTATATATATATATATATATATATATATATATATATATATATATATATATATGTTTTATACTATGAATTTGTAGCCAAGTTTTTTGGTAAATTATAAGAGAATGGAAATTTTACTATGTACTTTCCACAATAATGGAACTGAAAACTGAATTCACAATCCAAGATGACAATCATTTGGAAACCAAGCAAATCGTTGAAATATTAGAATAACTCAGAAGTTTTTAATGACGACTTCTTATTAACAATGACAGGATAAAAAGGTATCAAACCTAACTGATCAACTAGTAGATCTTAATTTAAAGCAGACGAGAACTCAAACCTTTTTAGCGAATCTGAACGTAACTTTCTCTGTACGTCCCCGCCACTGGTAAGACGATAGCAAGGAGGTGATATGGGCATATTTGGAAACCCAAACCTCTAATATGCGCTGTGAATATGACTGTCGTCACCGGTAAAAGGCAGAGAGTAATAAATCCATGGCAGAGAGCTAGTAGAAAAAGAAAACTATACCATAATTCACTTACCGAAAAAAACAAAGGTCTTCTGGATAATCTTTCGGTCTCCTACCAATAGAATAATGTCTGTTCTGACAAAAAGTTACAAGGCATTTTGGGCAATATTCCTGTTTTTTTACTGTGGTCATTTTGGTAACCTGAACTTTTCAAACCGTTTATTTACAACACAATATTGTTACATTACTAAGCATGACAACTAACAACTGACTAGCCGACTTCACGTTGGCCTTCGCAAAAACAATGCGCAATGGATAAAACTGACACATTCTTTAAAGTGCGCATGCCACATGATGACAAGGAGGTAGGTTCATCTTGAAAACATATGCTACGTAATCTTGTCTATAATTAATGTTGTCGTACCTATGCCAACCATGGTGAATTGTATGCAACTCAGAATACACACAGTCATCGTTTCAGTACGTTAAGGCTTAAAAATTTCAACTGCGCATGGTTACCTGTGGCAATGTCAGTAGTGGAAGGGAAGGAATCATTCTTGATTTTAAGCTTATATAATATAATTTACTTATTAAGGAAGCCATGGGAGAGAAGGGCTCACTAGACGACAAAATTGACAAATAACACAAAAATAATCTAGACAGACGAAACGAAAAAATTTGCCCCGCTATGTTAGCAAATCATTATATCATTGACTTAAGCAAAGAAAGAGGCTTTAAGGGATTCACTTATAAATGTTGACAGCCTTGCTCCTTCTTAATTTGGATTGCCACCTTTTTAGAATTAGGAAAAAGGACATTGGAAAAGGCGGGAAAATCGCTTCCACCATTTTATCAAAAACTGTATTTTTGGGTTTGCTTTTGGGGCAAGTAATATACATATATTTTTTTAAATAAATATTTATTTTTCAAACTTAAATCTATATCTTTCATTTGGTCTTGCAGCTTATAACATTTTTTTGTCATTCTTTATATATCTATCGTATGATAATTCGTTACACGTCTCGTTAAAATTAATGGTAAAATCAAAAGTTCAGCTTTATTTAAAGTAACTATGTTTTGTATGTAAATATGTTTTTAAATCAATTTGTCCACTACTTGATCATTATTATTACAGTTTAATATTTTGTTTCCTTGTTCTGCCATTTAACTATACTTCCCTAACTAGAAAAGTTATAAACTATAGTGATGAGATAAATTTACTATTTACACCTCTTCCAACAAAAATGAGCAATAAGGTTTGTTGCGGACAACGCAATTTTATATAACAATATAATATATACTATTTTTTTTACTTTTAATATTTTATAATTTATTTCTATGTAAATATGTTCTTATAATATATCACATGATTTAACACACCCTGACTAAAAGACTTAAAAACCATGCGGGTCTAGAGCAATAAATTTTTTACAAGAAATTCTTTTTACACAAAGGCTAAGTATTGCCATTCTTTCAAAATTTTAAAGGCATAAATATACTTTCTAAATTTACAACTCAAGATGGTGTAGTTATCCTTTCGACAACCCATATCTAATTGCAACATGTTTTTTACAAGAAATTCCTCTTACACACAGGCTGAGTTTCGCTATTCTATCATAATTTTAAAGGCACAAAATACTTTCTAAATTTACTGAACAACCCATGACTAATTGTAACGGTCTCCCGGTCGCGCGGGACAAGGGGGGCATCTTGAACTGGAGGGTAAAATGAAAAAAGTAAAGACGAGAGAACCGAAAAGTACGGTGACGGGTAAAGAATCCCGCATCGGGGTTGTTCCAAAATCCATTTTTTTCTCGTCGAAACGGGAACAACCTAACAATCGTATAGTTACGCGTCAATACGACATATAAATTCACATAGTTTTCTTCTGTGCCAAGAAGATTCAATCTGTTCCGATATAAATTACTTCTGTGCGAAGAAGATTTACTTCGGTTTAATTCCGGTAAAATAAAAATAATAATTTCGCAGTTACTCTTCTGTGCCAAGAAGAAGTGCTTAGTTCCTGGTTACAAATAATTTAGATTTGTGTTCAGCATTGGTTGAATTGTGAGAAGATTCCAGACGGTAAACCGCAAGTATAAATTTCCTTCAAAGCAAAGAAATGAATGTAGTATGCTGGTTGAGGTAATCCCTCTTAATGACTTGGTAACCTGACTGGGGTCATTAAAATTTTATGACATTTATACCTGTTGTTGCTAACTCGCTAACAACTATAATCTATTTGAACCTAACCTAAAGTTTTATGGTTTTGATCCGCAACTAGTGATTCGGGGGAGACAAGAAACCCCCAACAATAATAATTGATTGATTAATTAATCTACCAAAAATGTATGTATATGTTCGCGCTAAAGACAATTGCTATAATTAATTATGTAATTCCATTTATTCTACATTTGTTTTACAATTAACCGATTTTAAGAGCGAATGAGAGTATGGTTCTATTGTAGTCTAGTTTAAGGTATCTGCTGTTTATTTGTTTTGACTATTTTTATGATTTTTTACATTTTTTATACAATTTTCTTTTTTTACAATATATGTGTTTATTAAAAGTTTTAAGTAGTGTTTGTTCCTTGCAAGGATCCAGCTAGCGTCCAAGATAATACAGTTCACAATAGCCTACTAAAATATAAGTAGGCAGGGGCATCCTGCCCTAAGGCCAGGAAAAGCTCTCCTGGTTTTTCTCTGTGCGGAAGAGACAGAAAATCCTTCGCTGCACATGATGGTCCTTCGAGCCGGATATGCTAATTAGGATTTTTTGTAAGGAATAATGCTACTTTTTACAATCTTATTTATATTATATTTTTTTCTCAAAAAAACAGGAGTTCCGAATAACTCCAAACAAAGCTTTGTGCGGTTTTCTCACTAGTGAATTGTGTAGTGACATTTTACACAAAGATAAAAAGGACAAATTTCTAAAGGTTTTTTTGACATTTGCGGCAAATTTTGATTTTAAAGGACTCTAAGGGTTTAACGACGATTTAAAGCCTATTTTTTAAAGACGTGAAAATATTTATTTTGGTTTATTGTCCATTTTTTGTCTGCCTTTACGGCAGTTAATATTAGTGTTTCAATTTTTAAATTGAGTGGTAAAATTCGCTGTTTATTACATATTAATTTTAAGTATATTTAACTAAAATGGATGCATTAAAAAGGCAGTTAGCACCAATTAAGGGTAACATCACCAAACTTCACAATTGGTACCTTACCAATAAAGATAATCTAAGTGATATATATATCAGTTTGAAATTAAAGAACAGTTACTTGTTACATCCTACAATAAGTATGACAATTTATCGGAGGATATTGAAGAATTAGGTGATGATGCTCTTAAAGCCGATTGCGATGCTATGGAGGTCAAATATTGCACCACTTTAGCAGGTATTGGCGACTCCAATTAGGGAGACGGCAACACCGTTCTGGCCAACTAGCGGCCGTTTTGGTACTAGTATAACGGGGAATGTTTACGTTTTTTATAACTTTTGTAGCATTTTTGAAACGTCGAATTTAGTATTATTTAAAAAGTTTTTTTCGGAGTGCTCAAGTATATATAAGTATGACTACGAAGTACAACAGAAACAATAGTAAAACTCAAAAATCATTGTGAAATACCTTGTGTACACAGCAGTTTTTTGCCCCCGTCGTTCGGTAAATTATGCTCAGTGTTTCGTTGATGTTAAGGCATAATATCCGCCCAAGGTTATGAAATAGTGTACCATAACAGTTTTCTAGGTTATATTATTATTTTTGTGTACCAATTCATTGTAATTCTTGGATATTATAATGTTTTTTCTCATTTTTTCCAATGAAATGCGTCGGGGACACAAATGAAGAACGTGGCGTCCTCATCAGCCGATTTGCTAAACTACTATAATAACGGGGAATCAGCTGATGGCGGATGAGTTCGACTTGACGCTTGGAACGGTCCGAGAACACAATTTAGACATTGTATATTACTTCTTACTTTGTCATCTATATAGGATATGTTAAGAACGTATGTCTGGGATTTTGTCGGCTCGGATAAGTCGCCGCCCGCGCCTCTAGCGACCACTTTTGTAGCTAGCATATCGGGGCTTGTTTACCTCTTGTTTATTTATACCATTTTTAAAACCTCAGAATTAGTCCTATTTTATAATTTTTGTTACGAAATCTAAAGTATATTGAGAAATAAAGAAGAAACGTAACAAAAACAGCAATCAAACCCAAAAATCATGTTTGTATAACTCGAGTGGGAAAGTCGATTAGTAGCCCCGCCATTCGACGAACTGGTTAGTGTTTTTCAATGCCTGTGCATAAATATCCGATTTACTCGTGTAAAAGACTGTGCATTGACTATTTCCTCAGTTCTCTTAATATTTCTGTGTAATAGTTCGGTATAAGTTTCGCTTATTACATTTTTAAAATGCAAGATTTTTAACCTCAAAAGACCAAACCACCGACCGAATCAAATCAAAACAGTGTGCAAAGGTGTGTAATTTAAATGAAATTTGAGTAAGTGTAAGCTCACATCCCTTTTTATCAAAAAAAGCCCTAAAAATGGAGTGACCATATCCTTAATGATGGAAGAAAATACCTATGGACAATACTGGAGACAAACCTAAATATGAGGAATATATAATAAGGTTTTCCTACAAATGAGTGACAGTGTACTTCTTACATTTTACACTACGAGATTAATTCATTGCTTCTGATGGAGGTAGGTAAATTCATCATTTTTAACTAGTTAAGAATTGTGAAAATGTGTTTGTTAATAAACGTAACTTTTACCATTTTAAAAGGCAATGTTGAGGGCAATGTATTACAATGTTCTGCATATTCTCATAATATATAAAGTACGATTCTATGCACTATAAAATTCTATTTTTAAAAGCAAATTACATTTTTGTACTCCTTAACAAACCTAATGACTGGCAGATATAGATAATAACTTGGTTTCTATTATAGATAGACAATATAATATTGTCAGTGTTCATTTTTGAATGTTTTGATGACCATAAAAGTATTACTATTATATTAGATAGGTAATTAACCTATAGTTGATTCTTTTTTAAACTGCTTTAATAATGTAAAAATGTCCCTACATGGGGATTGATACTGGAGTTATACGAAGAGTTATAGTAAATATGAAGGAACAGTAGCTGATAAATATTCTAAAATTTAAGTACCCACTTCTGATTTATTATTAAATAATAAATTAAATACAATTTTGTTTATAAACCTAATTAACATTGAACTACTTTAAAATCATCTAGTGGGTATTTTGGATTTTCAAGTCTCCTTACTTTACATGTCTTTGAAAATAGTTTTGTGATATTTATAAATTTTGTTCATTTTAGGTAATTATGCTAGGCATGCAAAATTAAAAAGGGTTGCTCCCAGAAATTACCAGTATAATCTCTGTTTAGTACAATTATTGTGAAGCTAAGAAATACAAGAACTGAAGCATCAGTAGGTAAGTATGAAATTTGGTTATGAAAAGGTGAGCGGGGAAAACAAACTAGTATCTATATAATTTTATGAATCAAGTATTTTTACTTAGTTTTACGAAGTAGATATTTACAAAAAGTAATAATAAATTTTCTTTATTTATAAAATACTGCATATATGTACACACAAATAAGACATGCATAGCAAAGTTTAGCCTCAGGCTACTCGAACAAAGCTGCTTGAACACTAAGATGTACTAGAGTTAATGTATGTAGGTGAAGTATGCCTCGAGGCAGCCACCAAGTGCACTAAAAGCAGGTCTTTTTCAAAAGTGCAGGTTTGTTACATGCATAGGAAAGAAGGAATTTTTTTTCAGCACTTGATATAGGTATTCGTTTATTATTAAAAGCATATTTTTAAAGAGGAAGAGGAAAAAAATACATTTAGTATACCTAATTAATTCATTTCCAAAGCCAAAAATTCATTCACAGTACACACAAGGTCCCTTTTCTATTGGATATTGGTAAATAGGTGAAAAAATTGGAAAAAAAATGCTTTACATACTTAATTTAAAAAACGTTAGTCTTGGCGAAAGGTTCCCTGCTGTCTGTTTTTGGAAAAGACCTGATTGTATTTTCACTCATTTTTTTACCTGTGTGGCCTGCTTCAAATATTTTTTTAATAACAAATATTATGTCACGTACAGGTGAGAAAATTGCAAAGAAAATTTAGTTTTTGGGAAGACCTGCATTCAGTGCATCTGTGTGGCAGCCTGGAGCCTAATTTCAGTTATATTCAAGATACTAGTTGGTACCCCCCTTTAAAAATGTATGCTATAATAATAATAAATAATTCATGTTATGTTATGACTCACAATGGTGTTTACACAAGTCAAGATGGGATGTTTAACTATGTTTCTAAGTCTGTTGATTTGATAAAGGAGTTTAGGCCTTTTTAAAATTTTTATATCAATATCAATATTATGTCAACTGTACATTAGTTTCTGGTTCTTACCTCATATATTGTTCAATTCACCAGTCCAATTTTTCTAAACAACCCAAAGACAATTATGAGAAAAATAAGCGTCACGGGAGTTTTGTCCTAAATATTAGCGGACACCAAGTGTATATACACCTAGTTCTGACCAATCATAGACATATGTAATGTATTATGGTTCTCACTAACCGTGACTGGCTACACCTAGGTGTAGCCGATTAGAATAAGGTTAGACCTAATTTGTTCTAGACTACTGCGACTGGTGATACCTAGGTATAGCCAGAAATAGGTTACATCTAGCGCGCGCATTCAATATTAGCCGACACTTAGCTGGTACACCTAGTTCTAGCCGGCTGTGACTGGCCAGACCTAGGTGTATCTGGTTATAATGAGGTTTGTAATACGTTACACCTAGGACTAGCCAACTGCTAATGGCTACACTTAGGTGTAGCCGCACTTAGGGTTCTACCCGTAACATATGTACTTATTATAAGAAGTTAATGAATCGAGGCTAAACTATGAGCCAAACTACCCCTGTTGTTCAAAGTATTATACAATTTTATTAAGTTCCTTAGCATTAATTAATTATCTTACATTTATAATTTGAGGACAAATTGTTAGATGTTTTAAAAAAAATCTTAATTTTTATACTCAGTACGCCACTGACTATCTTTTATTTTCACGCATTAGAACTAGTTACTCTACAACTATTTGTGAAGAAATTAGAAACCTCCGGTAGGTATATTACTTTACCTCGGTGTTTTTATTTTTTTTAGGAGAGTTATGACATCGCTTGTTTCAATGAGCTTTTGTGAAGAAAATTGTGTTAATTTAAATTAAACACTAAAATAAACTTTTCATAAACATATTTTTATGTCCTGTCGATAAGCTATAAACTTTAAAAGCAGTACCTACTATATACATACATACAGTGTCCGCCATAAAGTTGGCTACATATGGGAAAATTTTTATTATTGATATTTAAAAAAAACTGTACTGGGGATTCATTTCTGCATGTCCGACAACCAAAAAAATCTATTTTAACACACGTCGTGTGATCATTGGTTTGGCGGAAATTTAAAAGTAAGTTGACGGGGTCAAATTGACAAGATATCCAAAAATTTTACAGGCTTCCCACCAAAATTTTTAAATCGAATTCCCTGACATTTCCCGACTTTCCAGGTCTCCTTGAACACAATTTCCGAGAATAAAAAGAAGCTAACCGCAAGAAAATTGTTTTTTATAGTTAATAGATGGTTTATTACCTACTTTTATTGCCTTATTTTCAATTTTGTTATGAAATGAAATTATTTTTATCGATAAGACACACCCGGATTATTTTTAATTTTTTTGGGAAATGAAATTATTTTTATCTATAACTGGAAAAGGCAAATTTGCCAGGTTTTCAACTAGTTTTCCCTGACCACTTTTGAATCCCCTGACATTCCCCGACTTTCCAGAAAAGTGGGAACCCTGTTATATAAACATGGATCCTCAGACGCTTCTTTTTCGAGATACAGGGTGTTTAATATTTTCTTTTTAAAAGTTTGTTTTTAATTTCTCGAAAATGCGTTAAGATATTGACATGAATTTTGGTACACGCCAGTATGTAATCAAAGGGTACCTTTACGTGCAAAATCTTATTTTCTAAAGTACTTGCATCAGTGGCGTGCGTGCTAGTAAGTCTTTATTTTTAGCGAAAAAGATGGCACGCCACTGTTTTTTTTTGCAAAATTGATATTGTTTTCTTTAAGCCCAACTAATTCTACGTGAAAACTGTCTCTTGAGCTTTTTTGTTCTGACGCACCGTTTTCGAGATAAAAATTAATTTATTTCTTACAATAAAAACAAATAATAAAAATGAGTTTTTTAATATCTTTTGTTCAGGAAACTGTGCTTTTTGATTTAAGCCTATAGTAGATGCTGGAAATGGCTCCGTGCTTCAATACATGCTCTAAATCGTCTTCGCATATTTCTCCTAACTCTTCGGAATACTTGAGGTGTGAAAATATTAAACACCCTGTATCTCGAAAAAGAAGCGTTTTAAGGATCCATGTTTATATAAACTTATTTTCATATTTTTAAATGTAGAAACTGCCCTTAAAATTTCTTAACATCTTTTTGTAACACCCTGTATATATTCAAAAGCTAGTACTACTAGTAGTAAAAGAAGTAGTACTTTAATACGTCAAATTAACCTCACTCTAGATAAAGAAAAAGGGCAAATAAAAGTTTTTCCAAAAAAATGCACCACTATCGTCTGGTTACATAAACAATTTAATCACAAATTAAACTAATTAGACACTTGTAATGTGAGAGCACTCATTTTAACATCATTGCCAAAGATGACTTTAAACATCAATTAAATTTACTACTTGATTAAAAGTTTTGTGCAACCTGCTGTATGACCAGTAACCATTAAATGTATTTAAAAATTTAATCAAATTAACAGTTTCTTGTTTTTATTTGTAGATTATTTGAAATATATCTAGGACCATAGTTAACACAGATTCAAGTTCCTAGAGTTAAGACTGACAAATGTACAGAAGCATCAAAGCAATCAAAGGAAACTGCCATACATTTGTTGAAGCCCCCTAAACACCTTTTCTTGTTTTAAAAAGATTAGCTTACCTTGATAAGTTATACATTGCTTTTTTCTTTTAGACTTTGTTTTTACATTTACTCATATTGTGCAGTTCTATAGTTCAATATATGGATGTTCTCGCATTTTCTCTTTTTAGACTTATACTATTATTATAAAAATCAAATCACTTCACAAATCATTTATTTTTCTGAATGGATTATATAATTGTTTAGCTAAATACAAACATTTAATAATAAAAGATTGTTTATCAACTGTTTAACAAGAATGTTACTACTAGTACTAAATGTTATAAAAGACTGTTTACATTTAAAATTTAAAACTCAGAATTACCAGTTGTAGTTCTGGAGTTTGTATTTTATTTTATTTAATTTGTATTGTAAAAGGTAACAATCACATCATACATAGTTATTCTCGAGTCAAGGAGTAATTCATTATGCTTACAACTGTTGACATATTATTATATGTTGAAATACAGCACTTATTCTAAAAAAAAATGTTTTTTCTAGTGTTGAATTTTAAGATACAAGGAACTTCCCAGTAAAATGAACGACTTAATTTCTTTATACTCTAATCTCTGTTTGCCATTAACTGCCAACCTTTTCTGGCACACATCATTTCTTTTGTCTGGTGGTCTCTAGGTGAATTTTATGATCAAGAAAGTGTTAAGATATTTTCTGATCTGTCCAACAAAATTCGGCTCATATAGTAAGCCTACTGCTGTCAGTATGTATCCAGTCCTAAAATTTTTGTCAAATAGTTAAAAAACTACAATTTACTTAGTCTTACTTGGCTCAAAATTAGGAATGCCATAAAATAGGTTTATATTATGAGATAAAGTATAGCTTGCTGGAGTAAAAATAGACCAATTTAGATCTACTAATCTTCATATAATGTTGCTTCCTTAAACAGTTATAGGCCTTAGAACTTTGTGTTTTACTTTACACTGCATTGACAACACCCTACCCACCTAACAAACCAGAGCACAATTGTACTAAGATAAGTTTGTCTAAATCGGTGTATTTTGACTCCAGGAAGCTACTATTAAAATATGTCGCATTCGTTTCCAGACACCCTTTATATACAATATCAATTTAATGAAAGTTTCTGCTCACCAAAGAAATTAGATTCACCATAAGAAAATTTTAATTTCTTGTATAGGGTGCTCCAAAAATGCAAAAAATAAGGAATTGTGTCAAGAATAAACATGCGTTATTTAGAGTTTTAACACAAAATGTTATAATAATAATAAAATCGTCTATTCAAAATTGTGCTACAATACATGATAGACAACGCATCAAGCCTATTATCTAAAGTCATGAATAGAATATGGTTCCAATTGAACTAGCAATTTCCTCACAGAATGAAGGAATTAATCTTATTTTTTCGGCAAGTAAAAACTTTTATTAATAATGACATTTAGTCTTATCATTAAAAATTTGGTCCTCTTGTGAACCCCATCTGTGGATACTGTACATTATGCAAAATAAACATTTTAAAATTTTTTAAAATTTTCTCTTAGTTTTTTAATGTTCATTTATCACATGTTAAAATATGACAAAAGTTACTGTGTTGTAAAGGAAATAAAAAATGAAATACTTCCGCTGGTAAGGAAAGTAAAAAAATAGTTGAACTTTCTATCACTGAAGGTATATTTTTTTTAAATATTTATTTTTAGTTTTTCTTTGTTCAGAGTAACATTTAATTTGCTGGGGTTTGCTATCTATAATATAGTGCAAGATCAAATTTTGGTAATGAGGTAGGTACCTACACATTTTTATATTTTAAATTTTTCATCCTGTAGAGTGTAGATCATGTAACAGATTGTTTGACCATCGTTTTCGAAACCAGCAGGATTCCTTATAAACAGCAAGTAACTTCTTTGAATAATAAAAAACTTGGAGTTTTAAAAGAAATTCACTGACGCATAAGTGCTGCAAATTTTGACTCGAGACCAACAAGGGTTTTTTCACAATCTGCATACTTAATAACTAGAGAAATAGAAATCCAATGTTTTAAAATATTAGTTTTTACAAGACGCAAATGATTAGGAAAAAATATTTTCAGTAAAAAATTTCCATGATTATTTCACTCATGTGTTAAAAGTCCCATAAGATGAGTAAAGTTTTTTAAAATTACAGCGATAATTTTTTGACGTTACGTCAATTAAAAAAATTACACCGATAATTTTTTTCTTTTAATTTAAAAGTAAGGTTTGTTGTTTAAATTGTTTAATAAATATTCAATTCATATTATTTGTGTTTTCATTCGTGAAATAATCCCTAAATATCACTCGAGCAGTTTGTGTTTTCATTCGTGAAATAATCCCCTAAATACCACTCGAGCTTTAAAATTACTGATAATTTTTCACTCTTACGTGTTTTCTTTGCAAATTTATAGAGAACACGCAATCGTGAAAAATTATCGGTAATTTTTAAGCTCTCGTGGTATTATCCCCGAAAATTTTTGTACTAGATAAATTTTCAGTAAATTTAAAAACACGTGTATTTTTGTGGAGCATCGTTTCTTAAACTGAGGGCAGCGAGCCTCAGAAGGGTCGCGATCTGATAAGGGGGGGGGGGGTCGCAATCTGTCAAGAAAATAAGGCACGTATCCTAAAAATCCTTTTATTAAATAATGAATTTTACACCTTAGTAATGTAAAACTGTGATAAACATTAAAATGTACAGTGAGGGGGTCGTAAGGTTTTTTACTTTATTTTTTGGCTTTTTCGGGGGGTCGCGACTCTAAAACGGTTAAAAAACAATGCTGTAGAGAATTTAGTTTAAAATATAATGCACAAATCTGAAGTGAATCGAGATATTTGCGGTGCTTTTTAGCTTGGGGTTAAGTACATGTAAGTAAGTATTTTACATAAATATATATATATATTAAGCAAAATCAATTTTTTTAACAACCTGTATGGAATATTAATACTTTCTTGATGACAATCCATAAACAGTAACTTGTTTTTAAATAAAAAGAAAAATAAAAATTTAACCCATTGAGCAAAACCTATGTAAGTATATATTAACATAAAAAATATAACTTAAATTCAAGTAGTTTTTCATTTTTTATAAATTACCTTATGCATCCAGACTCAATATAGACTGAGGTATATAACTGGAAATTGAAGCTCCCTTTTTCTTGTTCTATATACACTGAATGTCAGTGGAAGATAACTCTTCCATTTCAGTTAAATTAGATCTAAAACAGAAACAAAAACTAAGATAATTAATAATGATTGATATTCAGTGGCATACCTTGGGGGCTAGCGGGCAGTCAGCCCCCCTCCGCCCTAGTTCATGGCGCCCCTAGCTACTAAAATTGTGCACCTAATAAAAAGTATTCTTATTTGCAAAGTAATACCAATTCACCCCCGCCCCAAAATGGTAGGTACGCCACTGTTATCATCTTTTAATCACTGGAAAACCTCAATGTCATGCCCAATTTAATTATGAGTTATACAACCTGGTGCAATGTAACATAACTGCTGGTATATGCTTACACTTTTTCCCTTACAGGAACACCTCATATTCTTAACTTCTAGCTGATCGTGAATAATTTTAAAAGTTCCAGTAACTTCATGAGGTGCAGAGTTTAGAGATGTTTGGAGACATAGGGACAAAATTTTAATGAACGAATCTAAAACAATAATTCCAAAATAAGTTACGTAATATGTATAGTTATTTGAACAACATAAAAAAGGTGGCATTCACACCAAAATATGTTTGCCCTAGAAAGTACTGGCAAGACCATAAATATGTTTTTTAAGTAATAACCTACAAACTTTTTTCATCATAACCACAATATTCATCCCTTTGGTATTAACAATATCGCATAATCGTATTTTGTTAATTAAAAATTCCAAGGGTAAACTACCCAAAGATTAACTCACACAATTGTGGGAATCAGTGTATTGACAGCTACCAGAACTTATCTTAAATTGCACTTTGCGTTATGGCTACTATTAACACTTCCTTATGTAAAATTACTTACTTACCGGTTTTTTCTAAAATTCCACACGTAATTATGTGTTTGGCCAAAGTTTACAGAATATATATTCTGTAAACTTTGGTTTGGCGTTTAAAAGTTCTCTCCCTTCAATCACATTTCTAGAGGCAGGGGTTTCTCAAGAAATTTAAAAAGAGTCAAAAGGGTTTAAAACATGATCGCTATAATGTCGTAACCCACAAAAAGTTTAAAAAACAATACGATTTTAACTAATAATCACGAACTACGAGTAAAGCACAGTTTGTTGTCATTAACCAAAAAGTAAGGTTGAGGTTAGTTTGACAAATGTCATGAACTTTTCAGAGAAGACATGAACCCAAATTATCGCATAGGTTTCTGTAATTTTGCATCGAGTGGGCCATTGTTCCCCGTTATATCAGCTGATTGCAGCGGTGGCAACGCTGAGTTTCCTTAATTGGAGTCGCCATATAGGCACACAATAGATAAATTAAAAGGCGCCACGCGTATTGCGACATTGCGACCCAAAGTCAGGTAGCCCAAGCACAAAATTGCCTGAAATTTCTATATCCCCTTTTTCGGGTAGCTTTGCCGACTGGAATGCTTTTGATGAGCTTTTTCAAAATTTAATTGTTAATAATTTAAGTTTATCGAACATTCAGAAATTTATTTATTTAAAATCTTATCTTAGAGGAGAGCCACTCGAATTAATCGACAGTTTACAACTAACAAGCGATAATTTTTTAATAGCTCTAAATACTTTAAAGGATAGATACGCCAATGAATTTAGAATTATCAATTCACATATCAATAAATTATTAGACGTGCCTATTTTTAACAAAACTTCAGCCTCTGATGTTAGAAAGTTTATCACTCAAGCCAAGCAAGGTATTCAGTCAATAATAAACTTGAACGTACCTAAAGAAGAATGGATAGACCTAATGCTTATTCATATTTATTCACAAAAATTAGATTTTAATACAAATAAGGCATTTGAAAGTGAAAGGGACCGCAAAAAGCGCCCAACTTTGCAGGAATTTTTTGATTTCATAGATAAGCGCTGCTCAGTCATGGAGACAGTTGCTGCTAATGCTCCAAAATCAAATAGCAAATATAAACCTGGAACAAAGGCTACGCACCATTCAAACTTTTCTAACAATAATAATAATTCTAGTTTTAATTATGGTGCAAGTTCAGGCCAAATAAAATGCCTCTATTGCAATCTGAATACCCATCGCATTTCTCAATGTGATAAATTTAAAAAATTATCCACTCAGCAAAGACTTAACTTTGCTAAAGACAAATTTTTATGTCGCAACTGTCTTTCCTCCCAACATACGTTCGAGAATTGTACGTCAGAGAGAACGTGCCTTATATGTAACAAAAGGCACCATACGCTATTACATATTCAAAGTTTCCAATTTAATCGCGGAAATAATAATTATAATACTCATGCAAATAATAGCAACGGCAATAACCAAAATGTTTATAACAATCGAAGACTAGGTCAAGGTTCTAGTGGAAATGGGTCACAGAACCAATCATTTCCACAGAACAACTCAAAAAATAATCAATCCCCTGATCAAAATTCAACCCAACCGCCAGTACCAAGTGCGCAAGGCAACAAGCCCACAAATGGTACGACGTCGTATAACGCTACTACATCTTGTTCTGCAGTTACCAAAACTCAGAACGAAACACTTTTAGCCACAGCGCTAGTCACCCTGTACTCAAACAGAGGTGAGAGAATTGTTGCTAGAGCATTACTGGATAATGGAAGTCAGATTTCATTTGTAACCGAAGGCCTAGCAAAGGAGCTTAAATGCAAAACTTACAAGAGAAATATGCAAATTACGAGCATTTCTCAGCAATTAACCCATTCTCATAAAATGGCGGATTTAAAAATATGTTCGACCTTATCGAATCAAAAAGAATTTTCAGTGTCCTGCGTAGTCCTGGACAAAATAACTTGCAACCTTCCAAGAGTTAGAATTGATACAAGTTGTTTCAAAGTTCCCAGTGATATAACACTTGCTGATCCAAGATTTTTTGAAAGCCAGCCCATAGACATGCTACTGGGTATGGACGTTTACAGTGACCTTATTTGTAACGGAATGAGAAAATTGGGCAAGGGATTACCTGTCCTTATAAATACACACCTTGGCTGGACACTTTCTGGATGTGTTCCAGTCCAAAAAAGATCGTTACATGCTGTGACAAGACATGTGAATTTTGATGACTCCGACGATGAGTCACCGCCCGTTTCACTATTTGTCAACACGCTTAAATGTGACGAAAGAGCGGATCAGCTGATACAGAAATTTTGGTCTGTAGAAGAAATATCAGAGAAGGTCCCACTCTCAGAAGCCGAAAATTTGGCAGAAAATATATTTAAAGAAACAACAGTCAGACTCGAGGATGGTAGGTTTCAAGTGAATTTGCCAATGAAAAGCCCTGAAGAGCACCTTAAATTGGGGGAATCATTTTATCACGCGTCAAAAAGATTTTATGCCCTAGAAAATAAATTAAACAAAAATGAAATGCTTCGAAAGGAATACAAAGACTTCATCGATGAATATGTTTCACTGGGTCACGCCAAAGAAGTACCACTAAATACTAGAAATGAAAGGTCTGAAATGAAATATTTTTTACCGCACCACTGCGTTATTCGCGAGGACAGTTTAACAACTAAGCTGCGCGTTGTATTTGACGCATCAATGAAATCAAACACTGATTATTCCCTTAACGATATAATGCTTAAGGGTTCAACAGTTCAGCCGGAACTGTTTGATATTTTGTGCCGGTTTAGGACGTCTGAGTTTGTTTTTACTGCTGACATTGAAAAAATGTTTCGGCAAATCAAGGTAAATCCAAGCCAAACCTTTTTACAAAACATTGTATGGCGAACCAGTCCAACAGAGAAATTAAAATGTTTGGAATTACAGACAGTTACATATGGAACAAACAGTGCTCCATATCTCAGCACACGATGCCTAATCGAGCTAGCCAATCAAAACAAAAATAATTATCCCTTGGCAGCAGACGCGCTGCAAAATCAGTGCTATATCGATGACATATTATATGGTACTGACTCCTTAGAAGATCTATTAGATGCACACACGCAGTTGACTAACCTTCTAAAAACGGCAGGAATGAGTTTACACAAATGGTGCTCAAACTCTGAAGAATTTTCTAAATTCATTTCCTTAGATAATTATCAAGATAAATATGTTATCACATCAGATAACAATACAAGTAAGGTTTTAGGGATATCTTGGGAACCTAGCCAGGATGACTTTGCAATAACGCTTCCCAAGAAAAATTTTAATGAAACAGCGACAAAAAGGCAAGTGCTGTCAGTTATTGCACAAATTTTTGACCCTATTGGTCTAATAAATCCTTTCATAGTCATAGCCAAAATATTAATGCAAAAAATATGGCTGGCAAAAATTGACTGGGACGATCAGCTCAACCAGGAATTACTTCAGGAATGGAAAGCCTTTCTAAAAAATGTATCAGATCTAAAAAATCTTAAAATTTCTCGTTTCTTGTTTACACAGCCTAAAGAAAGCGCTGTGAAAATTGAGATACATGCCTTTTCAGACGCAAGCTTAAAATGCTACGGCGCATGCGTCTATCTGCGTGTGGTCTATAATAATGATACTACTTCTTGCAATTTAATAACTTCAAAAAGCAGAATTGCACCTTTAAAACAGCTGACTCTACCAAGGTTGGAGCTATGCGGAGCTGTTTTAATGGCAAAACTGACAAGGAAAGTTATGTCAGTATTTGCTAATAACATAATTAGTAATTCAGTACATCTGTGGACTGATTCACAAGTAGTACTGTCCTGGATTAAGGGACATCCGTCTCGCTGGTCAGTTTTTGTGGCCAACAGAGTATCGGAGGTTCAAACGTTGACATCCGAATACCAGTGGCATTACATTAAATCCGCAGATAACCCTGCGGATATTTTATCGAGAGGCAGTATGCCACGAGAACTTATACAATCAAATTTATGGTGGCACGGTCCCAAGTTTCTACACAAGCTAGATTTAACCCTAAAAAACTTTGACCTTAAAGAGGAAATACAAAATATTCCAGAAGAAAAAAAGACGACACTGTTTTTGCAAAAACCTGAAAACGGACTGTATGAAGAAATTTTTCTTAAATATTCTTCCTTTAGAAAATTACAATGAGTAATAGCATACTGTCTCAGGGCTTGTATAAATTTTAAAAATCAAAAAAACCCTTGTAAAAAGGTATATGGGTTTCTATCCACAAAGGAACTACAAGATGCAGAGAAGAGGATAGTTAAAACTATCCAAGAAAAATTTTTCACCCGAGAATTCAAGGAATTACAAAATACAGGACTAGTTAGCACTAAATCAATAAAATCTCTTAGCCCCACCCTGGACCAATTTGATATGCTAAGGGTAGGAGGTAGGCTCTCAAACGCAGACATTGCGTATGAGCACAAACACCCAATTTTATTGCCATCAAAAAATCCAATTGTGAGACTTCTATTGCAAAAAGAACATTTAAAACTGCATCACGCAGGCGCACAGAATGTGCTAGCTAACATTCGCCTTAGATACTGGCCAATTGATGGATTACGCGAAGTAAAGGGTGTCATAAAGAAGTGCATGACTTGTTTTAGATTTCGGGCGCGGCCGTCAGTTCAAATTATGGCCGATTTACCTAAGGAAAGGGTATCAGCGACACGACCATTTATTAATGTTGGCATTGATTTTGGCGGCCCATTCTTAATAAAACCCACCAAACTACGGCCCAAAACAATCATAAAATGTTATTTGGCGGTCTTCGTTTGCTTGACAACGAAGGCAGTGCACTTAGAGCTGGTTTCAAGTCTTACAACAGAAGACTTCCTACAAACCTTAAGAAGATTTATTGGACGCCGAGGCAGTCCATCTGTCATATATTCTGATAATGCAACCAACTTCCAAGGGGCTAGTAAGAAGCTCAAGGATCTGTTTAAGTTTTTCAGAGATGCTAAAAATCAAGAAACAATTAATAATCACTTAAACAATAGTGAAATAACATGGAAGTTTATACCGCCAAGAAGTCCTCACTGGGGTGGCATATGGGAAGCTGCGATAAAAGCCGCAAAACACCACATTTCACGTGTGATTGGTGAATCGGCGTTAACCTTTGAAGGGTTCAGTACCGTGCTGGTTGAAATTGAGGCGATAATGAATTCACGCCCACTTTGTCCAGTGACCAGTGATCCAAACGATTTGTCGTGTCTAACTCCTGGACACTTTCTTATTGGAGTCCCGTTAACCTCCATACCTGATAAGGACGTTTCTGCTGTTTCGCAAAATCGACTCAACCATTGGCAACGAATTGCACAAATGAAACAATGTTTTTGGAAACGCTGGACAGTGGAATATTTAAGTTATTTGCAAAAACGGGCTAAAACAACAAAGAAATCTCCAAGTCGGAGATTTGGTTTTATTAGTGGATGATTTCAGAGCACCACTCAAATGGCCTTTGGCCAGAATAACTTCTACCTTTCCCGGAAAGGACAACAAGGTGCGAGCTGTTGAAGTTAAAACAACTGAAGGCAGCTTCATCAGATCCATTACAAAGGTGTGTCCTCTTCCGGGAGATGACATGGACGGTGAACAGCAATAAACAAAGCTACGTTCCCGATCACTATTATATTCCTTCACTTGAAGTACACTTCAACGGGGGGAGGATGTTGCGGACAACGCAATTTTATATAACAATATATATACTATTTTTTTTACTTTTAATATTTTATAATTTATTTCTATGTAAATATGTTCTTATAATATATCACATGATTTAACACACCCTGACTAAAAGACTTAAAAACCATGCGGGTCTAGAGCAATATATTTTTTACAAGAAATTCTTTTTACACAAAGGCTAAGTATTGCCATTCTTTCAAAATTTTAAAGGCATAAATATACTTTCTAAATTTACAACTCAAGATGGTGTAGTTATCCTTTCGACAACCCATATCTAATTGCAACATGTTTTTTACAAGAAATTCCTCTTACACACAGGCTGAGTTTCGCTATTCTATCATAATTTTAAAGGCACAAAATACTTTCTAAATTTACTGAACAACCCATGACTAATTGTAACGGTCTCCCGGTCGCGCGGGACAAGGGGGGCATCTTGAACTGGAGGGTAAAATGAAAAAAGTAAAGACGAGAGAACCGAAAAGTACGGTGACGGGTAAAGAATCCCGCATCGGGGTTGTTCCAAAATCCATTTTTTTCTCGTCGAAACGGGAACAACCTAACAATCGTATAGTTACGCGTCAATACGACATATAAATTCACATAGTTTTCTTCTGTGCCAAGAAGATTCAATCTGTTCCGATATAAATTACTTCTGTGCGAAGAAGATTTACTTCGGTTTAATTCCGGTAAAATAAAAATAATAATTTCGCAGTTACTCTTCTGTGCCAAGAAGAAGTGCTTAGTTCCTGGTTACAAATAATTTAGATTTGTGTTCAGCATTGGTTGAATTGTGAGAAGATTCCAGACGGTAAACCGCAAGTATAAATTTCCTTCAAAGCAAAGAAATGAATGTAGTATGCTGGTTGAGGTAATCCCTCTTAATGACTTGGTAACCTGACTGGGGTCATTAAAATTTTATGACATTTATACCTGTTGTTGCTAACTCGCTAACAACTATAATCTATTTGAACCTAACCTAAAGTTTTATGGTTTTGATCCGCAACTAGTGATTCGGGGGAGACAAGAAACCCCCAACAATAATAATTGATTGATTAATTAATCTACCAAAAATGTATGTATATGTTCGCGCTAAAGACAATTGCTATAATTAATTATGTAATTCCATTTATTCTACATTTGTTTTACAATTAACCGATTTTAAGAGCGAATGAGAGTATGGTTCTATTGTAGTCTAGTTTAAGGTATCTGCTGTTTATTTGTTTTGACTATTTTTATGATTTTTTACATTTTTTATACAATTTTCTTTTTTTACAATATATGTGTTTATTAAAAGTTTTAAGTAGTGTTTGTTCCTTGCAAGGATCCAGCTAGCGTCCGAGATAATACAGTTCACAATAGCCTACTAAAATATAAGTAGGCAGGGGCATCCTGCCCTAAGGCCAGGAAAAGCTCTCCTGGTTTTTCTCTGTGCGGAAGAGACAGAAAATCCTTCGCTGCACAAGGTTTGTTAATCTGCAAATAGCTATTTAAATACTGAGAGCAGAGATGTTCAGCGCGTTTTTATAAAGAACAAAATGAAATGTATATTTAAATTAGGGTATAATTTAAGAGGGTTAACCCGGTTAACATTGGTTATTCTAGAAACATTTTTACAGAAAAAAATAAGTAAAAATTTCCAAAAATAATTTCATTTTAGCCCGGCATACCCAAGTTTAGGGACAAAAATGTCTTGTCTAGAATTGACATACCTAACAGCAAGTGCAAATTATTTTTGTTAATTTCCAGTGACTATTTTGCTGTAAAAGTCTTTCTAAAATGCCCAACGCGGACCATCTTAAATTTGTATTCAAACCACGCATTACTGTACCTAGCTCGTCTAACCGTGGGCGGGCCAGCCACAGTACTTGGCTAATCCACCAGTGGACGGACGGACAGCGGAGCTCCAACGGTACTGCGCCCTGCACTGTAATGCCGCTCATGGCCCATGAGCGGCATTACTACCTGTTGTTCTGTGGGCATTACATTCCATGGGCCGCCGCGGCAAAGAGGACATGCCCGGTCTACAATCCGCTGGGTTTGCCGTGCTCGGGCCGGACGCGGCTTTCGGCAATGCGGTATCTGTCCGCTTCTGGAGCAGCCATCTTGTGTTTACTGGGATATTATATTTCCTGGTATTGCCAGAGAAAAACCAAGACAGATAGAGAAGAATATCTCGTACTGATTTCATTCGTAAATACGATTTGCTTTCTATGACCCCCAAAGCGGCCCGACGCGCTCGACTACCGACGTTTAAATCAAGCTGCCAGGGGCGTGCGTTGCAGATTTTGGGTTATTATAAAAAAATGCTGCAAAATAAAAAACACATATTAAAAACAACAATCAAAAGTTTAAAAGATTCTCCAAAAATGTAGCCACGCGTTAAGAACAGAATAGCCCGTCCGTATAAACGGTATAAAGCACAGTGAGAGCGAGTATTGAGCCGCGCCGCGACGCAGAAAACTCTCTCTGTTTGCCGTGTTGCTACCGCACTGGCTATGTCGGGGTGTATTGTGAGAATCCCACGCGCCAATCTCGGGGTGTTGCCGTTTGAAGGCCATGGTGTTGTCTAGCTGGCGGGAAGAAGAGATATTATTATTCTTCTCTCTGTCTTGGTTTTTTTCTGGTATTGCGGTCAATAATTCGGACGACTAATTGAAAAATGGACACTTTTAGACGTTTCGGTTTATTCTTTACTAAATCATCATCAGAAATTGTAGCTACAAAGAATTTTTGACACTTAAACATTGGCAATTTTAAATATAAAAACAAAAGACATTTCACTTGTAGAAAAAGCACCTATAATATTACAATTTTAATTTATAACTGCTTACAGCAACGGATAGTTAAAAATATAATATTTTAAATGTTTTTTATACAAGTAAAATTAAATTACCTATGTCTTTTGCTTTTATATTTAAAATTGTCAATGTTTAAATGTCAAAAAAATTCTTTGTAGCTACAATTTCTGATGATGGTTTAGTTAAGAATAAACCAAAACGTCAAAAAAGTATCATTTTTTCCATTAGTCCCAATTAATGACCGGAATACCAGGAAATATGTATAAATAATACTATTATTTCATACTTTTTTGTGCTTTCTTCTTTGTGAAGTTGGTTCAGTTTTCTAAAATATATATATATATATATATATATATATATATATATATATATATATATATATATATATATATATATATATATATATATATATATATATATATATACGAGCCCTGTCTCAGTGAAGTTGGCCCAACTATCACAACTACGTTTTTTATGATATTTGTCATATTAGCGAAAGCGTATTAAAAACCAAAATGTATTTCTGATAACATACGATATTTTTATTTAATACTAGCCTAAAATACTACATTTTTTTGTAACGGAGAAAAAAATATCCTACAAATCTAAAAAAACCGTCGATTAATAAAAATCAACGAAACCAAATAGCAGCAAATCACCACTGCGTTACATCACCTTTTCGACTGATTACTGCTTCGATACCTCTTGGCATAGTGTCAACTAATGTTTGGCAGTCAACTGATGTAAAACTGTTCCAAATTTCTTGGAGACGGGTTCGCCATTCTGGAAAGTTCTTGCGGGATTCGATCGGAGCATTTTCTTCATGATATGCCACAAGGTTTCAATTGGCGATAGATCTGGACTACTCGACGCCCATTTTAAAACTGGAATATTGTTTTCTAACATCCAATCTTTTACTTTTTTAGCCGTATGGCAAGCGGCACCATCTTGTTGGAAGATACATTCAATATTGTTTAAACGCATTTGTTCAATTTGGGGTGTTAAGTTATTTTGAAGCACATTGATGTACTTATCAGCATTCATAATACCTTCCACAAAGTATAAGTTTCCCACTCCACTTGCTGACATGGATCCCCAAATCATAACAGAAGCCGGAATCTAATTTTTTTTAAGACAGTTATTCTGAAATACTTCTTCTTTAGTTCTTATGACACGACTCCTACTATCGCCAACGCATACTTCAAATCTGGCTTCATCACTCCAAATAATGGAGTTCCATTGGTTCGGAGACCATAATTTGGAGTGATGAAGCCAGATTTGAAGTCTGCGTTGGTGATAGTAGGAGTCGTGTCATAAGAACTAAAGAAGAAGTATTTCAGAATGACTGTTTTAAAAAAAAGTTAAGTTTCCGGTTTCTGTTATGATTTGGGGATCCATGTCAGCAAGTGGAGTTGGAAACTTACACTTTGTGGAAGGTATTATGAATGCTGATAAGTACATTAATGTGCTTCAAAATAACTTAACACCCCAAATTGAACAAATTCTTTTAAACAATATTGAATGTATCTTCCAACAAGATGGTGCCGCTTGACATACGGCTAAAAAAGTAAAAGATTGGATGTTAGAAAACAATATTCCAGTTTTAAAATGGACGTCGAGTAGTCCAGATCTATCGCCGATTGAAACCTTTTGGCATATCATGAAGAAAAAGCTCCGATCGAATCCCGCAAGAACCGTTCCAGAATTGCGAACCTGTCTCCAAGAAATTTGGAACAGCTTTACATCAGATGACTGCCAACCATTAGTTGACACTATGCCAAGACGTATCGAAGCAGTAATCAGTGGAAAAGGCGATATAATGCAGTGGTGATTTGCTGCTATTTGGTTTCGTTGATTTTTATTAATGGACAGTTTTTTTGGATTTGTAAGATATTTTTTTCTCCGTTACCAAAAAATGTAGTACCTATTTTAGGCTAATACTAAATAAAAATATCGTATGTTATCAGAAACACATTTTAGTTTTTAATACGTTTTCGCTAATATGACAAATTTCATAAAAAACGTAGTTTTGATAGTTGGGCCAACTTCACTGAGACAGGGCTCGTATATATATATATATATATATATATATATATATATATATATATATATATATATATATATATATATATATATATATATATATATTAGTGGTATGAAATTGAAGTTACTGACGAGTAATGAAGAAGATTCTGTAGTTTATAACTGGTCAGTTAATAATTGTCGACGGACTGTTAACTCAACACTTGCAGGTAACAATTTAACAGATATGATTGATTACTTTCCAAGGATTCTGTATCTAAGATTATTTTTTTATTCAATACTTGGAAAGGTATTGGTAAAATCTCAACTTTTTTTTTATTCACTGCCGCGTTGCTCTGGAGGAACGAATTTACCTATCGATTTATTTATCTCTTTATCGCGCAAATCCAAAAATCCTCGTCAAACATAAAAACGTGTTGATATAACTATCTACATTTAAACAATATACCATAAAACACATTTCAAATAATTAACTTGTATGCGGGTACAACAGTTACAATATTAAAATCAATAGTTCCACTATTACAGTTTCTTAACCTTTGCGTTTCACTGCACCTTAAACAGTCACAAAATTGTTTTTGTTCTCGGTCTATATATTTGTTCTTCTTTCTCTTATGCTGTTTTGTATTCTTCATCTTTGTCGACTGCCCCAGATCATACTCGTCCCAATAGAGACGCAAGACTGACCACTGTAAGTTGTCCTGTTTACTGTTTACTCATCCTAATTCGTTAATGTATTAAATTACGTCATTATTATTTTGAATCAAATTACAGCTCGATGAGAGCAGCCTACTGAAAAATAGTTACAGCAAACCTGCATTTATTTACTTTGTTTCCAACCATCGTCAAATAAAAACTGCGTACATACCATACACACAGTATAAAGTATAATTCGAATGCTCGAAGGACCAAAATCGTTGTGGCGGTAAATACATACAGGCATAGCATAGGCAAAGCAAAAAGAGTAAGGTTAGTAAATTTTCTGTTCAGTGGTGGCGGATTATTGCTAATATTTAAAAGGATCTAGTAAAATAACTCGCTTGGAGTCGCATTAATTTATTATTATAGTTGCAAAATCTCTTGTTAATAATTTTTTCGAAGAGCAGATTATAGTTTTTTAATGGACCATTTGTTTCTGAAACTGAAAAACAACAGTAACAGTAGGTACTGTAATAAACCGTCGTTACCTAATTGCGCTTAATTATTTTTTTGCACTTATTTTCATTATTGACAGAAACAGTGAGTTGACTTTACTGAACGCTTATTATTTTTCCTAGCAACCAAAGTACACAAGCAGTACTTATCTAGGCCAGTAAGTGCAACTTACCGCACTAGCGCAGAAAGTGAATAAGTTGTGCTTATATCTGCAGTTAAAAAGTGACTACATAATATAGAATTTATTTATTTAAAGTAAAGTTAAATGTACAATTTGTACAATTATTAAATGTAATAAATGGAAAGTTCTTTGCAGGGTTTTTAAACTTGAACTTTTTAGTACAAAATATGCCAGTAAGCTTTTCTCATTAATTACACTGTTTTTCAAAAGTTTTTAAAAACTTTATATGCACTTTCGTACCTTTCACATTATTTTAGTGAGATTAGCTGCGAACAACCTTTTAATAGATAACCCCGAAAATGGCATATTATTAGTTCACATTTTTAGAAAAATTTCCAGCCTCTCTCTTTTTATAAAGCCCCCTCCTCCCCGTTATTTTTTTATCATCTGTTAGACAAAATTAGATTTTCGGACCTCAATAACCAAAAGAATGAAACATTTAACATTTTTGGAAGGATTTTCAGCGGCTCCCTTTTATCCTCCCACCCCGGTAACTTTTTTAACATTAAACAAAATTGGATTTTCTGGCCTCAGTAACCCAGAAAATGACCTTAGTTAACATTTTTGATGAAATTGGGAGGCGCTTACCCCCCCCCCCCCCCCTTATTTGTTAACATCTATTACACAAAATTAGATTTTCTTTCCTTAATAACTCCGAAAATGGCATACTAGTTCACATTTTTGGGAGAAATTGTCAATCGCTCCCTTTTATACCCTCCCCTCCCGCTAATCTTTTTTACCATCTGTTAGACAAAATTAGATTTTCGGACCTCAATAACTCCGTAGTATTGTCAAAAATATTTTTAATATTGTCTGTGTAAATTGTCCTTCCTACGGAGTCCGTTCCTGGAATGTAATATTCGAATCCGGTCTCTAATGATAACTAACCTAAGAAAACCTGAGCAGATATTTATTTTTCATAATAAAAGTTTGAAACTAATATAATCGCCTCCGGACTTCAAAAATCGCGCATTTGGCGGTAAATCGCAACACCTGAAAACAAAAATTTCGGGGGGGGGGGGTCTAAGCCCCTGACCCCCCCCCCCCGCTGGCTATGGCCCTGCTGGTTTATCCTTTAAAGTACCAGGCAATACTAGCACGTCCTAGGAAAAACGCAAACGTCCTAACAACGGCAGGAAGTTTTAATATGTCCTAGGCCAAACTAGTATATCCTGAAATCGGATGTTTCCTGTAACATATACATAAAAGAAGACACTGACTGACTGATTGACTGACTGATATATCAACGCAGAGCCCACACCGCTGCCGCTGGGTCTAGAAACTTTAAATTTTGACCAGAGGTTTCTCATATAAAGTAGGCATCCCCTAAGGAAGGGGGTTTTAAAAATTTAACTCCTAGGGGGTAAAACAGTGGTTCAAACTTTGTATGGAGAAAAAATATTAGATGGACCTATTAACTCGAAACTTCATACAAGTACTCTAAAAAATATGTTTAATCAAGTGTTTTACAGTTTTTAATAAATCAACCCCTAAGGGGGTGAAATGGGGGTTCAAAGTTTGTAATGGAGTAAAATTGTTATACCGCGGATGAAGTCGCGGGCGAAAGCTAGTATAAAATAAAACACCTGGAGCCGGTCCTGTTGGCAACAGCGAAGCTAATGGGCTAATGTGTCAACGGGTTCAAAAGGGTTATTAGTTTTTAGTTAGGGAAACATAAGCTTTGTCAACGTAAACCGACAAAGACAAGAGAAGTCTTTGTCTGTATACGGTGGTTTTGTTTTGATTCAAATTTAGAACTGTTCTAGAACGGTTGGTAACTGCGTTTTTGATTTTAGCCACTTAATTTTGATTCAAATCAACTTTGAAATAAAACCTATATTATTTAGTTAGAATGCAATGAATCATAATTTAAAAAAATATATTTTCAATTAATTTTCGCATCAGTTCTGGCTAAAATAAGACATGAAAAATTCGATAACGCAGTCACGAACCGTGTGAAACAAATGTTCCAAATTTGAACCAAAACAAAGCTAAATACTCTTTGGTAACGAAAATAACACCTATTTATTTTCTACATTGAAACTTTTTACTATTTTTAGTACCCTCGGGAGAGGTTGTATCGCATTCATTGAAATTACCGCTCGAGTTGGTTTAGACTTAGACTTTTATGTCTGGACACAATTATTATGAGGTCCCAACATCACGAAGAACGTGGTTTCCCTTTTCCGTCGGTCCATCTGTCTGTTGGCGCGAAAACTTAAAAACTATTTGCTCAAAGTTAATGAAATTTTGCTAATAGGTTAGGCTTTACCCTATCTCGAAACCGGCTATAGTTGCGGTGAAATATACAGGGCCAGGGCGAGCACCTTAAAAACATTAATTTCCATTTTTTTGTTGTTTATGCCCAAAAACAGTTCATTTCACAAAGGTTTGCTCAGGGTTATCCTGATACACGGTGGACAACCGAAATTAACTTTTGTCTGAAGTAGTATTTATCTAAGACAAATATTATTTACTTATTTATATTTTGCATAAGTAGGGTGTTATTATTAGGTGCGCTTTTATACAGGGCATGAAATATTACTTTTAATTGTTGTTGCTGTAATTCCAGAATGTGAGTTTGAAAAAAAGTATTTGGATGTAGGTACGTATCTAAAGGTTTTAGTTATGTTATAATGTAGATTTTTTATACAGTAGGTTCAGGGTAAAAAATATATAAAACAACCTGTGTAATTTTGCTGTTTTAGCTAATTAGCTTAATATTTCATACCTAAGGATTTATGTGGAATAAAAAATAAAGCTGCACTTTTGATGAAGTTTCTATACATTTATAGTATAGTTATATTTGTGTAGTGTATATTTCCTACAGTATGTCCACTGATGGGGTAGACTAGAGATAAGAGGACCAAGAAGTGAAAGATTCGAAAAAAGATCATTCTTTATAAAAGTTTTTGCGTGCTTTAAAAATAAGATCCACGATGCCAAAAAATTGATTTTTTGTACAGGGTATGCAAAAAATATAAAAACGTAAAATTTCGTTAAGAGTAAAGTTGCTTTTTTGAAATTTTAATTCAAAACGTTAAATAAAAAAGTCTATTTAAATTTTAAAAGAATTCTTATTCCCGACTTTCAAGTAAAAATTTCAGATTTTTATTTCTAAATTTCGCTTTTAAAATCAAAATTTTTCAGTCACCTTTTTTATTTGATTACACATTTAATAACTGTGATGTATTTGTCAAAATAATAAAGATGTTATCTTTAGAGCAAAGAATATTTATATTCAAAATTACGGAAATGGCGAGAATTATTGTTATTGCTACGTTTTAGCGAGAAGTTTTAAGAAAAGGTTCCAAATGTACAATTATTCAGAAGTTCAGTACATACGTTATTAATCAAATTAAAAAAAACTGGATCCGTTAGTGATAAAGAATGACCTTTTTTCGTATCTTTCACTTTTTGGTCCATCTGTCCTCTTGTCTACCCCATTCGTGGACATACTGTTTACACAATTAAAAAAAATGTTTCCAATACGAAATAGTGGACAGTTAACTTTAAAATAAAAGGTTTTTTAATTTTATTTTGACTTTTTTTATTTTATGTTATAAGTTCAAGTCCTTTTTTAATACTTTTTGTAAGTACGACTACGGCACTGGTTGTTTGAGCTACATGTTTGGTTTGGTTTGTAGTTAAAAAAGTACTTAAATATTTAACTACTTAGTAGTTATAGTAGTCTAACTACTTTTTTGAAGAAGTCGTTTAACTACCATAAACTAATTTTTTGATAAAGTAGTTAGATTTTTCAAGTAGTTTGTCCAGCTCTGGGCGCACGACCGTTAACAAAAAAAAAAGTCGGCAATTTAGTTCGGGGAGGATTTGGAAAAAAGTTCGATAACTTAATTTCGGGAAGTGGGTTCCAAAAATATGTAATTATTTTTTTCCCTTCCGTTTTCCCTTAAACATAGTGCCGTTGGTACTCCCTAAACTAGGGGTTCAGGGATGCCTCGCACTTTTGGACCCCAAGCGCTGGGAACCTTAATATGGCCGTGGGGAGACATGGTATATGATGGTATATGATATATTATATATATTATATACCTATAATATATACCGTATATCCTTATCTTATCGAGCGGAGAGCGCAAAATTGTTAAAATAACAATATGTATAATACAGTATTTTCCCAATAGGTCTACCATTTACATAGAATATACAAAAGCGCATTCAGAATTTATCAAAAAAAATTGCGAACAAAGAACTTTCAATAAATTAAAATTCAATAAATTACGTTTCTATCCTAAATCCTAAAACTATTTGTATTTAACAAATATATAGGTATACATATTTAAATATGGTTTAAAAGTCATGTTTAGAATAAATTATTCTGAAATTTTATTAGTTATTGTTATTAGCCATCTATTTTTAGAACCAAAGCGTTTGTTATCGACACAACTTGTTTCACATGTAATGAAAATTTAAAAAAATTATGATGGTGAAATCTGGTTAGTTTTTTTTTTAAATTTACCCAGTGTTCATTAGACTTGCACCTTGCACTGGTATTATGAACTCGATTAAAAAACATTGGATTGTGAAAAAGGAAGCCTAAACTAAAATTCAACAAGATTTACGAAATTAAAAATTTTATGCAGGGTGTCCGAAAAGTCTTAGTATGGGCAAATATATTTGCTGTTAGTAAAGACAGAGACACCAAATTTTAGGTGTATCTTATCGATTAATAAATCTACTATTTTATATAATTTAATTTGTCAACCCCCTTGAAGGGGTTACGCTATTGAGTTGGGATCAAAAATTTTAAATGCAACCCTATGCTATGTAGTACCTCATTTTAAAGGTCTTCAAAAAAGGAACATTTTACTGCAAACGTAAGGCCAGTATCTTAATTCGTTTTTAAATGGCAAGCCTTTAAAAATTAAAAATCGGAGAAAAAATGAAAAATGTACCTTTATTTCTCTTATTACTTTAAAAGTTATTCAAAATGATCACTATAAACTTCTTGGCAGTAATAAAGTCGATTTTGGAACTCACTTCTCACATTTTCGAGAATGGCAGATGTTATTTCTTGGCAGAGTTCTCCCAAAATAATAAAACACTTTTCTTAATAAAGCAATTTATAGGTACCTATATTAAAAACGTTCCTACGCAGGTTAACCAAGGGGGCAAATGTATACTTAATTACTTAATATCTATTATTTTTAGTAATGGAGGCGCCAGAAAAATCAGATCCCGCGTCGGAAGTCTCGCAACATGTTTCAGTTAGCGATGTGACGCCGAATATCGAACGGGAGTCGGGAAGTCCGTCGGAAAACATCAGCGATACTGTGGATCGGGGAAATAAAACAGAACATCCCGAAACTCGGGCAGCTGAGATTGTTAACGATAGAGATAATGTGAAAAATAAAAGGGAAAATATGAAGATTAAAATTGTTATTGTGTTTTTAAAGCGGGTGAGTAGTTGTTAACATGTAACAATTTGAAAATAATAAACAAAATAATATATAACAGTCACAGGCGTACACTTAGGGACGGGGCAGGAGACCCAGGCTTCCCACTTCCAGTAATTCCAGAAAAAGGTAGACACTTGGGTATCGTAAGGTTTCGACTTGGAAAATGGTAATCCTTCACTATTTTAATTTCCATCGATTGGAAAAGGATTCGATTCACGAAAACAACACCTTTCGAGGTTTTCATTTTAGGGTCTCTAGAAAGCACAAAAACATGTTTTTTTTTCATTTCCGTTAGTCCGACTGTCTGTTGGCGCCATAATGTAAAGTTAATTTATCAAAAAAAATATATGTACCGGATGAGTCAATAATTGCGCGGAGTAATTTTATGCATTGAAGATAACATTTTTCGATAATAGGTTTTTGTGTTTAGGTATGGTTGGATATTCTGCACATTTTAAAAATATTTTGACAGGGTGCGTTCAAAAAGTAGGGTGTTACAAAGTCAGATTTTTTTAAATGGGACACCCTATATTTGAATGGATTTTTGAATTCTACGTGTAATTTCATAACTTTTTCACTAGCGGTTTAATATACGAAAAAGTCATAGTATTTAAGATAATTCGCCTTGGGTTTGATCCGGTTGGGTTTGATTTAAAAATTTAGCATTTGCAAGCATCTCTTTGTTGTGAAAATACTACTTAAATTTCTAGCATATCCACTATGAAATATTTGACATCTCATTTACAGGTTGTCTTATTTCTAGGTCTAAAGTCAGAAAACTTCTAATTAAAAAATGTCACTTTTATCAAATGGAAAACGTAATGAACACAATATTTTTGTAACTGTACCCCCCCCCCCCCCCCAAATCAGTTTCTTCTTAATAAATGTAGAAATAGATGTCCTTGTTCAATATACACATGTCAATTCTTCTAATGATATTTTCCCGGGCACTGGATAACATGCCTGGTGTTTGATATATGTATATCCCTAATCCTATTCTCCATGTCCTGCCTTGTGTGACATATATCTTATACCCTCATGTATGTATTTATGTAGCCCCACAGGAAAAAATCTAACGGGGTAAGATCACAAGACCTTGGTGGCCAACAATTATTTTGTCTTCCTTTAACTAAAACGAATCATTTTATCTATAAAAATTATATTTCAAAACAGCTCAAGGTCTTATCGGTGATATAAATAAAGGTACTTTTCATCTCAGATACAGAGTGAACAGTTTAAAAAAATTGTCTGATTCTGCTCTAACTGAAGCACTACTTATCTGAGAAAATTTTACTTATTCACTAGTTAGAGAGCGCCCGTTCCGGGACGGTCTCTACAACCCCCCCCCCCCCCCGTAGGTGAAAAAATGTTCGTCCGTTGTCGTCCATTTTGACATGTTCACCTTTTCATTTCTTTTCTCGAAAACGGTTAGAGGAGGAGCGACCAAATTTTCTGGTTGTATTTTTCTTCAATAGAAAATGTGTAGGTGCCCTTTTAAACAGAGTGTCAAATCTTAAGTGATATTTTTTATTGTTTCTTTAATTCGAGAAGTTTAAAAATAGTATTTAGAAATAATAAAAATTTTTAAATTTTTTTATTTGAACAGTGATATAGGCTATTCCTGGCAATGTGTATAAAAATAGCAACATCAACCTATTTATCTTATGTATTACTGATTTTCCGAGAACTTTTATTTGTGGTTTTTAGAACTGCTTTTTTATAAACTTCAAATATTTATTTACATAACTGTAATATAATGAATAAACTTTAACGAAAACTAATACCAAAAATCCAAGAGGCAAAGCCCTAATGATCGTTAATATTTGATACCTATACATATCTCAAAAAATATATTGGTATTTCATAATTATATTATTATATTCTTTTTAGATTTCCCTATTTCTGTTGGGCTACCTAATCTGCTACTTTAATTTGTCTGTAATATTACCGATAGTCGCTTTGTGTAGTATTATATGGTATGAAAACACGAAATCCCAAAAAGGAGAGAGGATTCAGAAAAAAATAAGAGCTAGCACAATGACGAAAAATGAAATTTTGGAAATCGTAAAAGATTTACCAGCCTGGGTAAACCTTGCATAAATTTAATAAAGGCAAATTAGATTTTTCAAATATTGGTATTATTTTTAGGTTAATTTTCCGGACCGAGAAAGAGCCGAATGGCTTAATGAGGTAGGGGTAAAATATTTTTAATTTATTTAAAAAAAATATATATTTTATTAGTTTTTCCATTCTTAATTAAATATGACTATTGTTATTATGAAAAGTGCAAAAAGTATGATTATTGTTACTATCAAATTTGCAACAAATTTTATATTGTCTTAAATTATTTTTTAATAATGTTTGTTTTTCAGTCCTGTAGTTATACGGATATACACATATAGCTTTATGAGAAATTTTTAGTTAGTAAAACCAAACAAAACAAAAAATTTCGGTAGTGCAACTAATGTTTATATCAAAATATATTAATGTATACCAAAAATTCTTATTATGACGCTCATAAGTTGCAAAATATGATACATTCATTCAACTGCATCATAAATTTTAGGGCAATAAATAATAAAAAATATTTTTAGATAATTTCCCAACTATGGCCGAGTCTTAACTGCTACATTACAAAATATTGTAGAGGAAAAATTCAAACCAATATAAGAAAGAAGTTTGAATCTTTTAAGTTTGAAGATCTGGACTTTGGAAAAATGGTAAAAAATATCACTAAAAAAAAGGATCTATAAAGACCGCTTTTACTCATAAGTGCATTATAATAAAAAATAATTGTATTTTCCTTTTTTACCAATTTACAGTATATTTTTTATGTAAGTACATGGAGAAACTTTTTTTTTAGCCACCAAAAATAGATGGAGTAAAAGTTTATCAGAAATCAGTCTCAAAAGATGCCATTATTATCGACTTCGAAGTGTTGTAAGTACCCATTAAATATGAATTATATAGGCATTGTCTTTTTGTTTGTCATAATATTTATTTTTATCTTAATTACTTTTATACGGTCAGTAATTTTAAATTTGGGTGCCGCCTATTACCGATTATAAAATTTCATACTGGCTAACTTTTTATTATTAATGAAAAAATAGCAATGCTGGCCAACTAATAATATAATTCTGTTTTATTTACCATAATACTTGTTTTTTGTAGTTATGATGGAGACTGCGATATCAGCTATTCAATGTCTGGGACTCAAATTGGCACAATAAAAGATTTTCAGGTAATTATAACTTTTTAATCGTGAGAAACAGATATACAATAACTTAAAAACTAAATAACCGACTATTATTTCCATTGTCCATATATGATATAAATTAAACTTATTTAGTAAAATTATAATATACAACCACAAACAAGTACAAATTACAATTTTTTAATATTTTTACAACACTGGAAATTACTAAACTATGATTACATACTGTTAGATTAAAGTTAAATTAAGTTTAAAATTACGCCACTCTTAAGTCTCTAATTAAAAATAATTTTTAGATGGGCGTAGAAATTAGAGTTGTACTTAAACCACTCCTGTTTAAAATGCCCATTATTGGAGGAATGCAGATATTTTTTCTCAATATTCCTGATATTCATTTTGAATTGGAAGGAATAACTGGAATACCAGGATTCAGGTAAAATACTGATTATTGTACAACAAATATTGCAAAACTCCACCGACAAAATTTTACAGGTTAGTCGTTGCCGAAAATAAGAGAAAAAGTTCGTATAGTGTAACTCGCTCTTAAACTCTTAACATGCGGGTGTATTAGTTAATCACCGACAAACTTTTTAGTTTTATTTTATTTCAATATGTTCTATACATTCTAAATAAAATCCGTAAGATAAATAAAACAGACAGATGCAAATTTTAAATGCAAAAAGAGGATAGAATTATAATTTATGGTGACTCTAAAATGTGTACAATGCACAAAAGTGCCTGCTTCGTTTCGACTCATGATACAATAAAAGGAAGGTATGATATCAAACCGTATCAAATTCGTCCGGGTTCGCGCATGACGTCACGCTGTGAGTTATTTTTGAAATTTATAATATTATATATGATTTTATATAAATTCTATTGGCAACATACTTTGCCTTCTGTTTATAATACAAATTTTAAAGTATACGATTTAAAATAATCATGTAAATAAAGGGATGAATTAATTTAAAATAATATATATTGGTAAATTGCCTGCCAGTTGCATTGTATGTATTTATTTACGTGAAAAGAAAAGGTAAATAATTTTAGAAAATAAAACGCTGCCTAATAATTAAGATAATAATTTTTATTTAGAGGCATATTCTTATTAAAATATATACCTACGGAGTCCTCCGAAAATATGTTATGAATAAGAATTTTGTTTGTTCCTATAATTTGTCAAATATTTTTTGCGGTGAATAACATCTGTATGTTTGCGACGGAAACATGTTTTTTAAAATAGTTTTTTTTGGGTTTTTTACACTTTAAATAGTAAATTATTAAAATTGATTGAATTTCAACACATCAAACACTTTGTGTTTCTTTGTCTTTGGGGGAGCTAAAAACTTTACTATCAGGCATAAAGCCCTTGCATTGATTGTCCACATCACAACCATACATACCACACCTAATTTTCACTTTTGAACTCTTGAAAGTGATAAAAACACCAAAAAATAAATTTAAAACACAACGCGAGCTTAACAAAGAGGTGTTTCGTATACTAAATATGGCGGAATTACTCACAGCGTGACGTTCATGGCCACGCCTACCTGCGCGGTATCATATCTTGTTTTATTTGTATCATGGTTTTGACTGATGGATGGCAATTTTGTAACTTTGACAGTTTGAATTGCTAAAATGAAAAAAAGAAGCTAAATCAGTTTCTAACATCCCCAAGCTGAAAAAAATGGCACTCTTATAAATTATTATTAAAATGAAAAAGAGAATGGAAATTCACCAGGCAATATTTAGGAAACTGTGGCGAAAGCACTGGGAATCAGCTTGGGAATTGTGCAGAAAATTGTCTAGGAAAAAAAACATAATATAAAGCCCAAGAATACAAAAAAGTGTAAACAAAGAAAGCCAAAGACTGAAACTGCGAACAAGTTTCATACTATGAATTGGTTTATGAGTTTTTTCGCAAACTCATTACCAATGACAGGGCAAAAACCTGTCAAAACCTAACTGATCAACTAGAAGATCCTAATTTAATTTTATAACTAGTAAAAAAATAAAACACAAAAATATAAATATTTCGTATTTCTCTCCCGACTTCTCGGGTACAACAGAAGAAATCGCGTTTTAAGCTGCACCTTCAATATCACTTAGGGTCTCGGAATCGGACATTTTCAAAGAAAAAATTCAATGACCCAGTGACAACCCAGACAAACTGTCTACTAGGTACCTACTAGACGAAATAAAATTTTCGTCTGATGCCTACTTAGATGTTTTGATACAATAATTAAGTAATATTAATAATTTTATTTACATATTTTTGTCAAAATTAGAAAAAATCTTGCATAAAACATGTTAGGAAATGCAATTTCGTTTAACTCGTTACATAAAGAGCCATTTTGCATCTTGCATATTAGAAGGCTTATTAGAAGGCTTATTAGAATTCTCCGGTGGCCGAGTTGGTATGGCGCCAGCTTCGCAACCGAGAGGAGCGGGATCGAATCCCGCTTCGACCATGGATATTTTGTGATGGTTAAGTGGAAGGTGGTAGAGGATTTCTTCCTCGACCGAGGTGGTACCACCCCACACATCCTCTTAAAGGGCTGGTGAAGTCCGTACGGATGTTTCCAGCTCTGGATGTGCGAGTCGGATTTCCCCAGTACACCCACGGTACATAGTACTTAGACTTCGGTCTTCGTGGGCTGTCAGTACATTAAAAAAATCCGTACTAAACATATTATTTTACTCCGGTTAATTTGCGAAAAGAAGAAAAATAATGTTTCTATTTTTGCAGTTATTTGGTTCGTCAAAAAATTGAAGAAATTATAAATAAAAAGTTGGTTTTCCCAAATAAGATTACTAAGCGTTTTACTAAGTCAATTGAAGCAGCTGAACTTAGGTCAATAGAAGCCGAGGTAAGTAAATAGTAGTAAAAAAACCACTGTTTTGTTGGGCGACCAGTGTAAGTACGAAGTTCCCAAATCGTCTGATAGCTAAACAAACTGAATAATTTGTAATACTGGCGACTACATAGCATATCTCATTTTTATGCATATTTTGTATAGAAACCTGAGGGAAAATCTGACATAAGTATAAAACTATTTCTACACTGTTAACAATAATTATTTTTAGAAAAATAATTGATGAACCACATTACTTTTAGCGTTTCGCTACAACGTTAAGTAAATTCAATTATATTATAAGCATATTAATTTAAAATACTTAACTTTGAATAATATCAATATTGAAGGTACTACTTCACAGCACCGCACCGGAACATTATCTTCTGAAAGTCATTCACCTGCTGCTGGGTCGCGAAAGAGACTTTCTGCCAGCCCGTCTGTCGAGTGTGGCGTTTTACACACGAGAACCATCCATTCTACAAAATGGGCTTCTGTATTTTCAGTTTTCTATAAAAGCAGTTCCTTGGGCACTATGCGGATACTGTATGGCGAAGAGTGTATATATAAGTCGTATATCAGAATCCCTGCATGCCTTCATTCTTTCTTCAGTTCTTTTAATAGAATATGTCTTCATCTACCTTCAAGTTCTAACATATTTGTGAGTAATGCCAGCTTTAACTCAAAAACGCCAAAAGAAATTTTGAGAGTTTTTTTCTTGGGGTACCTACACAGGGATGCCAATGTTCGAATACATTTTTCCTCCTTATAAATATGCAAAAATTGAGAATAAATTCTCTAACCACCTGAAAATTCCTTATACAATAAGGATTTCAACAAATAATGGTAAAACAGCTATTCTCCGGGCTATATGCCCCTCCGAGCGCTGAATTACATACCAAAATTTGCCGTATTTTCTTCTAACACAGTTAGATAAGAAAATACTGTTTCAAATGCAAGAAACTACCAGGAAGAAGGAAGCTTTTTCTTTAGTTAGAATGCCGTCACCTGCAGACCGGTTTCGAACTCGTTGGTTCTCATCAGTACAGGATAGACGAACATACCAACCTTACGAAAAAGTAATCCCTTAAAGCTACAACTGTCGTACTGCATAAGCAGTGAGACACAGGCAGCGCCATCCATTAGCAGTTTCAAGCATTCAGAGTAGAGTTTACCGTAAGGTAAAATTATCAAACGTATGAATGAAAGTCTACTTGTCAGGGGTACATATAAATATGCAAAAATTGAGAATAAATTCTCTAACCACCTGAAAATTCCTTATACAATAAGGATTTCAACAAATAATGGTAAAACAGCTATTCTCCGGGCTATATGCCCCTCCGAGCGCTGAATTACATACCAAAATTTGCCGTATTTTCTTCTAACACAGTTAGATAAGAAAATACTGTTTCAAATGCAAGAAACTACCAGGAAGAAGGAAGCTTTTTCTTTAGTTAGAATGCCGTCACCTGCAGACCGGTTTCGAACTCGTTGGTTCTCATCAGTACAGGATAGACGAACATACCAACCTTCCGAAAAAGTAATCCCTTAAAGCTACAACTGTCGTACTGCATAAGCAGTGAGACACAGGCAGCGCCATCCATTAGCAGTTTCAAGCATTCAGAGTAGAGTTTACCGTAAGGTAAAATTATCAAACGTATGAATGAAAGTCTACTTGTCAGGGGTACATATAAATATGCAAAAATTGAGAATAAATTCTCTAACCACCTGAAAATTCCTTATACAATAAGGATTTCAACAAATAATGGTAAAACAGCTATTCTCCGGGCTATATGCCCCTCCGAGCGCTGAATTACATACCAAAATTTGCCGTATTTTCTTCTAACACAGTTAGATAAGAAAATACTGTTTCAAATGCAAGAAACTACCAGGAAGAAGGAAGCTTTTTCTTTAGTTAGAATGCCGTCACCTGCAGACCGGTTTCGAACTCGTTGGTTGTCATCAGTACAGGATAGACGAACATACCAACCTTCCGAAAAAGTAATCCCTTAAAGCTACAACTGTCGTACTGCATAAGCAGTGAGACACAGGCAGCGCCATCCATTAGCAGTTTCAAGCATTCAGAGTAGAGTTTACCGTAAGGTAAAATTATCAAACGTATGAATGAAAGTCTACTTGTCAGGGGTACATATAAATATGCAAAAATTGAGAATAAATTCTCTAACCACCTGAAAATTCCTTATACAATAAGGATTTCAACAAATAATGGTAAAACAGCTATTCTCCGGGCTATATGCCCCTCCGAGCGGTAAACTCTACTCTGAATGCTTGAAACTGCTAATGGATGGCGCTGCCTGTGTCTCACTGCTTATGCAGTACGACAGTTGTAGCTTTAAGGGATTACTTTTTCGGAAGGTTGGTATTAGTGTTGGGAATAACCGACTTATTTTAATAACCGACTACTGAGTATTCAAGTGATTTTAAAAACCGGATGATAACCGGTTTTTCACTCGACTACTAATATTAATACTGACGGTTCATCGTTCATCTACAGCATTTGTATTGAGAATTACTGACTACTGAGAATTCAAATGATTTTATTTTAAGAACTAATTTATCACTCGTCGGTTTTTCACACGAATTCGAATGCGAATGTTTACATACATCGGTGTTGAAGCAAAGGGTTAAAAGTTCTTAGAATTCAATATTTTTATTTATCTTTATCGTCAGTCTAGTCTCCGTTGTGCTTTGTGGCGAGCCGAACAATGGTTCTTTTATATTGATAAATGTATATGTAGTTTAGTAAAAACCGAATTTTCGTCACTCGAATTATAACCGATGATTCAGGTTATTGAAAAACCGGATGATAGGTTATAGCCCGGGAGGTGGTGTCAAATTTTTATGGGTGATTTCAGCATAATTACTCTCTATTCTGTATGGTAGTTTGTACTTGACAAACAACTAAAATAAGTGTTAGCTGGCGCGACGCTGTGACCTGCGGGTGTAAGAGGCTGCCAAACTCGTAAAAAAAAATTTTTTTTTCGAGTCATTTCAGCAAAGCTAAAAAGCTGTAGATTGTTTATTTATAATGTTTCCATCATGAAAAAATGTGTTAGCTGCATGGGGCAGGTGGAAAAACTTGTTAGGTGACCAAGTGAAAATGTATGAAAAGTACGGAAAATCAAGTGATTTCAGCAAAGCTAAAAAATTGCTTATATAACAGTTTACGATCTGACAATCGTATAAATGACTGTTAGCTGGTATTAAAATGTGGCAAAACCTGTTAGCTGGGCTTTCAAAGTGTAGAGTAGAGTTCAGGCGCGCGCTTCGCGTGGTGCCTTTAGTGACGCAGCAAACATATTTGTCCACCTTTTCTTGTTAACTGACTACTGATTTTCTGTTTTTTGTTTATCATAAACTGATGAGGTACTTATTTTCATACCAGCTAATATCATATTACTGAAAAAAATGTGATTAAAAGAGAATACGGGAGTAAAATGGTATCACATATCGTATAACAATATTATAAATAAATTAAAACAGTGTATTTTATAATTTGTACTTTTATCGAATTGCAGAATATTATTTCAAAAAGCAGAGACTATGTTTTCTACTAGTATAGTATACGACATTGTCGTAGTTAGAAAGGTCTAAAAATCCGATTTCGACTGTGAAAATGATTCAGATGATGAATATAAATAATTTGAGAGCTTACTGAATATATGTTATTACATTTTCTAAATTATACTATTACAAAAATGTACACAATTTATATCGATTGTAGTAGAAGACATTTTTCTTGCTGTTCGAAATAATATTCTGACATTCGATAAATGTACAAATTATAAAATACACTAATTTATTTATAATATTAGTATACAATATATGATACCATTGTACTTCCGTATTCTCTTTCAATTGCATTTTTTTTCAGTAATGTGATATCAGCAGGTATGAAAATGAGTACCTCATCAGTTTATGATAAAAAAATCAGTAGTCAGCTGACAAGAAACGGTGGAAAAATATGTTAGCTGCGTCATTAAAGGCACCGCGCCTCAATGCTACGCTACACTTTGAAAGCCCAGCTAACAGGTTTTGCCACATTTTAATACCAGCTAACAGTCATTTATACGATTTGCAGATCGTAAACTGTTATATAAGCAATTTTTTAGCTTTGCTGAAATCACTTGATTTTCCGTACTTTTCATACATTTTCACTTGGGCAGCTAACAAGTTTTTCCACCTGCCCCATGCATCTAACACATTTTTTCATGATGGAAACATTATAAATAAACAATCTACAGCTTTTTAGCTTTGCTGAAATGACTCGAAAAAAAAATTTTTTTTTACGAGTTTGGCAGCCTCTTACACCCGCAGGTCACAGCGTCGCGCCAGCTAACACTTATTTTAGTTGTTTGTCAAGTACAAACTACCATACAGAATAGAGAGTAATTATGCTGAAATCACCCATAAAAATTTGACATCACCTCCCGGGCTACCAGCTAACAGGTTTTGCCACATTTTAATACCAGCTAACAGTCATTTATACGATTTGCAGATCGTAAACTGTTATATAAGCAATTTTTTAGCTTTGCTGAAATCACTTGATTTTCCGTACTTTTCATACATTTTCACTTGGGCAGCTAACAAGTTTTTCCACCTGCCCCATGCAGCTAACACATTTTTTCATGATGGGAACATTATAAATAAACAATCTGCAGCTTTTTAGCTTTGCTGAGATGACTCGAAAAAAAAATTTTTTTTGCGAGTTTCGCAGCCCCTCATCATCTTAAGCCACGCTTTTGGACCAGCTGACACATGATTCTTCGATAAGCTATGAAACAACAATCTGTAGTAAAAAAATGAACTTTGGTGAAATGGTCCGATAAAATTTGACACCACCTCCCGGGCTATTATTTTTCACTCGAGTGATCCCAACACTACTTGCGACGCGACCTTGAAGGACGCGACGATCGAGAATCGAGTGATTTAACTCGGTAGTAGGTAAATCAGCAACTAATTGTAGACGTGTTGGAAAATAAAAACCGATTTTTCGTCACTCGAATTATAGCCGATGATAACCGGATGATTCAGGTTATTGAAAAAACCGGATGATAGGTTATTTTTCACTCGAGTGATCCCAACACTAGTTGGTATGTTCGTCTATCCTGTACTGATGAGAACCAACGAGTTCGAAACCGGTCTGCAGGTGACGGCATTCTAACTAAAGAAAAAGCTTCCTTCTTCCTGGTAGTTTCTTGCATTTGAAACAGTATTTTCTTATCTAACTGTGTTAGAAGAAAATACGGCAAATTTTGGTATGTAATTCAGCGCTCGGAGGGGCATATAGCCCGGAGAATAGCTGTTTTACCATTATTTGTTGAAATCCTTATTGTATAAGGAATTTTCAGGTGGTTAGAGAATTTATTCTCAATTTTTGCATATTTATATGTACCCCTGACAAGTAGACTTTCATTCATACGTTTGATAATTTTACCTTACGGTAAACTCTACTCTGAATGCTTGAAACTGCTAATGGATGGCGCTGCCTGTGTCTCACTGCTTATGCAGTACGACAGTTGTAGCTTTAAGGGATTACTTTTTCGGAAGGTTGGTATGTTCGTCTATCCTGTACTGATGAGAACCAACGAGTTCGAAACCGGTCTGCAGGTGACGGCATTCTAACTAAAGAAAAAGCTTCCTTCTTCCTGGTAGTTTCTTGCATTTGAAATTGAAACAGTATTTTCTTATCTAACTGTGTTAGAAGAAAATACGGCAAATTTTGGTATGTAATTCAGCGCTCGGAGGGGCATATAGCCCGGAGAATAGCTGTTTTACCATTATTTGTTGAAATCCTTATTGTATAAGGAATTTTCAGGTGGTTAGAGAATTTATTCTCAATTTTTGCATATTTATATGTACCCCTGACAAGTAGACTTTCATTCATACGTTTGATAATTTTACCTTACGGTAAACTCTACTCTGAATGCTTGAAACTGCTAATGGATGGCGCTGCCTGTGTCTCACTGCTTATGCAGTACGACAGTTGTAGCTTTAAGGGATTACTTTTTCGGAAGGTTGGTATGTTCGTCTATCCTGTACTGATGAGAACCAACGAGTTCGAAACCGGTCTGCAGGTGACGGCATTCTAACTAAAGAAAAAGCTTCCTTCTTCCTGGTAGTTTCTTGCATTTGAAACAGTATTTTCTTATCTAACTGTGTTAGAAGAAAATACGGCAAATTTTGGTATGTAATTCAGCGCTCGGAGGGGCATATAGCCCGGAGAATAGCTGTTTTACCATTATTTGTTGAAATCCTTATTGTATAAGGAATTTTCAGGTGGTTAGAGAATTTATTCTCAATTTTTGCATATTTATATGTACCCCTGACAAGTAGACTTTCATTCATACGTTTGATAATTTTACCTTACGGTAAACTCTACTCTGAATGCTTGAAACTGCTAATGGATGGCGCTGCCTGTGTCTTACTGCTTATGCAGTACGACAGTTGTAGCTTTAAGGGATTACTTTTTCGGAAGGTTGGTATGTTCGTCTATCCTGTACTGATGAGAACCAACGAGTTCGAAACCGGTCTGCAGGTGACGGCATTCTAACTAAAGAAAAAGCTTCCTTCTTCCTGGTAGTTTCTTGCATTTGAAACAGTATTTTCTTATCTAACTGTGTTAGAAGAAAATACGGCAAATTTTGGTATGTAATTCAGCGCTCGGAGGGGCATATAGCCCGGAGAATAGCTGTTTTACCATTATTTGTTGAAATCCTTATTGTATAAGGAATTTTCAGGTGGTTAGAGAATTTATTCTCAATTTTTGCATATTTATATGTACCCCTGACAATTAGACTTTCATTCATACGTTTGATTTTTCCTCCTATCTACTTTCGTTTTCTGCTTGAATTATACGTGTTTCATGGCTAGTTCCTGAGCCATCTAAGGGACAAACATTTATGGATCTTTTCCTGCCAAAAAAATGTGCTAAATATTCCATGTATTTGAATGAATTAACGTTAATCAAATACGGTCTGCCATCCTTTAAATAGTTATTTTTATATTTATTATTACCTAATTTAAAATTATATTAATTTCACAAACTTACTATTTCCTAGTGTAAAACTTTTCTGATTTCATATCAGTGTAATTTTTATGTGCGTTGCGAATTTGATTAGTTAATCAACGTTACAATGCGTAATTAGGTTGGGTGTGGTATTTAAACATTAAGATAATGCAATCTGCAATCAGAATTAAGGTGTAAATAAATGACATAAGTAAGTTTTGAAATACTTCGGAACTTATTAAATTTAGTCAAAGATATAGTTTGCTTTTATTAATCATTTATTTTCTTTTGAGTTCATCTCCCAGTCTGGGGTTGTTCGTCACTTAAAGCAAGTTATGCAGATATAAATGGACGTAACTACACTCCATTTTAGAGGGGGCGGGGCTGGGGATGACTCATGAAAAGGCCTTTTTTTCTGACAGAGGTGAAACCTCACTAGTGGTACCACATTTCTTGGGGGGCTAATTAATATTTTGGTGGCCTAGACCCCCCTATATATATGTATATATATATATATATATATATATATATATATATATATATATATATATATATATATATATATATATATATATATATATATATATATAATAAATGTAAATGCGAAGATTTACTTCTTCGCTAGTGCAGCGAAAAGGCCGTGAATGAAAAATAAAAATAATGATTTGACTTGGTTTTGGTTTTGGTTTTGATTCTGGTCAGATCGTGGTCTGTTCTTCAGCCACCCTGGGTGTAAGCCTGCCCGCTGATGGGTAAGGGCCCAGAAATCGATAGCAGGAGGTCACCCAGACCAGAATCAAAGATAGTCCTCATTATTTTTATGCCTTTTCGCTGCACTAGCGAAGAAGTAAATCTTCGCATTTACATTTATTATATTACCTATAGGCCAAGAAATCTTCCATTTTTCTACTATATATATATATATATATATATATATATATATATATATATAAGTATATATATATATATATATATATATATATATATATATATATATATATATATATTGATGTTGGGTGTTGCCCGGAAATCCCTGGGTCTCCTGACAAAAAACAACCGCAAATGTGCTAGCAGGTCCCTGGTCTGTGAACTCTTTGTGTTTTTTCAACTTCCAAGTTTCCCATCTAATAACTTGGTTATGTGCGTCTGATGAGTGCTAATAAGCACGAAACACGTGTCGAGCACTACCATACAGACAGTTTCCCCAATATTTTCTTCACCTTTTTTTATAAATAGTCCTGTCGATATTTCTTTATTTCTTTATATTGTTATATCCCTTGGAGAGGTTTCACGCAGGTGCTATTGCAGCCTCCGTGGTGATGTTGGGTGTTGCCCGGAAATCCCTGGGTCTCCTGACAAAAAACAACCGCAAATGTGCTAGCAGGTCCCTGGTCTGTGAACTCTTTGTGTTTTTTCAACTTCCAAGTTTCCCATCTAATAACTTGGTTATGTGCGTCTGATGAGTGCTAATAAGCACGAAACACGTGTCGAGCACTACCATACAGACAGTTTCCCCAATATTTTCTTCACCTTTTTTTATAAATAGTCCTGTCGATATTTCTTTATTTCTTTATATTGTTATATCCCTTGGGGTAGAGGTTTCACGCAGGTGCTATTGCAGCCTCCGTGGTGATGTTGGGTGTTGCCCGGAAATCCCTGGGTCTCCTGACAAAAAACAACCGCAAATGTGCTAGCAGGTCCCTGGTCTGTGAACTCTTTGTGTTTTTTCAACTTCCAAGTTTCCCATCTAATAACTTGGTTATGTGCGTCTGATGAGTGCTAATAAGCACGAAACACGTGTCGAGCACTACCATACAGACAGTTTCCCCAATATTTTCTTCACCTTTTTTTATAAATAGTCCTGTCGATATTTCTTTATTTCTTTATATATATATATATATATATATATATATATATATATATATATATATATATATATATATATATATATATATATATATATTCCGTGGCTTGGTGCAAGAAGTGCCAATGTCAGTTTTCGTTAAGTTGAGATAAGTAAGGGAAAAGAAACTGTTACAAATATTCGACTGATTAAAATCTACCACAAAAGTTTTGGTTGTTTCAAATTTGGGGCATAACACAACTCATATGAGTTAAATAAAAAGTTTATAAAAACATTTTAGTGCAATAATCAATTACCAATGGTGACACTGGTAGTTCTTGCACGTAATTTACATCATGTACAGGGTCTTCCAACGAGGACTGAACAGGGGCTCATTTTTGAGCTTCCTTGTATTTAAAGAAAAATCTAAAATAGCCAACGATGTACTTTTTCGTGCAGAATTCAAAAATGAAGCCAAAAATTTATTTGAACCAGAAACAAAAGAGTTACGCTATGGATAAGGTGTTTTTTAAATGGAACATAGCTTTTTTTATACGAGTTTCGGAACGAGTGATTTTTTTTATGTCCGTTCTGATTAAAATATTTAATATTGTGACAGCTATTTTTATTAAATTTTAATGTTTTATCCAGTATAATTTAACTTCAACCTGTTTGAAACATACACTAGGTAATAAAGGTAAAATCACCTTGAAATCCTTCAAAGTCAAAAAATTTGACAAATTTACTATAATGTCATGTAATGTTTTATTTTCCTCAAATAGGTTCTTTATCCTTAGAATAGTATTGACGGATATATTTCTGTGAAAATTTGCAATAAATCTTCTCCTTGCTTCTCTTGCATTTTCTTGGCATTTGTAGAACAAGATAACAATCTGCAATCTCTCATCTAATGAATATTTCATTTCGGCAATATTATAGTAAATTTGTCAAATTTTTTGACTTTGAAGGATTTCAAGGTGATTTTACCTTTATTACCTAGTGTATGTTTCAAACAGGTTGAAGATAAATTATACTGGATAAAACATTAAAATTTAATAAAAATAGCTGTCACAATATTAAATATTTTAATCAGAACGGACATAAAAAAAATCACTCGTTCCGAAAATCGTATAAAAAAGCTATGTTCCATTTAAAAAACACCTTATCCATAGCGTAACTCTTTTGTTTCTGGTTCAAATAAATTTTTGGTTTCATTTTTGAATTCTGCAGGAAAAAGTACATCGATTGGCTATTTTAGATTTTGCTTTAAATACAAGGAAGCTCAAAAATGAGCCCCTGTTCAGTCCTCGTTGGAAGACCCTGTACATTATTGACATAGGTACTATTTAGTGTCATTATGTCCAGTTCTGATTCTGATATTTTGTGTATAGAGACTGGGGGGACTATAATGCAAAAATCGATAATAACGCATTTTGAATTGGCCCTTCTTGCACCAATCCACCGATATATATATATATATATATATATATATATATATATATATATATATATATATATATATATATATACATATATATATATATATATATATATATATATATATATATATATATATATATATATATATATATATACATATATATATATATATATATATATATATATATATATATATATATATATATATATATATATATATATATATATATATATATATATATATATATATATCATAGTTAGTAAGTTATATTTTTTAGGGTGTATTAAGAGTGCATGTATTTGAAGCCAGAGATTTAGAAAAGAAAGATGTAACAGGCAAATCCGATCCCTACGCTGTACTGAATGTCGGAGCACAAGAGCATAGAACTCAGGTCATAAAAAGAGATCTCAATCCCCAGTGGGACTATTATTGTGAGGTAAAAATATTTCTGCGCTATAAAGGAAAAAATAATAAATAATAAAATTAAACTTTTCTGTTCTATATACTGCTTGTTTTAGGATATTTTTAACAAATACTTCATACAGGAAGTTCGGCAGCTTCAGTATTGGTCTCAAAAAAATAAAAAATGTCTTGTATATATCATCATTATATATATTGCATTTTTTTAGCGGACCATAGGGTTTTACGTGTGAACTTCTTAACACCATGTTAGGCCCCTTATCCGTTAGAAAGATAATACTTGACATAGAATAATTTCAGACTTAAGATTATGTTAATCTGCCAGTTATGCCAAAAAATACCTAAAATACATTTATTTTTTGAAAGACATTAATTTTTCATACCCCAAGTACCTTTTTTATCTTTTCGTATCAAGTGAATGCGACACATGTTTTCTGACATTTAAAACCATTGTCACAATTTTTTTGGAGCTTTTTGGAGCTTTTTGGCATATTTGGCAAATTTACATAATCCTAAGACTCTGAAATATACCTAGTACCTATGTAACATGGCGTTAAAAATTTAACATGAAAAAATCCTATGGTCCGCATTAAAAAAAAATGCACTTATACTAAAATATCCTTTTTGGTTAAAATTCTAAATTTTTTACGAACAATTAAACTCTATTATATAAGTTAATGGTACATATTTTTAAACATTTCATATTTTAGTTCATAATTCTCGATCCAGTAGCTCAACAACTGTATTTTAAGCTGTTTGATCAAGACGAGTTTAACGAAGATGATTTTCTTGGCAGGTTGGTAACATTGAAAACAGTACCTTTTCACAGGATGTTTTTATTTTTTGGTCCTACTAAATACTTTAGTCAAAGACCACTTTCGGACTTTAAATCAGGGAGTATGCCTTTGGCTTCCGTTGCGTTAACATCTCACGGTCGAATACAAAGCTTGATTTCGGGCTAGACCACCTAGTGGCGGTGAGTAGTGTTGTGACAGAATACAAAGGGAAGCTCCACGGCGTGTTTAGGGGAGCTTGTTCCAAATCCAAGGGGAGTGAGCGATAAGGCCTAAAATCCTTGTTCGTGATACATTCTTTTTCATCCGCACGAGGTAGACATGTGACGGTCATGCCTTGTTGTGGGAGAAGCGTAGTGCGGATGTGTGGCTAAAAGAAATGGTCATGCGCAATAGACTCTACCAGAGGCAGGATTTTGTTATTTTTTATTATTGTTTTTATTCGGTATCTCCGAGAGTACATACCCGAGAATTCGGAGAAAATGTCATCCAAATTCAGCCAACTAAGTTAGCAACATTACTTCTTCTTCCTGTTTTAAATACGTTGACAGCGTTTTTGTGCCAAAGATTTGAAAAGAAAGGTTATGATTTGTCACTCTCTATCACACTTGAATGTCTCTTCATCCGTATTTGTTATAATATTCAAAACATGAGACGGCTTTGTTGCAGCAGATCAGGTAACGAAAAAAATTTAGATAAATCAATTGAAGTGTTGCACGTGAACAAAGTTATAACACAACTACCCGACCAATAAAATGGATTTTAAGCATTCTCTATAAAAAAACGCTTTTATATCAGTAACATCACGCAGACATCATGATAAAGATTAACTAAACTTCGATCAATGGATCTTGGTAGTTACGTCACAGTTTAAATTTTTATGAATTATTAAAATGATTATTTATTAATAATTATTTAAATGACATTCCTTGTTTTTTTAGTGCCAGTGGAGTAACAATATTTAGTTTGTTTTCTTAAAAATTGATTTAACAGTACAGTACATTATGGCAAATTTAGAGTAGAATCAAAATTTTTGAAAATTTCGTGTGGTGTTAATTAAAATCTATATATTTAAAACGTGAAGATCATATTTTGTCTCCCTTATTTTGAAGCTTCTACAAAACATAGCTTGATGATTCTTTTTTGAAAGAAAGGGCTCTTCTTCCCGTTGAGCTATTACTAAAAATGTTGTCTAAATAAGGCACAAAGTGCCAAAAAAGTTCAATTAATTTTGACGTAATATATAGTTCTTGACACAATGGCGAATGACCTGTAATGTTGTTTTTAAAGAGATCCTGTAACTTACATATATTCATTTGATTTGAATCATACAGATATACGATATCTGTATGATACAAACCATGAATTTGATTTAACAAATGTAGGTATTACTATATATTTTCGTTGAATTTTGACGGATGCAAACTCGTAAAGGAATAATTAAGGAAATGTAAAACTTAGGTGTAATTTTAACTTGCAACCTAGCACAATGCTTGAATCATGATTTTTTTCAAGAAATATAGGTACTGTCAAAGAATGTTATATGCTAACGCCTGTACAAAAAGTATTCGGTGGGCCATTTTAGTATAAAATTGTAAAAATGGACAGAAATTGTTGTCTACACAAAATGCTATAATAATTAGTGACGTAACGGCCAATATCATTAATCGGTTTTTAACAATAAGATTTGTTAAATGTATATAAAAAAATATTTATTTTATAGTGGGTCCGTTGAAATTTTTGAAGTAATAAAGTCAGGAAAAAATGATCAATGGTTCACTCTAGAACACGTAAAACATGGAAAAATTCACATGAGATTCAGTTGGTTGGCGTTATCTTTTGAAAGCAGCGCTATAAATGCTGTAAGTATACAGTGACAGGCCGAATTTTTTATTACTTTTAGGACCTACGAAAATATTTTTTTAATAAAGTGGCCTAACGTAAAAATAAAACAAAATAAAATATTAATGCTGGAGGTTTTTACTTTTTTAATAAAAGGCGAATATAAGCAGGTTTGCTCAGGTAAGCTTAGGTTTGCTCACGATCTTTTTCGATATTCTGGCAACCAAATATTTCTAAGGAAAATTGGGCGTTACTAAAAAGAAGTTTTTTTAGGCAGCAGAAGAGACAAGACTTCTAAAAATCGAAAACATACACACTGCCTTACTGACAATCTACACTGAATCTGCCACAAATTTACCAGTAAGTAATACTTGATTTCTATCAATGTTACCCAGTCAACACAAAACCGTCCCAGGGACGTAAGTCTGGGATATACCCGACGTCCCAGGGACGTCCCGGAATATCCCATAAAATCCCAAGGACGTCCCTGGGACGTACGTTTGGAAGAGGTCGGGATGTATCTGGGATCATCCCATAAACGTTACACAGGACCTATATGGGACCATCTTAGGACCATTTGGGACGTATATAGGATCATTGTTGGACATTCCCTACGCCTTAAAGGGTCTGGATACATTTTATAGCATTTTCAATTTACTGCACTTCCCCTTAGAGAGGAAATTTTGGTATTTCCCATATCAAATCGTTCCAACACGGTTAGACAACAGAATACTTATTCAGAGTGCAAAGAGTAAATATTTAACATTATTTTGTTGAATTACTGAAGTAGCATGACACAGGCAGCGCCATCTCCTAGCAATTCCAAACAGTCCTAGTACTGACACAAAAAAAACGCTTTTTGGGATAATGTAAAGTCATTATAATATAGAGTCATTAATACAACAAAGATTCCAACAGCATTTTGTTTTTACACATTATAAAAACATTTTACCAAATTAATTTTTTTTTAAATCCCATTGCGGACGTCCTTGGGACGGCAACATGAGACGTCCGTTGGACGTCACTTTCTGACCAATTTGGGATCTTTCTAACGTCCAGGGGACGTCCCAGGGACGTCTTAGCTGGGATCATCCCACCTGGGACGTTGCGGATCAAAATGGGACGTCCTGGGGATGTTTGTTGTTTGCTGGGTAACAGAGCGCTAGTGATTGATATTTTTAAAAAATCTTTGCGTTCTAGGAGTTAATAATATAACCTTACTGTGAAGTATCATATATTTACTCCTTTTGATTTTTTATATGAAATTTTCTTTTTATATTCCTATCGGCAGCAGATCAATTATTTTTTTCATTTTAGAAAATAAAGTCTTACAAGAAACCAGATCCGTACTTGGTGTTAACAGTAGGCAAAAACCAAACCAAAAGTCGAGTCAAGAGGCACACTTGTAATCCTGCTTGGGAACAAGGCTTTTACCTATTAGTGAGAAACCCAGAAAATGATTCTCTTATTGTCAATATCATAGGTAAATTATACTACATACAAACATACATATAAATATGAATAAGATCAAGAATTCTGTGAGACCAAAACTACCAACATAGTTTTAAATCATTATTTCCTATGCTTAAAGCCTAAAAACTAAGAACTCTTTTACAAAGGCAACTAAAATTTGTAAGAGAAATCGAAGTAAAAAATGTATTAATTAAAATCATTTAGGTATTAAAATAACTTTAAATCCTTGGTAGTAGAATTCGCGGAACAATGAATGGGAAAATAGAATTTAGTGGGGCTGTAAATGCCATGTTATCACATTAATTTCGTGGAGTGGTTGTTAACAAAGGAAATTAATGGGAATTTTCTATATATAAGCGGGAAGATTCCGGCTAGAAAGTTAGTTGAAAGATACTCACCGATGTAAGGTGTGACGCTGCCCGATCGCGAACCGAGATTCTGTCTACGGGTAAGTCAAAAATTCTGGTTCAGTAAGTTCGGTGTGTGGTCGGATGTTTTGGAGCTCGTCGAAATTTCTTGACAAATTGCGTAAAAAAGTAAGTGTGGTAGAAATCCAAGAATTTATCTAGGATTACTGGAAGAATTGTTAAAAAGTGTGTTTTGGGTGGCTCCCATACGTAATCTGTGAAAATAAAGTGTAGTTGATCCAGAAATTTGTGTTTTCTGTTAGGGAACAATATATAAATATTATTCAAAAACTGGAGCTAGTGCCTAACCTCGGAAGTATCATACTGTTGTTAGGAAATCATTAGGTAAAGTGGTGGTTTAACAGCAGTTGACACGGGAATCTTCCGATCCCCGCGAAAGTTTATTTTGTCACCGTCAGCTGTATTTCCTAGATTACCATTACGGCCATATAGAAAAGGCAAAGAAAGCAAAAGGAATCAGTGGTGGGTGTTACACTTCCTCAAAAACGCAAATAAAAAAATGTCAATATTCTAGCGATGGGTCATTCGTTCATTTTCAAGAGAGCCCGCTCACTCGTTCAGCTCACTTGGAAGAGTCGTTCGCAAGGAGTCGTTCGATTGAACGAGGGCTGCTGAGTTGCGAATTACAGAATCGCGGAGCTCTTTACTTTAACGTGACACCTGAACTTGTTCATGTGTATAAAAGAGAGCATAAAACGCGGATGTGAATTACACATTTACGACTGCCGACGGCCCGCTGCCTGATTGTGGCGTGACGGCTTCAAAGAAAACTAATATATACATAACATAAATAAATTAAATAAAATTAATTAAAATATCGGAATGATTAAAATTTTTATTTGTTAAATGTTCAAAATAAAAGTAAATACATATTAACAAAAATGGTTTTATTGTAGATTAGATAATGATTATGTTATATGGATTTCAAAGTTATAAACTACCCGCAGTATACGCCGTTAAAAAACGTTGTTGCAGAATTCCGGCAAAGTAATTAATCGTAAAATAATAGTAATACGAAAGACGTACAAACTGTGTAATGTATTATCATAGGCCGCTAGATGCTCCACCACTCTCGTTCTATTATACGACTCCGACTGAGCCGCTCCCGGCTCGCGCTCTCGCGGCTTGCGCTCTCCGAGTTGTCCGAAACTCGCGAAAGCGTGGAGTGGAATTTCTACGAACGGACGAGAGCGAGCCAGATATTTTAACGAGCGCTGAACGTATCGTTCAGTTGATGGGAGCGGCTCATTCGCGACTCTTTGAAGAGTCGTTTAAATTGAACGACTCGTTTGCGAACGACCCATCGCTACAATATTCAACCAAATCTTGTAATTACTTAAATAATAAAATTTAAATTTTTCTTACGAAAATCCTTCATTTCTAGGTTTAAACAGCCTAATATAATATATTAAAAACTATAACTATAACTATATGTACTGTAAACTCTATCCGACTTTATGGAAAGCAAATTTATGGTGATTCTGTATTTTAGATAAACATTCAGATGCCAAATTGGATAGAGTGGTATATAATATAAGGGATCTGCTGGACAAGCCTTCAATGCAAATAAGCAAAGAAGAAATCCCACTGCAGATAAATACTGGAAGCATTATAACCATCTCTCTTCAGCTTCGAGTAAGTTTGAAAAGCAACGAATTTATAAAATACTATCTGTTACCCGTGGCTTCATTTTTACATGTTTCACGAGAACAACGCCGCGGGTAACAATTGTATATAGCCTATAATAGGTCCTAGCTACAAATCAGTAAAAAAGATTCCAAATCGGTTGAGTAGTTTCTATGATTACCTCTTACAAAATACAAACAAATTCACACTGTCTAGATATTGAGTACAGATACATATAGATTTTAAATTATTAACTACAGATACGTCATTTGTAGCTGACACCTATATAAAATACATATTTCATTTAGATTTTACGTAATGATCAATTCGAATATGAAGATTCAGACTCAGATCCGGATGATGAATTTCCAAACAGTCCAAAAAGGTCTTCCACTAGAATTACCAAAGAGAAAAGAAAGAGTGAATCAATAGAGGAAGCAAATAAATCCTCTAAAAATAGTACCATTGGAGAAACCATCGAAAGATTTCAAAGGTCTGAGGTGTCAAGTTCACCAACACTTCGAATTTCAAATAATCCCACGTAAGTTTAATTCTGAAACCTATTAGAAGCACTTACTGTATTTTCTATAAAAATGTCAAAGTCAAAATATAGCAAATTAAGTTGTCAATATTACCTTTTCTTTTGTATTCTGCTGACAATATTTTTATGTCAAATATTTGACAAGAAATGCAAGATTATAGAATAATGCCACTCTTAGTCACATCTGTAAATTTCTCCGTCCCTATTTGTCATATATGGAAAACATGAGATAGATTATATTGTTTGCGGAAAAGAATATAACTGAATCAATCGAAGTGATGCCAATGAAAAAAATTATAACACTGATATCAAACAAAGAAATCTTAAACATTTGTTACGGAAAAAAACAAATTGTAGTTTATGACTTTGTTGAAATTAAAATAGTGAATAAGCTTAAATAAACGAAATTTCGATTGTTATAGACGTCTTGACCGACTTGGAATGATAGAACTATCACTTTGCTATAGTGAATTACGGCAAAAGTTATTGGTGACGATCCACCGAGTTGCGTAAGTATCTGAAGCTAATATTATCATAAAGGGTATTTAGTTTATCATTCCAAAAAATTAAAATATTTAAAATTAATTATTTAACATTCAGTGAAACAGTCCGCCTAGGAAAGTTGTTAGGGGTTTGAAAATAATTTTGTAATGTTTAAAAAAATCCTGAAATTCTGAATTATATTTTTTTATGTTTATCTTACATATACTGAATACCCTTAAAATTGGTGTGCATTGTGGTATGACATTTAATTACTTACGTTCTCGAAGACGTTTTCAGTATCCATTTAGACGCTCATTTTCTGTATTAACAACAAAGGTTTTTATTAGGGGAGTTAAAATATTAAACAATATAAAAATATTAATATATTTTACATCCAGTTAATTACCTAAATACTGTTATAGTTTTTGTTGTGTTTTTAGGAATCTACCTTTAAAAGATCCCAGTAACATTCCAGATCCCTATGTAAAATTAAGATTAAGTACTTCAGGAAATGGTGGTTTTAAAAACAGAACTAAAGTGAGTATAATGTAATTTTAATATTATTTTTCTAGAGTGCCAGAACAAACTTACAGTTAACAATACCAAATTATTTATGCAATTTGTTCGCGAAACGCATCTTTAAAGAACGAGATCGCAGTTTATTGATCGGGGCAATAGCCGAGATCAATAAATGATCGAGTTTTTTAAAGTTGCTTCAGGCACGAGTTTCATACAATATTTTTTCTACAACTGTCCAAAAAAGTGTTAAAAATACAAAAAGAAAATATATAAAATTTTAATAAACCGCTTCTTAAAAAATTTGTTTCTTGGAACTTAGTAGTCGATGTAGTCATTGTTACTATGGAAACCACTCGTACGCGTTTATTATGATTTTTTGTTTGTGCCCATTTAGCAAGTACTGTCAAAGTTGTTGAAGAGATGCGCACAAATTAAAGGTATTTTATTGAAAATTGTCTTGTATATTTATCCTAAAGTGAAAGAACCAATTATTTTTAAGACTTTCCTTGTTTTGACAGAAATCTCGTCTGAAGCTAAAATAATTGTTTTAAAGGTGTTTTAGTTTTCAGTGCGTGAAATCATTTTTACATGCGTGAAATAGATATTTCATGCACGGTAATAAAATGGCCTACTTAACACATCAAAATCAATGTAAAAAAGCCAACTTTTTTGGCAGTTGTAGAAAAAAGATTTTATGTACCTAATTCTTAAAACTAATACATATATCATTTGTTATTTATATCAGGTTTCTATGCGGAAACAATAAATTATGTTTTTTTGTCAATGACTCGAAAATAAAAGTAGGTATATTATGCAACGATTATGTAATGATAGCTATCAACACACGAGCATAAACTAACGACACGAGCCTTGGTGAGTGTCGTTACAAATGCCAGTGTTGTACCACCCACCACCAATTCCTTTTTTACCTTTTCTAGTTGGCTATAACGGTAACCGAGGAACGGTGGCGGGTGGCGTATGCTTAGGAGGGCCAGAGGGGGCCCATGTCCCCAGACTTCTCCCCCTTGCATAACGAAATGTTACTCATTCCCCCCCACTTTTCATGTTAAATTCATGCCCCCACCCCCCACTTTTCATAGTCTAGATACGTCACTGCCTAGGAATAGCGCTGGCGGTGACAAGATACATTTTCGCGTGAGGTCGGAGGATCCCTGCGTTAACTTCTATTAAACCACCACTTTACCTAACGCCCTTTCTAGCCGCTCAACTGACTTCTTAACATTATGTTACGTACTGCCGAGGTTTAGACACTAACTCCATTTTTCTATGATATATTGACTAATATTTATATATTCTAATTATTTTTCTGTTTCCCCGTTCCCTAACAGAGAAACACAAATTTTTGGATCACCTACACTTTATTTCCACAGCTAACGTATGGGAGCCACCCAAAATTCACTTTTCACAATTTCTTAATTATTACAAATTTTTCTATAATCCTAGACAATCTCTTGGGTTTCCAACGCACTTACTTTTTCACTTATTTTTTACTATTTGTCAAGAAATTACGAGCTCCAAAACTTCCGACTAAACACCGTACTTTTTGAATCGAGACTCTTGGACTTAGGCAGACATAATCTCGATTCGCGATCAGGCAGCGTAACACCTTACATCGGTGAGTATCTTTCAACTACTGTCTTCTAGCCAGGGTATTCCCGCTTATATTGCGAAAATTTCCCTAAATTTTCCCTGTTAACATCCACTCCAAGAAATTAATGTGCCAAATGAAGGAACAGGACGATATTTACCGGACATTAACGATTTTTACTTGTCAAGTGGGTAGCTTTTTATTGCTCCCTGCAGACATTTATTGGCGTGTGCCTTATACATAAAAGAAACAATAAATTTAGGTTTTACGATGAAGCTATATTTGGTAATACTTGTTTACCAGGGATATGTCATCAAGGGGCGGTTCTTTTGTTGGGCCAATCAGATAAGATAGAACGTAATTTTACTGTTATAATAAGGTAATTAGGGATTTTTCCGAACGGTGGGGATTTTCCCCATTGAGAGTATCCAAGTATCCTGTTAACATCCACTCCAAGAAATTAATGTGACAAATGAAGGAACAGGACGATATTTACCGCACTGAAAAAATCGTTTGGACTTTTCTTCGCACAAAATTGTAGCAAAATCTTTGTAGAGCAATTTACCCTAATTGGATTATTAGTAACAACAGTTTTTATACATTTTCATACAATTGTAGCAAATTTTGATACAAATTGGTCATGGACGTTTTTAGGGACAAATTGTAGGAAAAAGATACACAATTGTAGTGAAATGTCCTACAATGTTTTTTCAGTGCGGACATTAACGATTTTTACTTGTCAAGTGGGTAGCTTTTTATTGCTCCCTGCAGACATTTATTGGCGTGTGCCTTATACATAAAAGAAACAATAAATTTAGGTTTTACGATGAAGCTATATTTGGTAATACTTGTTTACCAGGGATATGTCATCAAGGGGCGGTTCTTTTGTTGGGCCAATCAGATAAGACAGAACGTAATTTTACTGTTATAATAAGGTAATTAGGGATTTTTTCGAACGGTGGGGATTTTCCCCATTGAGAGTATCCAAGCAAAAGGTTAGTTTGCTCCTGATTCTTGAAATGTTCGGTCGAAATTCGGAAGCGGTAGTCAGTTGATATTTGGTCCGTTATGGACTTCGCGAATCTTGGCGAAACTAAGTGAGATATTTTCTTCATACTCAAGTGAAACTTGTTTTTGGAATAAATGTTCAATTTCTCTAGTTATGTGAGTTAACTTGAATAATATTTTGTAGATTATTTAAATCATTTTTTAATAATCAATTATCTAGCCACTTAGGTGTTTGACTATTTTTTTACCTGAATTAGTTTCAATAAAACTTTAACATTTTCTTTTAAGTTCTCCAATAATTTTATACAAACTATTTATTTCTAATAGTTTTCCTTCTCAATAAATATTTAAAAAAAATTTTGTACGCGAATTTAATTTACTTTTAATCATTTCCTTTTGTTTTGCAAATTTGTTTCTGAGAATTCCTTTTCGTATTTATAAATATAATTGTTTAAAAAATATTTTTCAGAATGTTCCCTTTCTTCATTTGTTTACAATACTTTATACCCTTAAATAAATGCTTATAGGCCGCGTATAAGTGTATTGTTGGCCATATTACATGAGAGTTGCATACACTATTTTTTCTACGATTGCTTATTGATAAATTTTAAACTGAACATTTATTTAATTTAGCAACAGTTAAACAAATTAAATTCTTTACCATCACTAACATCACAATCTGACATAATTTCTAATTTAAATATTCTTGTTGTAATAAAAGTGCAAATTTTAGTAAAAGAACTGTCAAAGTTGAGCATTTAAAATGAGGCCACTTGATTAAAAATTATGGAATTTAAATTGGCTAATAACGCGCTTTCATAATGAAAATTTGTATCGTATGGACATTATTATTCAACATATTACAGTATGGGAGTAGAAAAATAAATATTTGACATAGCGTAAGATACATTATAGTATGTATACATTTTAGGTAATTGTAGACTCCTGCGACCCAGTTTTTGAAGACACATTTGAATATCTATTGTCATTATCTGAACTGCCATCATATCGACTGATAGTAACTGTGAAGAATAAAAAATTCTTCAATTCCAGTATCCTTGGACAGGTAATTTTAATAAACAAAAATTGTATATAACATCAAGCGCGGTAGAAATGAAACTGCTTATCGCCATTTTTTTAAGTATCAAAACCGTTAATTTTTCTATTCTATTAGTTTTTTTGCCGTTCGCGGTACTTATTTGTTTTGTTATATTAATACTCAAAAAATTTGTCAATTTTCAACAAACACTTCAACTTCTTTTGACAGTCGTATCATAGTACTAAACATATTTATTTCAATTGTGATTTATTTTTACTACATGTTTTATTAAAAAGAAAAAAATGTTAAACAAAGAGCTCGCTATGAACAAAGCGTCGAAAACGAAGCTTTCAGTCCTCAGTCCGTGCGCTGGAATATACCAACGGCTTCTCGGTGGGGGAAGCGTTTCACTTTTCCCCTCGCAGGCGTAAACGTACACTACAGCGGCCAATGACGTCAATTAAATTGGACTAATATAGCTTCAACCAATAAGAATGCCTTCTCCGACCGTGCGCAGTGCCACAGGAACGCATGTGCAGTTGAAAGGTTTAAGCATTGTGTAGTATTGAACAGGATATTTGTGTATGTGTGAACTGCCATTTTAATTGACGTCATTGACAGTGGCTTAAGAACTTTCACTTCAAAAATGTCAAGTTTACGTTCATTGTTCGCCTAAAAGGATCCCGAATAAACCATCCCAAACCTGACTACATTTTTTTACATTTTATGCACTCAATAATACTGATGCTATTCTTTGTTTCCAGAAAATTATAGATTTCACAAGATTTAAAAATTTAGAAGAGACGGTACGAGAATGGTACGAGTTGAATGAAGAAGAAATCTCAGATTGATGCGGGTGTGTTTGTTTTAGAATAAGGTCATGACATGCAGTGCCGCAGCCAAAAATTGTTTTTAGAAGGGTTAAATTTGAAAAGAGGACCCCGAATAACCTGATTTGAACTCCTCTGGGAGCGAGTTAACTCTGAAACGCCCCCTTACTGCGTCACTAAGGACAAGTATACGTCAAAATTTAAAAAAATTCTTATTTGTGTTACTGTTATAGTTCTAAAAAAGTTAACATCCGATCCCTTTGTGGACAAGCTAAATAGATCGCCCGATAATATGTCGGTGTGTGTACAAGCTTGTGAAATATAGCTTTGCCTTTGAAAACTTTCATACATGCGCGGACGAGGAAGTGAGACCGCATTCGGATAACAGAAATGCCAATATTAAGCGGCTTCTGCTTTGGTTTAAAGTACCTACTGTCAGCGATAAGTTACATAATTGCTTTATAATATTAGGTTCCATTTAAATAAGATTATCCTTCCTAGTCATTAATTTAGCATAAATTAGTTTAAGACAGGTAGCAGTCAACAGAAATTTTCTTACGAACTCTGCTTGCTTGATTCTGATAAAGAATAAAGACAAATTATTTTGTTTTAATGATTGGTATCATAAATACTTTTCGGAAATTTTGGTAATTATACTTATGGTAGGTACTAATTACAACTCTAAATTCGATGAAATGATAAAATAATTTTTTTGCCGAAATTTCACGACTTTGCTCGCGCACTCCATACTGAAATGCACGTCACGACAGTTAGAACATAAGTGAATAAAAAAAACATGCACTTTTGTTATGGACTGTACCTAATTCCACCGATGCAAAAGGTCTACTGCGCTTTTAGTGGGCGGAGCTAACTCAGAGGTAAAGCTATATTTGACAAGCTGTCTAAGGGCTAGTTTCTTAAGAAAGTCCATCAACAAACGCTTAGATTGTAAATTGGATGTACGAATTTTTTTAACCACGACTATACAATTTTGATAGCGCTTTCTAATAGGTAAATAAAAAAATTGTGAAACAGATCCATTATTACTCTTAAAGCGCTTGTACACACACAATAGTTATTTATGCAACTAGTGTGTGAAATGCATCTTTAAAGAACGAGATCACAGTTTATTGATCGAGGCGACCGCAGCATACAATATTTTTTACAACTGTCAAAAAAGTGTAAAAAATACAAAAAGAAATATATAAAATTTTAAGAAACTGCTACTTAAAAAAATTGTTTCTTAAAACTTAGTAGTCATTCATGCTACAATAAAAGGAAGGTATGATAAACAAACCGTGTCAAATTCGTCCGGGTCCGCGAATGACGCCACGCTGTGAGTTATTTTCGGAATTTATAACGCGCAATATAGAGTTTACGTTAGGCGATTTTATATAAATTCTATTGGCAATATACTTTGCCTCCTGCTTATAATAGAAATTTGAAAATATATGATTTAAAAGAATCATGTAAATAACGGGATAAATTAATTTAAAATAAAAGATATTGGTAAATTGCCTGCCAATTGCGTTCTATGTATTTATTTACGTGAAAAGAAAAGGCAAATAATTTTATAAAATAAAACTATGCCTAATAATTAAGATAATAATTTTTATTTAGAGGCATATTCTTACTAAAATATATATGTATCTACAGAGTCTTCCGAAAATATGTTATAAATAACAATTTTGTTTGTTCCTAAAATTTGTCAAATATTTTTTGTGGTGAATAACATCTGTATGTTTGCGACGGAAACATGTTTTTTCTGATAGTTTTCTTTGGGTTTTTTACACTTTAAATAGCAAATTATTAAAAATTATTGTATTTTTGTATTCTTTGATTTTTCAAATTTAAAAAAAATCTTAAAATGCCAAAAATTATTCTAAACAAGACAAAAGTATCTAAATTATGAAATTAGGTAAAACAAGAAATTATTTTTTAAGAAAATAGCCTTTTTTCAGTCTCTGTCGTATTTTCTTGATTAAAGTCTTCTTCCAAACACTTTGTGTTTCTTTGTTTTTGGGGAAGCTAAAAACTTTAATATCGGGCATAAAGTTTTTTTTTTTTTTTTTTTTTTATTGATAAAGCCTGCGGCGTTTACTGTTATTAAAACTGGTCTGCAAGACCAACCATTAATTTTTCTCTAAATTCTTAAAAACTAAAATCCTTATATACTAAAGTTCACCCAATGGAGTCCTAAAGGTTTATCTGTTGTGACTCATGGCCATGGCACTTAGCACTCACACACTTGCGCACTGTACTATGTTTTCAAAAGTCTATACTAGTTCAAAGGGCTTGGTCCTCTTCAGCCTTCTAACTAGGTCCTGGTTGTCAAGAAGCCTAATGGCTTCGACGTTAACGTGCTGATGGAGTCGAGACTCGTGCTTGATGGCAAATCTTCTAATTTCACTAGCGACATACGGGATACCAAGATCGCGATGTAGGTCACTATTTCGTATGTACCACGGTGCACTAACTATGTTCCGTAATACTTTATTTTGGAAGGTTTGGATGCGTTTGATGTGGCTCTCCTTGGCACAGCCCCATAACTGGATGCCATAAACCCAGACTGGTTTTAAAATCTGGTTGTATATCATGATTTTACAGTGTATTGACAGCTTAGATTTTCGTCCCAAGAGCCAATACAACTGTCTATATTTGAGCCCTAGTTCAGTGCGTTTAGTTCTGATATGTTCCTTCCATCTTAGTTTCGCATCTAAGGTCATCCCCAGGTATTTGGCAGTATTTGCATAGGGAACTATGATACCATTTATGTTAATTGGTTGATGATTGCCTATTCTTTTGTTGGTAAAGTTGACACAAATAGATTTTTGCTCATTAAGCTTAATCTTCCAGTCTGTGGTCCAATTGTAAATCTGGTCGCTAGCATGTTGGAGTTGTCTGGTTACTGCATCTAGGTCTGTTCCTACTGCTAATACAGCAGTGTCATCAGCGAATGTAGCCACAGTTACATTTTCTGTTTGTGGGAGATCACAAGTGTACAGTAAATAAAGGACGGGTCCCAAGACGCTTCCTTGAGGCACACCTGCTTTAACTTCCTTCAGTTTGGAGTATTCATCCTCCTGTTTAATTCTGAACACTCTATCTGTAATGTAGGAGGTTAGCAACTCTACATATTGTTTTGGTAACATTCTGTTTAATTTGTTAATTAGCCCTTTGTGCCAAACTTTATCAAAAGCTTGAGCTACGTCAAGGAAGATAGTTGAGCAGATTAGCTTTTCTTCTAGTGCCCTTTCTATGATGTCTGTTATTCGATGGACTTGGTCTATCGTGGAGTGCTTGCATCTAAAGCCAAATTGATGATTTGGGATTAGGTTACTGTTCTCTATTATAATCTTAAGTCGTTTTAAGAAAAGCTTTTCAAATAATTTTGAAATAATTGGTAGTAGTGATATGGGCCTGTAAGATTTGGCTTCATTCGGTGGTTTGCCTGGTTTTGGTAGCATAATGACTTCAGCCACTTTCCAGACGCTAGGGACGTGTTTTAATCTAAGTGCTGCATTAATTAGGTAAGTCAGCATAACTATACCTTTTTTTGGTAGTTGTTTTAAAATTTCTCCTGTTATAAGGTCAAACCCAGGGGCTTTTTTGGCGCTTAAATTGTTTTTGATTTCGTTCGCTACTTCTTTAGGAGTGACTAGTGATATTTCATTCTCTTGGATATTCACAGACTCTTCCATATTGACATTGGACTGGATATCATTTGGCTGAAAAATTTCGGCTAGATGTTCTGCAAATGCTTCAGCCTTTTCCTTATTATCTCTTGCCCAAGTACCATCCCTTAATTTGATGGGTGGCATTTGGGTGATTGGCCTTTTGAGTTTTTTCGTTGCCTTCCATAAGGAGAAATCCTTGTCTTCATCAGCTGATAAATTTTCTAGGTAGCTGTTTATAGATTCTTCTCTAAGTTTTTGTATTTCTCGTTTAAGTTGTTGAGTTTTGTTGTTAAGAATATTTTTGTCCGATGGATCCCTAGTGTGTTGCCATCTCCTTCTGGCTCTTCTCTTTTCTTTGACAAGTTCTCTTATTTCCATTGGATAGTTGTTTCCCATTGTTTTTTGAGTGTACGCCTTTGTGTTGTCCCAGGCTATTTTTTGTATGATGTTGTTGAACTTTTCAGCTGCTACTTCTAATTGTTCTTTGGTTCTTAATTGGATTTTAAGGATAATTTTATTTTCCAGTTCATTTCTAAAGCTTTTCCAATCAGTAGTTTTATTAACCAAAGTTGGCCTATTTTCTTTTCTAATTATTTTCTCGCTCAAAGTTAAGATCACAGCTGAGTGATCGGAGTCTAGGTCAAAATTATCTTGAATATCAATAAAATTGGGTGACACTTTTCTTGATATAAAAAAATCTAATAGATCTGGAATTTTATTAGTATCTGTAGGCCAGTATGTTGGTTTACCAGTAGTGTGAAAGTTGCATCCGGTTTCCCTTATAGCTTCCCTAAGTTCTTTACCTTTTGTAGTTGTTAATCTGGATCCCCAATCCATGTGTTTCGAATTGTAGTCACCTCCCACGATGAATCTGTCTCCCAGATGCTGTAGAAAGTTTTTATAATCCGTTTTCTTGAGGTTATACCTTGGTGGACAGTACACTGCAGCAACAGTCAGTCTCTGTTTGGTTGTGTTATTTGTTTTAATTCCTATTGCTGTTAACTGAACTTCTGCACTCCTAATAGGGCATTGTTCATAATGATTAATGCTATTCTTTATTATAACAGCCGTTCCCCCACGTGCCTGATTGTCGGGATGAATCGTTTGGTATACTTGGTAACCCTTTATTTTTAGGTAGGTCTCATTTGTTGAATGTGTTTCTGAGACCAGACACACATCAATACTTTGTGTGTTGAGAAATATTTCTATTTCTTGCATTCTGTTTTGGATGCCATTAGCATTCCAAGTTGCTATTCTTAGATCTTGTTGATGCATTATGGTTTTTCACGAGTTTTGGTTTCCAGTCTGTCTAACCTTTCTGAAAGTTTGTTCATAAGGTTCATCATATTTTGTAACATTAGCATCATGGACTGTTGCTCATTCGGAACTGGTGCAGGTTGAGATTTAGGGCCATGTGCTGCCTGTGCATAGGATACCTCTTTGGTAGTATTTTTAGATGTGAAATTTTTTGGTTGTCCATTTTGTGGTTTCCTTGCATTGTTTGCGTTATTTCGTCTTTTCTGCAGTTCTTTTGCTACCACGCATCCACGGTAGTTTGCGGGATGTGCCTCTCCGCAGTTTGAACATTTAGGTGGTGTTTCCCTTGGCTTGGTGCATTCGGAGGTCAGGTGATTCCCAGCGCATTTGACACAAGTGACTGCGTGTTTGCAGAATTTTTGTGTGTGCTCATATCTTTGGCATTTTTTGCACTGAGGTATCAAATTATTGCTCCTTATCGCTTCAATTTTAACTTTCATATGGCATATATACTGAATTTCGTATATTTTTTTGATATCTTCCGAGTTTTGGAAGGTTAGCATAAATAGGGGTAGGGGGATTATTTTAACCTCGTCCTTAACTTTTGTCTTTTTTATTTTGTTTACGACTTCAAGGATCTTAAAGCCTCTGCTCAATAAATCATCCTTGATGTCTTGTGGATCACACGAAGGGTGTAGGTTTCTCGCCATCACCCTTAGCGGCCTAGTCTGCTTACTTTCAAATGTATGCCATTCCATGTCGGTGCTATTCATGAAGGCAGTGAGATCTCTATATTCAATTTCGGTGTCTACATTGATTTTTAGCTGGTTATTATTCATTAAATTTGCTTTAAATTTAAGATTCTTTGACTCTAGTGTCTGGTTTATATTTTTATAGCTTTTCACATTGCTTAAAATCACAGGTGGTGGTTTTTGTGATTTTGGGACAACTTGTTTATTTTTGGGTGTGGCTAATTTAGGTTCGGAAATATTATCATCTTTTTCTGGCGAGCTAGTGGCTTTTCTTTTTCTTCTCTTATTTTTGGGTAGGAGCCATGCTGTCTCCTGGGCTACTACTTCTTCTTCCTCGTCTGAATTGACTGGGGAATAAGTTTTTTTGGGCTGCAAAGAAACGATTATTTCTCTAAGCTCTTTAATCTCATTAAGTGCTGCATTGAGCTGAGATTCTAAGGTTTTAATTTTTGCTGACTGTTCATTTTGAGGCGAAACAGATGGTCCTCCGCCGTCCTTCATGTTGGATTCCAACCCTAATCCTATGTTTTTATTATAACTTTTTAATTGGAGCGCATTGTCCTTATTTTGCAAATTTGCAACTTTGTCGACAGTCAATGTGAAACGACGAACGTTTGAACTTGACATAGATTTCGCGATAGCTTACGACAAGCTTGCCGCCGGTATCACTCGCGATGATGACACCACTTTTTGTTTTGATTTTCCGATCGATTTTTGAGCACGTCTGCACTGTTCGAATGTTAGCGAGTAACTGGGCATAAAGTGCTTGCATTGATTGTCCACATCACAACCATACACAACACCCCTCATTTTCACTTTTAAACTCTTAAAAGTGATATATAAACACCAAAAATAAATTTAAAACACAACGCGACCTTAACAAAGACGTGTCTTGTTTACAAAATGTGAATTACTCACAGCGTGACGTAGATGGCCACGCCTACCTGCGCGGTATCATATCTTCTTTTATTTGTATCATGGTAGTCATTGCTTTCATGGGTACTATGGAAACCATACGTACGCGTTTATTATTTTTTGTTTCTGTCCATTTAGCAAAGCACTGTCAAAGTTGTTGAAGAGACGCTCACAAATTAATAGTTATTTATTGAAAAGTGTCTTGTATATTTATCTTAAAGTGAAAGAAGCAATTATTTTTAAGACTTTTCTCGTCTTGTTTTGACAGAAATCTCGTCTGAATATAAAATAATCATTTTAAAGGTATTTTAATTTTCAGTGAAATCATTTTTCCATGCGTGAAAAACTATTTTACGTACGGTGATAAAAGCCCTTTTTTGACAGTTGTCAAAAAAAAATAAAGAATTTTTTTTCTACAACTGTCAAAAAAAGTTGACATTGATTTTGATGTGTGAAGTAGGCCTTTTATAACCGTGCGTAAAATAGTTATTTCACGCACGGAAAAATTTCACGCACTCAAAACTAAAATCACTTTAATGTGTGCCCGTCTCTTCAACAACTTTGACAATGCTTTGCTAAATGGACAGAAACAAAAAATAATAAGCGCGTACGAGTAGTTTCCATAGTAACAATGAAAGCAACGACTACTAAGTAAAACAAATTTTTTAACAGTCGATTTTTTAAAATTTTATATATTGTCTTTTTGTATTTTTAACACTTTTAGAGTTGTAGAAAAAATATTATATGAAACTCGTACGTGAAGCATCTTTAAAAAACTCGATCGTTTCTGATCTTGGCTATCGCCTCGATAAATACTAGCTGCATAAATAACTATTATCAGTTAGTCGAGTTCGACAGTACCAAATTATATTGATCTACATAAGTAAGTGTGCAAATGCTCTTACGCTATAGGCAACGGGCAATTTTAAATAAAAAAGTACAAAATAGTGCCCAGTCGCTATAGATTTTTGTGACATTCATGTATATACCAAAAGGTAGCGTATAGCTAGTATGCGCTAGTGTATATAGCTTATAGAGCTTCAAAATATTAAACACGCCTTATTATGTAATGATTCGCAATGCTTTTTTTTATTGTATTATTCGATAATAATCTGACAATGTTAATGTTCATGTGGCATTTTTAGAGCCAAGTTTTTATATGTATATTTTTTATATTTGCTTTTTATACTAGCTTATTGAATTAAAATAAACTATTTTCAAAAAGTACTGTGTCGTAATTATTTTATGCAAAAAAAACTAGATAGAACTTTATTTTTCTATAAAAATTTTTGGCAGATAATATAACGGGTAAATTAACGGTCAAATTGAGACAGCAAAACGAAATATATAAAACCATCATTTTCATGCAATTTTTGGCAAATACTATTAGTCATTATTTAAGGGTAGTGAATAATGATTCATTATTCACGGTCTGTGATCAATCACAATAAAGCATTTTTATTATCTACCATTGAACCAATCAGGAAGTAACTAACAACATTTCTAAAACACCAGAGCAAGCTTTATGAAAACAATTGCCGAATCATTCTGTCAAAAGTAGATTGTTAACCTAATTTTTACAGGTCAAAATATCTTAAATTTAAAGGTAGGTACAATATTTATAAATGCTTTAATAATTTAATTTTCAGACTTTTTAATAAAATAGTCATAGAAAAGTAGGATTCTACTCGCGGTAATGAATATTATTTACTCGGATGATTTAGGCTACTATAAAACTACTAAAAATTTAAAATAAAACAACTTATCTTATTAACGTACTTTCGCACTTTAATCACAACTTATATAGATTTCTTCTTTTGTACATTTAATCAAATTGTCATGTTCCAATAAGTGACTTTCTAAACTTGATTTTTTCTGAAATAGCATTCGGCAAATTGAACAAACGTGCGATCTAATACCTTTATTAAAGTTACGATGCTGAGCTCTTAGTTGTACTGATATATTGGCAGATTTATGACTGTGTGATTTTTCCTAAAAAAAAATGTAAACATTTTGCTAAAATTTATTCAAATGAATTGCCCGCATTTTTTGGTGAAACTACTTTTATTTTGCCTGAACAGGCCTTTACGGAAACTTCGATTGGGCTAAAATGAACTTTAATAAATACATTTTTAGATAAAATATACATTGCATTTTTATTTTGTATTTTACTTTGCTGTTCTGTAAAATTGTTGAATCTACAGCATAACATTTTTATGTGTTAATTTTTTTAAGACATGTTCTAGCAGTGACTAATCCTAAAAAAGTTCTTTACACTCACTCCAAAGTCCCTAAAACTGAGTGCTCACCTTTTGTGTTGTGGTACATATCTAATACCCAAGTGTATTTTTATATTTATTCTTAAGTTTTAAAACAATTTTTAAACTTTTTTAAATTTACTTGGTGTTATTGAATGTAAAAAAAGTGATTGACATAAAAATATTCACAAGAAGATTCACTGACATTTAAAACAAATTTATTTTGATAATTGTGGGTTTAATTTTACAATTATAGGTTTAAACTGACAGATATAATAATATGTTTTTTGGGTTTTATTACCTTTTCATTATCATTTTTCTTTGCGTGACATGAATCCCCATGTTTATTATATTTCCCATGTGATAGATACCATGTATTACACTCTGGACACAATAATTCCGTTAGACTGATTTTTTTATTCACATTTGAATGTTCTTTTAAATGGCTCCTGTAGGTATCAAAGCCACTAAACATTTTATTGCACAGTTCACAAACAAATTCTACTTGTTGGTGAACAAATTTAATATGGCTTTCTAAAACAAAATGGATATTTAGGATATTCACCAATTATTTATAATTATTGTACTTAAAAATAGCAACTTAATGCTATTTTCAGACGTGTGCACTTTTCGTAAAGTGGAGCAATTCTGAGATGATGTGCGAATCATACCAATCATATTTCAAAATATCTTCCTTTTTAATTTGAATTTTTGAAATCGCAGTGGCATTTGCTTACTACATACGAAAAGTGTACAAGGGTGCACCATACAATAATGTACGGGGGTTTCACGTATATATTTTGGCACTTACCTACAGACTTTATAAAAGATCCTTATACAAAAGTTGTAAACATTTTTTTATACTATTATACCTTAAAGTGGCCTAATAAACTAGTAATGTACAGTATGTCCACGAACGGGGTAGACTAGAGGACAAATGGACCAAAAAGTGAAAGATATAAAAAAGGTCATTCTTTATAAAAGTTGTTTGTTTTAAAAATAAGATCCACGATGCCAAACATTTCCGTAAAATTTGGGTGAGAGTAAAGTTGCCTTTTTTAAAATTTTAATGCAAAACGTTAGATAAAAAAGTTGTTTTAAATTTTAAAGGGATTCTTATTTCAGATTTTCAAGTAAAAATTTGAAATTTATAATTAATTATACTTTTGAAATAAAATTTTTTGAAGTCACGTTGTCACCTTTTTTATTTGATAACTGTGACGTATTTGTCAAAATAATAAAGATGTCCTTAGAGCAAAGAATATTTATAATCCAGAATTACAGACTCATACTGGTTAAAGAAAATTACTACTCAAATATTTAAATACGAATTTATTCAAGAAATATTTCTTATTTTATTAAACTTTAAAAAAATTAAGGGCTCATCATATTTATTTTTCAAAAACTTCTCCATATTCTACGCATTTTTCTAAGTGACGTCAGTGACATCGAAAATGGCTAGCTTCTTATTTCTTCCAGTGAAATCGATTCTATCGCTCTTAAAATTCTCTGCTTTAAAACTTCTTTGTCATTTTCAATGGGTCTTTCATATATGTTAGTTGTTTAATGCGCCCCCAGAGAAACATATCACAAATTGTCAAATCGGGACTGCTGGCGGCCACAAAAATGGACCATTTCGGCCTATCCATCGATTTCCAAATTTGCGATTGAGCCAATCCCTTACTCCTGCAGAAAAATGTGCAGGACACCCATCATAATGAAAATATATATTCCGGCGATATTGAAGAGGCAAGTTTTCTAACTTGTCTCATAAAAATGACTCCAGCATATGTAAATACGAATGTCTGTTACATGTATTATGAAAAAAATATGATATAATCCCATAATAGCAAATGGCGCACCATGACCAAACATTTACTTTTTAAAATACTGACGGCGGTTCGCAATTCTAAACTCTGGATTTTCCCTACTCCAGTATCTCAGATGCTAAGAAGCTACAGTAGGTACTGAATGTCTGCATAATTGTACATTTGGAAACTTTTTCTGAAACTTCTCTTCTGTAATTTTCGGTTATAGGTATAAACATATTCTTTGCTCTGATGACAACATCTCTATTATTTTGACAAGTACGTCACAGTTATCAAAGGTGTAATCAAATAAAAAAGGTGACAATGTAATTTTAAAAAATTCTGATTTTAAAAGCGTACTTACTTAATTTTAAAATTTAAAATTCTTACTTGATAATCTGAAATAAGAATTCTTTTAAAATTTGAAACAACTTTTTTATTAACTATTTTGCATTAAAATTTAAAAAAAGGCAACTTGACTCTTAACCAAATTTGGTCCATTTGTCCCCTTGTCTGTGGTGGACATACTGTATACTTATCACACAATACTCAAAAAAGATAATCAGCTACATATAGATTCAAAAAACTAATAAGAATTTTAATCTTACCCAAGTCAGCTTCAAGTTGAAAGTTCAACTGACAAAGTTCACACAAAAATTTCTCAGGAGATGAACACAAGTGAGTATTTAATTCTGCCTGCAGATCGAATGTTCTGTTGCAAACTTTACATCTAAAAATATAATATTTTCAGTTCTCAGAATATGTAACTTACTCATCCATTCATAAAACATTGAGAAACTATTATAGATAAATCGATAGTATTTTACTTGTAAAAAAGAATCAACTGTAAATATCGAGCAACTAGTCTTGGTTCTTTTTTACACATAAAATAATATTTAATATTATTTGTACAATAGTGAAAACTATATTGAACAGTAGTATTCAAATTAGTTATAATTGTATTATATTATGCATTTCTAATACGTTTTAACGTACTATTTAGAATTAGCATTCTGTAGTGTACATATGTATATAATATATATATGTACATATATATATATATATATATATATATATATATATATATATATATATATATATATATATATATATATATATACAGGGTGGTGCAACCAAGATGGGGTGGACGATTGTGAGTAAACGGTGAGGAATTTCGAAGAAAATTTTATTGGATATTATCGATAGTCAAACACGCTATGTTTTAAAATTATAGCCATAATACAGGGTGGTCCGAAAAACTCGTGCCGAACCAAACTTGTATTTTTTTAAATGGGACACCCTGTATATAATTGTTCCAATTGATTCTCCTGTTCGTTACGATCATTTTGATATAGGGTTTATTGGGTCTAAAATTTATAGTAAGGGAATGGGACGCGGTTAAAGTTGAAAAAATGCTCACAGTTCGGCCATTTTTTAAAAAGATTTGAAACAGGTATGGAAAAACCAAATATTCCATAAAACGTTACATATCCTTGAATACATTAATCGCTTGCAATTTGTTTAAAATTATTCACTGTTATACAGGGTGGTCAAGTTTTGCAAATACGCCCTGGACTCATTTTTTTTAAATGGAACACCCTATATATTTTATTTTCATGTTAAAGATAACATTACTAGCTTTCAAAAAATACCATACATGATGCCTTTCTGACCAACAGTTTTTTTAGTAAACTAGCCGTGAAAGCAAAGTTTCTTCATTCTAATACGATTATACTGAATTTACATTGTTTACTATTAAATATCTAATATCAGGAGGCCATGAGACTATCATAAATGAAACAAAAGATTGACGAACTTGTCAAAGCTACTGCCGCATAATCCATTATTTACAAGTTAAGCGTAGGTGAGGTAAGAAAACTGAGACCCGAAACCTTTGCATGTTTATTAGAGATATTTCAAAAAACAGAAAATATTGTCTTTAGGAAATGTACAGTAATTAATAAACCAGTTATAAACAATGATAATCAGTTATCACTGTTATCAGTATTATTAATAGTGTAAGAAAATTAATTAAGCAAAAACAGAACATCTTTTAAAATTATTTAGTTACTTATGTGTTATGTACTTACTTGTCAACCTAATTTAATATAAACAACTAAAAAAGCTCATAAAAGGTGTTCAACTAAACCACCGTTTTGCTGAAGGCACATGTCGAGTCTATCCATACGTGAAAGTTTCACTTTTCCCAAAGTCTATTCTGAAATGTTGCGAAAACTGTTTCATATTCTCGTTTTCATATCTTTCACTGTGGTTGGAACCTCTTTATAGACTTCTTTTTTAACATGCCTCCATAGAAAAAATCTAGTGGTGTTAAGTCGGGGATCTGGCTGGCCACTTAACTGGTCCACCTCGACCAATCCAACGATCTGTCTTCCAATTATCGACAAAATATTTTATATTCCTATGGTAATGCGGGGGCGCTCCATCATGTTGAAACCATAAGGATCCCCTTACCATTAAAGGTAAATCTTCAAGCAATACTTCAGAGTTCTCAGTTCTTCAGAAATTATTCTCAAAAAGTTGTTTATAACTGGTTTATTAATTACTTTACATTTCCTAAAGACAATATTTTCTGTTTTTTGAAATATCTCTAATAATCATGTAAAGGTTTCGGGTATCAGTTTTCTTACCTCACCTACGCTTATTTAATCTGTATGTCGCTGCGCTTAACTTGTAAAATGGATTGTGCGGCAGTGGGTTTGACAAGTTCGTCAATCTTTGTTTCATTTATGGTAGTGTCATGGCCTCCTAATATTAGATATTTAATAATAAACAACGTAAATTCAGTATAATCGTATTAGAATGAAGAAACTTTGCTTTCACGGCTAGTTTACTAAAAAACTGTTGGTCAGAAAGGCATCATGTATGATATTTTTTGAAAGCTAGTAATGTTATCTTTAACATGAAAATAAAATATATAGGGTGTTCCATTTAAAAAAAATGAGTCCAGGGCGTATTTGCAAAACTTGACCACCCTGTATAACAGTGAATAATTTTAAACAAATTGCAAGCGATTAATGTATTTAAGGATATGTAACGTTTTATGGAATATTTGGTTTTTCCATACCTGTTTCAAATTTTTTTTAAAAATGGCTGAACTGTGAGCATTTTTTCAACTTTAACCGCGTTCCAGTCCCTTACTATAAATTTTAGACCCAATAAACCCTATATCAAAATGATCGTAACGAACAGGAGAATCAATTGGAATAATTATATACAGGGTGTCCCATTTAAAAAAATACAAGTTTGGTTCGCCACGAGTTTTTCGGACCACCCTGTATTATGGCTATATTTTAAAACATAGCGTGTTTGACTATCGATAATATCCAATAAACTTTTTTTCGAAATTCCTCACCGTGTACTCACAATCGTCCACCCCATCTTGGTTGCACCACCCTGTATATATCGCCCCTGTTTTGTAAGAAGGGGCCATCTATAATATTTTTGTATGTTAGATAGCCCCTTCTTACAAAACAGGGGCGATATATATAAATATATATATATATATATATATATATATATATATATATATATATATATATATATATATATATATATATATATTGAAAATACTATTCTCACACTACGCCAACGTGTTGTCCAAGGAATATCATCCTTGGTGGTTCAATATATATATATATATATATATATATATATATATATATATATATATATATATATATATGTATATATATATATATATATATATATATATATATAATATATATATATATATATATATATATATATTATATATATATATAATTATATATAATATATATATATATATATATATATATATATATATATATGTATATATATATATATATATATATATATATATATATATATATATATATATATATATATATATATATATATATATTATATATATATAATATATATATATATATATATAATATATATATATATATATATATATATATATATATATATATATATACATATATATATATATATATATATATATATATATATATATATATATATATATATATACGGTGTCCAAGATAAGGAGGGCCACTATATGGGGATCTCGTCAATAGTGTTAAAAAATACAAAATCAGTTGGGAAAAAAGTTCATAATTAAAGAACTTATAAATGATGTTTCGAAATTTTTCTCATGATTTTCCAAGTTTCGGGTTATTTTGAAAAAACTAAATTTCGAATTTTAATGAAATTTTTTCCTGGCGTTAATATGAAAGGTGGGACCAAACTAATAACACTTCATGACAAGAACTTTAATGAACTTAAAGATTATGTTATTAATTTTTTTATTCGACGTTTTGTCTTTGGGCAGCGATGATCAACTTAATTTTTTTTAAATGCGGTCCCTGATTTTTTCATGTCAAATTGTAGAAGCCCTTTTTATTCTGAATTCAACAGTGTACCCCACATTATTGTTAAATTACGTTTTGAGTCTTTTTTTTGACCATTATTAAGAAATTTTTGCGATACGCACCTGTGTACATTTTACATTTAAGTGAGTCAAGCTTTTAAATGGCTCTTCTTAAACTGCAAATTTCCAACCCCTTAAGAAAATACAAAAAACCACTGAGGGCTGCAATTTTTAATTCCTCCTGAGGCAGATGATTTAAAAAATTGGTGTAGGAAGCCTTAGAAAACGTAAAATTATATCCCAAATTTCATTCTTCTATGTTTCTCCAAATTTAGGAATTACTGAGTACAATAAAAACTACATTTTAACCAACCTCTTTAAAGTTTAAAGAGGGTGCAACTACAATAGAAGGACCCTTTGAAAATAACTTTATATGGAAGACCCCTTTTATTTTTGAAAAGGAACTGCTCCTTAAAATTTTTCACAATATTAAAAAAACACCCTGTATATAAATATAAAAAAAAGAAATAAATATATAAAATTTTTAGTCCATAAAAATAAAGGTTCAAGAAGTCTTGTTACCTACCTATTTTCTAAATCATAATTATCATCTGATACATCATGCTTGTTCTAAGATGATCTTTTAACTGCTGGCTAGTGGGAAAGTACATCAGACATATCTGACACTGCCCATAGTTTTTGGATGCATTCTTTTCATGTGATCGAACAGACACCCATCATTTACAAAACAAAAATTGCATTTCGTACACATCAAATCTTGATCTTTGATTTGTAGAGACTCTGGCATTTCAAATTCGCTCTCTGTAATGTCTGTCATTTGATCATCAGCATCTGTCACTGTTGTCATTTGATCATCTGGAACTATCATTTGATCTTCCAAATCTCTCTGGTCTCCGGTCATAATTTCCATATGTGTTCGATAATTTTTAGAAAATAGTTGTTTATCATTATTTTGTTCAGAATAAGTAGCCTTTCCCATTTCCATATATATTCTCTATTTTTAGGACCACTGTTATTACGAGCGATCATACTTTTTACATCATTCCTAACTGAATTTTTGACTGTGTTTAAAATATTTTTCCTTGCTTGTTCTGGGTAGCTTATCACCGAAAGCATTGCCCCCTGACAATAAATTTAATATAATGTTTTCCTTGACTTCTATTTCCTTGTTATATTGTTCTTTTAGCATTTTAAAAGTGGTCTCACATTTGTCTTTAAAGCTGATCGAGATATCTAATTCATGCCTACATAAAACACATATGTACTGAGGTAGACCATCATTCTGACTAATCTAAAAAAAAAGTTATAAAATACCTAATAAGAGAAAAATCTTTAAGGGTATAGCAATGATTTCATAGATTTATCGGTAATTATTGATATTACTGTAAACAGCGAATTTTTTCATGAAATTTTGCACAGACCCTAATTTTGGGTCGTAGAACACGAATCCGAAGTCAGTTTTTGGCGTCTCGAATGGTTTTTCCACAAAATTTTTTTTAACTTTTAGGTTACCTTTTTTTATAGATTCCTTTAAGTTTCGACACTTTCACTTAAACATATCTGTAACTTATAATTTTTATTTTTATATCGTCACACAAAACATCACATTTAGCCAAAAATAGCTAAGAAAATTGCTTTTTCCTATATAAAATTCCATTGTATTTGGTAGTAGACGCCAGTACGTTCCCAGCTGTCAAATGTCCGGCGTTGCCAAGTTTACCTTATTTTTCAAGACAAAGTTGTAAATTAGGAATAATAAAAAGTTGGCGGGAAAATGCGAAAATGAACCAAATTTAACCAAAAGGGCAAAAAGATGACCCCAACCAACACCCTGGGGCACCGATCCCTCTTCCGCCTGCGAGGAAGAGACTGGTCAGGGCCCTAACCAGGTGCTAACC